>JARFXV010000579.1:40000-450000 GCA_031761425.1 Cosmopolites sordidus | reverse complement strand
GTCTTGTAGTAAGGAGATTCCTCTATAGTTGTTCACATCTGTTCTGTCTCTTGTGCAGCGGGTGTATAAGAGCACATTTCCATCCATCTGATAATTTTTGTGTTTACCATATAACTATATATATATATATATATATATATATATATATATATATATATATATATATATATATATATATATATATATATATATATATATACAGGGTGATTCAGGAAAAACGTAGCGTAAGGGTTTTTATCGGCCCATTGATGTTCATTATGAAGATTATTTATGCTATCACGAGTGAGATCATTTATACCATCACTGCGCTTCATCGGTGAACAGAACATAATTGTATAACCGATTAGAATTTATCCAGTTACAAAACTGCATCTTTAATGCAAAATCACCATCCTACAAATGTTGCACCGTTATAAATGATATGGATATAAACAATTCATGTTTATATCCTCCAAGCAGGCCATTGTGAGCCAGATATTTCGGAGTCCTACAAGCAGACGATTGTCTTATTTGGCAAATACATGCAGTCCGCCTTGTTTTTAATTTTTTATCCATTTTCGGTCCCTGAATGTGTAGCTGAAATATTGACATTCATTCATTCATTCATCATTCATTCACATGAAGACCTCTTCTGCCATTCGGGGTGCCCAATATTCTTGATGATCTCGTCATTCCATAGTGTATTTGATCTTCTTCGTGGACGTTTATGATCAAGCGATATTCGCCTTAGGATTGCTTTGGTTCATCTGTCGTCATATCTCCTCGCTACATGTCCTGCTCACATCCATTTTAATTCCTTTACTCTTAAAATGATGATACTTTTGTTTGTTCTCTGATCCATGTGCAGGTATTTATATACCGCCTTGTAATGCCAAGCATACACCTTTTGATTTCCCTCTGTGTTACCCGAAGTATTTAAACTGATAGTGATGTGTGCGTCCATGTTTTACTTCCGTATGCCATAATAGACAGGACGCAGTAAGGCTTTCGTCTTCGGACAAAGTGGGAGTTTGTTCTTAAACACTATGTTGAGCTTGCCAAAAGGCCAGCCACATTTAACATGCCGTTTCACCACCCGAGTGGTATGACCCTGCATTGAAATCAACTGCCCAAAATCACAGGCAAATCAAAAACCGTTTTATTGTGGACCATGAAGTTTTAAGCTTTGTGGCTAATTTCTGTATAGTTTGAGATCATCTCCAATTTTAGCCAACAACTGATCTGTATAATACTCATTCACAAATGTGAGCTTGAGATAATTTAAAGCACCCCGAATGTATAAACAATCAATAATATATTTCTTTGATAGAGTTGGTTTTAAGTTATGCAGTATTTATATTTTACTTCCTTGGATGAATGTTGTCAAAATTTAATGTATATGATTGGTATTGTATATCTACAAGACCTAGTGATGTTTACGAAGACGGAGTTGAAAAATATGCCCCAAAAATTGAAACGTAATTTCTAACAATGTCTAGCAACGTTGCGCTGTTTTCTTTCAGACTTGACCACAGTGCCGATGAGGCCATTCCCGATTACGGTGACGCTGTAGTGTGCCATTCCCGGCTCCAGCACTTCGTTTCCGGGTCGTATTCATAATTCCGAGACACGTCACTAATAACACGTTCCATAAAATAAGAATTATTTGAATCCGCCCCAAAAAATCAAGGCGTGTTTCTCTCCTGTTGTCATTTTGATCCTGCGAAAGATTTTTCGGAACCATTTTCACCCAGATGTTCTTAATTCAGTGTTACCTGATCAGACCGATATGCTGCCAGTCTCTTTACTTTATTTACACATGTTGTAAATTGAAATTATTTGTCGGTATAAAAAATAAATGTATATAATTGGAGAAGTACTACTAAACTAACAGGACAAACTCCCAACTAAGACGTTCAATTTCTGATTTATTAACTTGCCCCATTTAACCGGTTTAGAATTAATTTTCTATTGAGACGGTGAGGGAATTCTAATGAACTTTCAACTCAATTATACAAACACCTAATTCTGCTAAAATCAATTTAATAAGTTTGAAGTTTACCGTTTCGCTAACTATTCAAACAATGTCAAACCAAATAGAAATCATTGCAAATGTTAAATCTCCTTCGACACTAAAGTAACTCATATATTTACATAAATTGTTTATGAACACATTGGATCCAATATATTTTATAAAAAGAACGGCCTGAACATTATTTTAATCTGACGGAATGCGATTACATATGAAACAATAATATTCGACACTTATAATTTCATTAAAATTCCTGTAAAATCCCACCATAATGACAGTAACCCTTAGTTTGAGACCTGGTTTGGTTAGGTTTGGTTACAAAGCTGGCTGCCCTGGCTATTATTTTTTCTTGTGGTTTGCTGTATAGAATCTATTTTTCATTTTCAATAACAGTTTGTTGGGGAAACGAATTTATGCCAAACCTGAACGTTCGTGAAGAGTTCACTACAGATGGTTAAAGGTTCAGTTTTGTCTTCAACTGAAAGTTGCTATGGCACCTACATTTGAACTTTGTTCAGTTGTTTTAAAAACCCTTGTACTGTGGACCATAAAGTTTTAAGCTTTGTGGCAAATTTCTGAATGATCAATTTTATCGAACAACAGATCCTTATCAAACGCGACAGGATTTCTAGATTTTATATAGCCGAAAAACGAGATTCATTCGAAAATATATTATAAAAAAATTCACATATGTGGGCTTGAGATAATTACAGCATTTCGAATGGACATATATGGACATCAATAAACTATATTTTTGATAGGGTAGCTTTTTATTAAGTATATTAATTTTATTTCATATATTAATTTTATTTATATAAAACAATAGTCAAGGAGAACTTGTCTGTTACACGGAGGAAATGGCTGAAATTTGGAAAAACTAGTTTCAACAGCTTCTCATTTAAGATATTTAGGAATAATATGAATGGCAAATATACAAATGCAAAATCGAACAGAGATAAAACAAGCAACAAAGAAAAAATAAAAAATAATAATAATAAACAAATTAAAAAATAATAAAAACCTCAAATATAAGGTAATGGGAAATACGGACAATACATACGGAGGTAACAATAGCCTCAGAATAGCCTGCCTGTTCTGAAATACGGAAGTGAAACATGGACAACATCACAATCAGTTCAAAAACTTCGGGTAGCACAGAGGGGAATGAAAAGGTGTATGCTTGCCATTACAAAACGGGACCAAAAGACCTGCACATGGATTAGGAGACAGACCAAAATATGTGACATTATTTGAAAGGTGGAGGAATTGAAATGGAGGTAGGCAGGCCATATAGCGAGGCAACAGATGAACCAAAGTAATCCTGGGATGGATAACGATGTTCGTCCGCGAAGAAGACCTAAAACACAATGGATCGATGATGGATGGATAAAACATAACACAACACAATGGATGGATAAAACACAATGGATCATCAAGTATATTGGACCCGAATGGCAATTCGCTCAATTGCGCTCAATCGGCTCAATTGGCTCAATTCGCTCAATTGGCTCAAAATAAGCAGCCCCGAACCAAGGCAAAAAAAAACTAAATCCACTTAGAGTCTGACTTGTATCAAGCGGTTGAGTGGTCAGCGTCTGTTCACCAGTGGTGCGGCTGATATTTAAATTCTGGAAATAACCCCTCCAGTCTTAACCTCTGAACCGTCATGGTTCAAACCTTTAATTCAAAGTACAAGATGAAGCGTTCTAGTAATTACAAAATTACCCCAGGAGGTAGACAATCCTCTGCCAGCTTTGCTGGTACAACCGGACTTTCGGATTCTGGGGCGTCCGGGCTTAAACGCAAAATCTTTCAGAGGGAGACGGAGACCTCTGGCCAACGTATGAAACCGAAAACAAAAACTTTCTTTGGAACGGTAAATATCAATTCTCTCCTGCGTCCAGGAAAACTACACGAATTGGGGCGAACATTAAATCAGCAAAAAATCAAAATTTTAGCTTTGCAAGAAACTAGATTGACAGATGATAACACCTTGGAATTCGGCAACTACAAACTTTTTAAAAGTAAAACGGACAAAAAAATACTCAAAAATACACCACATCTCGGTGTTGCTTTCGCTGTCTCAAGAAACATACTTGGTTCTATAACAAATGTCCAGCCAGTAAATAATCGACTTATGACACTATCCCTTAAGTGTGCTAACAAAAACTGTACATTAATCAATGCACACCTCCCAGTTAACGAAGAAAATAAATCTAATCCTGAAAAAGTAAATAAGTCCTGGGAAATTCTAGAAAAGACTATCTCTAAAATTCCCCCTAACCATGTAAAAATCCTATTGGGTGATTTCAACGCCCAGCTAGGGAAAGAAAAAAAGTACAGGAAAACAGTCGGCAGTTTTCCCGCTCATAGATGGACTAACCATAATGGTAAAAGATTGGTTGAACTATGTTCGCAGTTTAATCTAAAAATAATGTCAACCCATTTTAAGAAGAAAATATCAAAACAAAAGACCTGGAGGTGCCCAAACACGTACATGGGTGAATTTCAAATTGACCATGTTGCAATTTCGTACCCTAATTATAAAGAGATTTTGAATGTTCAAGTCAGGAAAGGAGGAAATATAGACAGGGATCACTACTTGACTAGAATCAAACTTAGCTTAAAACCTCGAAAACTTATTCAAAAGCGGCTGCTAATACCAAAGTTTGACCCAACGAAAATAAAACCAGCCCTAACAGAAGAACTTGATAAACGACCAGCACAGAACTGGCAAGAATTGTAACAAAAAATTATTAAAACAGCCTTAAAGTTGGCCCCTTTACAAAAACGTAGAAAACATCCGTGGTGGGATGAAGTTTGCGAGCAAGCAGTATTAAGCCGAAGTAAAGCATTCAAAGATTGGAACAGTCAAAAACAGCAATAAACTATAACATCTTTTTGGAAGTAAGAAAAGAAACATCGAAGCTAATTAGACAAACTAAAAGAAAATATGAAAACAATCAACTTAATGAAATAGAAAAAGATTTCCAAAAAAATAACAGTCGAAACTTTTACAAAACATTTAAAACTAAAGTAACAGGCTATCAACCGCAAAGTCTTTGCTTCCAAAAGGAAAACGGACAATTAGCTCTAAATAACCAAGACAATTGCAAAGAACTTGCGAAATATTTTGAACAAATACTAAACTGTCCTGAGCCCTTAAACAAATTACCAACACTAAACCTTAAACAAACAAACCCAGATTCATTACCACCGAATGAAGGAAATTATTAGGCAAATCAAGCGGCTTAAAAATAACAAAGCTTCTGGTGAAGATGGAATCACTGCGGAACTTTTGAAATCCGCTGGTCCAGGAACAATCAGGGAAATAACCAAAATTCTACAAGAAGTTTGGCGAACCGAACGGATTCCGGAAGATTGGAAAGATGCTCTAATCCATCCACTACATAAGAAAGGAGATAGAACGGATGTAAGCAACTATAGAGGGATATCTCTTCTCCCAGTTTGTTACAAGATTCTATCTCAATGTCTACCAGACAGAGCACAGGAACAGTTAGAACCTAACATTGCTGAATATCAAGCAGGTTTTCGGCCGGGCAGATCCTGCCCTGAACAGATCCTGAATCTGAAGTTGATTCTAAGACATCAAAAACTGTAAAAAAAAAATCTCGTCTGTACATTTGTGGATTTCAAAAAAGCATATGATTCTATTGACCGCGAATCTTTATTCCGAATCTTGAAAGAACAAGGACTAGATCTGAAAACGCTGGCAATTATTAAAGCAACGTTAACTAACACAAGGTCAAAAGTTAAATTCATGGGTGAGATCTCAGAGCCCTTCGAAATTAAAACTGGAGTGATACAAGGGGATGGACTCTCGCCACTCTTATTTAACTGTGTTCTAGAAAAAGTAATACAGGAGTGGCGTGAAAAAAAGTCCGCCCTGAATATTGACCAGCCCATTAAACTGGGGAGAACCAACATCAAAATTGATTGTCTGGCATTTGCTGATGATCTAGCAATTTTAGCTCAAGATGCATTAACGGCACAGAAACAAATTGATATCCTAAAAGAAACAGCAGAAAATGTAGGACTCCAAATTTCCTTTGAAAAGACACAATACATGACCTGCAACAGACTAAGAACACCATTTCTAAAAACAAAATATGGTAACATCAGACGAGTCTCTCAATTCAAATATTTGGGTGAAATAATCATGGAAAATGGGTTGGAAAAAGCGGCCAATAAGAGTAGATGTCAAAAAATGGAAACGGCATTAAGACTTACACAAAATATTTACAACAAAAAATGCTTATCTAAAAACACAAAACTGAAACATTACAACACAGTTATTAAGCCAGAATGTCTATATGCTGCGGAAATGCTCATTTTGAATAGAAAGAGGGACATCGAGGACATTGAAAAGGAAAGAAAAATCATAAGAAAAATCCTAGGGCCCAAACAAATAAATAGCACAACATACCGACTTCGAGAAAACCAAGAAATCAAACAATACACAGATATACATAGCGATATGAGAAAAAGAAGACTTAAGTTTTACGGACACATAAAACGGATGAATCCGAGTAGGTTAATTCAACAAATAGTCGAATTTTATGAAAATAGGAGTAAAGCTAAAGTAGAAATAATTAAATAGATTGGTGCAATTAAAGAGGACCTAAGATCAGCGAATATTACACAAAGTGAAATTCAGGATAGAGGCTGTTTCAGACACAAGGTTGACGTTTGGAAGGTTGGCCAGAGAGAAAAATGTAGGAAGACTGGAACAACTTGGTCTGACGAAAGGAAAAAAGGAAAGGAATATATATATATATATATATATATATATATATATATATATATATATATATATATATATATATATATATATATATTATATATATATATATATAATATATATATATTATAATATATATATATTATATATATATATATATATATATATATATATATATATATATATATATATATATATATATATATATATATATATATATATATATATATATATATATATATATATATATATATATATATATATATATATATATATGATATATATAGCTCATATATATATATATGAGCATTTTTGTTGGCTGATGACTGGAGACGAACCCCACCCATTCCTTCAACTGGAGGGCATATGTTTCGTCTCTTGATGTTTAAACGAAACATATGTCGTTTGTTATTTGCTAGTTAGCATGCTCAAGTCAAACCCTGTACACACTATACCCGTTGTCAAGATTCACTGGGCAAACAAAACCGACCCACCATCAATCCATGTTCATCCATCCAACCCATCACAGCATCAACAACAACAACAAGCCATCAGTCGTCGCGGGCCGGATTGATGACACTGGCGGGCCGCAGTCCGGAGACCTCCGCTCTAGAGAGTTCAAACTCGCACTGAACACGCACCAGACACTCGTCCGTCTCCCCTCCAAAGAGGAAACCAACAGTATGTTCCCCACTCGTGTTTGGAACCCCATCGCCCCCAATCAAGCCAACCAAAACAACTTGAAAAAATTACAACAATTCATGTCCACCAATGCCCACCTCACAGAATAAAACAAATTCCGGTGCAAAGAGGTCCGGTCCTCCAATAAAGATTCCAAAACATCGTTCATACATGGCGTCCACCAATCAATAGTACACAGCAAAATTGCAAACTTGTCGGCCAAAAACACCGCGAAAAGTACTACTAAATTAACAAGACTAACTCTCAACCAAGGCATACAATTTCTGATTTATTAACGTCCCCATCTAACAGGTTTAATTAATTTTAATTCCGCTAAAATCTTTTTTTTTTTGCTTACTATTCAAACAATATCAAACCAAATAGAAATCAATGCAAATGTTAAATCCAGTCGGACACTAAAATAAATCATATATTTACATAAATGGTTTGTGAACACGTTGAATCAAAATATATTTTATAAAAACAACAGCCTGAACATTATTTTAATCTGACAGAATTATGCGATTATATATGAAACGTTTGGCCGTTGAACTGAAAAAAAATCATACGGTATGTTTTAGGACGGCAGAAAATAAATTAATTTTCCGACAGAATTACTTTTCAGAAAACATAACCCTTCAAAAGCATTTCCATATTTTAAAATTTATAAACCTCTTTTCTACCGGATGGGAAAACAAGTTAATGTAATAATCAATATTGTTCTAAATTAATTCTCTTCAAGAAATAACCTGATAAGATTAGATTTTTTTGAGGTTTTTTGATATTTAGAGCGTTTCTCATGAAAATTCTAAGCAATGTAACTCTGTTAAAAAAGAGGCGTACATTTCTTAAGGGAGATTCTTCAAGGGTAGATTACAATTTGATTGGATAATAACTACAAGGTGTTAGCTTCTCTTTTCTCGGGCAGGCAGGCCACCATCTGATACAGGTTCAGTACAAGTTTGAACTTTCTATAGTCACTGTAGCCATTATGTTTATAAATCGGATTTTTCCTGTGCGTTCTTAACATAGTGACAATTTTGAGCGACAATGTACTATCAAGTTTTATTTCAGACTTTTTCTAGTAGTAAACTTTTTCTTATTTCCAGTCATGTCAACATAGCGTAACATGTTTATTCTCCTTACGAACAGTCTTTCACCAGTATATTTATCATTTCTTAGAGTGAGGTTTCTACTTGACAAGACTCTATAGAAAGCCAGTCTTAGCGTCGTTGCAGATATATCTATAAGGAGATATTCTTATATGCCTTTTATTAAAGAAGGAAGTGAGTCTAAAAACGTAGACACCTTAGACCTGATAACTAATTGGGGAAACGTCGTCAAGAAAGAAAAACTTTTCAAGTGGGTTGACACCTGGGTAACCCTAAGAATTTTCTATAATATATATATATATATATATATATATATATATATATATATATATATATATATATATATATATATATATATATATATATATATATATATAAATATATATGAAATCCCTTTTATGAATCAGACCTTAACGTGGTAGAACAATGAGTAGGACAATACTGCTTTGAGCTATGCCGTCTGATGCGTTCCTGGAAGGGTCACCCCTAGCGGACAGATCAAGGCAGAGGCTTCAGACTAACATGATCCAAAATCTGCCAACCCACATTGGTCCAGCGCGGCAGATTATGGTCCATGCCTTCAATATGACAGTACAACTTCAAACACTGCCCTCATTCTTCGGAGACCAAGGGGCAACTACCTACGGCAGCGGAAAGATCTGCCCCAAGGCAGAGGGTGCTAAGAATCACCGGGTTAAATTAGGCTGCCATTGGACTTTTGACAATTCATCTTGATGATCTTGAAGTGAAGATTAATGTAGAGAGAGGTGTACGGTAGGGTGACGCAATATCGCCTATTCTTTTCTCGACATAGCTGGAAGAAGTATTCCGTAATGTGGATTGGGAACACGATGATGTGAAGATCAATGGTGCAAACTTAAACCAACTTAGATTTGCAGATGATATCGTTCTCCTTTCACAAGACCCAGAGGAGATGCAAAGGACCAAAAGAGATCGCAAACGACCGCGAAGAAGACCGAAAGCACTGGACTGATGAAATCGTAGTATATTGGACCCGAGTGGCGGAGGAAGGCCAATAACCGTAAAAGCTGGAAGCATACTGAAGAGGCTTTCATCCTGCAGTGGATCGACAATGGCTGAATGATGATCCCTCGAGATTCCCCGCCATCCGACGGGAGGTCGGCGAAAACATGGGTTGATGGCTGTGGATAGGGTCTCCCTATTCTTGATGGTATGGTATATGTCGGCACCCTGAAGAGTCTGAGCCTCGAGAGACAAAACATATGTCATCCAGTTGAAGGGAGAGATGGGGCTCCTTCCCGGTCAAGCAACCAACAAAAATGTTCATATATATGTGAAGGAGAAAGAATTGAAATACTAACAATTGTTGGATACGGTGACAGAAAACGCACTTATGCTGAAGTTTGTTGAGTCTTTAATGAAGTAGATCTGAATAAAAACCTTACTAAGTCAACAGTTTCAAAAATGGTGAAAAGATTCAATGAAACAGATCGCATTAAAAGTCGTCCAAAATTAGGAAGACAAAAAACAAAAACTAATGACGAAAATTCGTTGAATGTTTTAATTGATGCAGTAGACAATGTTAATGTTTAACAGTTGTCAAGTGTAACCAAATACTTCATCTGTCATCCATTGTTTCATAGCCTACTAAATGAAAAATATATTTACCCTAAAAAAGTTCGAAACACCTTTTAGCCATTTTATCAAATCTATTAAGAAAAAAATCCATACAATATTTCCCGTAGAATTTAGAAAAAAAAATGCTCTTTCCAACAATGCCAAATTCAAATACTGTGATTCAAATACTGGATTTGAAATTGGTGTTTGTGTACCAAATTTCATTAAGAAATCTCAAAGCGTTCTCAGGAAGAGTGGTCAGCACTTATAGATTCTATATCCTATACACTATAAAGAAAAAAAAAGATCCAATGTATGCTTTTTTTAATTGGAAATACAATTTAAATATAATTTTTAATTTAATTTTAATTATCTCTGATACTGACATATTATTTCCTCGAATATTCGGCCAATGTAATAATACGGCATCCTTTCTTTCCATTACGATATAAGAGCATATATTGCCGCACAAGGGTATAACTGAAGGCTGAAAGCCTAAGTGGGCGCAATTTGTGAAAGAGAAGCGCCCAAATTGCCTAAATTTAATATCCACCTTTTAAAGGGTGGAAGGAAGCGGTGGCGGTTTAAGAAAATTACGTGGAGGCATATTGAGTGGTGGCTTTTAAAGGGTGTCTTTTTGATGTTTCGATGCATTAACCGTGGGAATCATAGTACCGGTCTATTTTTCAACTTTATCATGAAAGCTGTCTTTGAATTTTAGCGTATATACTAAAGAACACAAAAATAATAAAAACTATATAAACTGAATTTTATTGGAGGAATTTTGTAACTTTTGTATACATACATGATAAACTTGAAGAGATTTACCACTAAACACCAAAACACTTTTTTGAACTGCTCGACGCACGTTTCGCTAACCATGTTAGCATCATCAGGAGATGATTTAATCTAATTCTAAAACTAAACTATGTTTTATTTATATGAAAACCATACCTAACGAAGCGTGTAAAAATCATGAATCGTGAAGTGTACTAAGCGTTACATTAATAATGGAAAAAGTTGACTGAAAGGAATTGGTCCTTTATCTCGGTTCATGATTTTCTTACATTTTTCTATTTGAATGCTTTCATATGCATCCAAAGCCCTATTATTATTAACACTTTTAATTGGTCTTAAATTACTAATATCTATACTGTGGTCATGTTCGATTGCATGTTGGGCAACACAAGATTTTTTATTTCTCCCATATCTACTGTGGGCAATATGTTCTTTATATCTTGTCAATATGGATCTTTTTATTTGCCCAATATACCTTCGATCACAGTCTTGACAACTAATTTCGCACAACCTTAATGTCCACTTTTTTCAATATTTTGTCTAATCCTCTTATCAACTGGGCATCAAATGGTATTACCATGAATTTCTTTGTGTTCTGATCCTTTTGAAAGGTCGAAGATTCTTTCAATCATTTTCTGAACTTACGTTTTCTAATTAGTTTATCTACAATGTTCTTATTATAACCATTCACTTCAGATACCTCCCTAATTAATTTTAATTCTTTGTTATAATTATCTTTATTTAAAGGGAAATTAATTAATCTATTTACCATAAAATTTAAACTAGCCATCTTATTTTGGTGTTTAGGGGTAAATCTCTTCAAGTTTAGTGTTTCACACCAAAGGTTCCAATAGAAGAATTGATCTACGTACATGGTGTTGATTATTAAAAACTGCTAACTTTTAACTTTTACTACAAATTTATTCCAGTTGAATTTACATCCTAAAGGTTTCACTACAGAAACTGACCCACTGACCTCTATGATGTTATAAATCTAAGATGAAATAATAAATATAGTTATGGTCTGATATTTTTTTGACTAATAAACTCACCGAAAATGGGTTCGAGGGATAGAGTATGGTAAATATTTTTTTTTGCATTTCAAATCAGACCGCTGAATGTTTTTGCGGTTCTAATTTTTTCGCCGTTATTCGGATGGGCGTTAATCTGAAACGATTTAAACAAACATGGATAAAGGCTACTCCTATTATCTTTATTATTATTTTTTTTTAGAATTAGAATTATCCATTTATTCCTTTGGAGAAAATATTTTCGTATAAATTTGCACTCAACGAAAGGAAAATATTTATCCGATAAAAACAACAATAAGCTTTATGGAATAGATGCAAAAATATATATGTTTTAAATGAAAGAAGTACCACTGTGTTCGAAAATTATACGACTATCTTACTAAAAATTTTAACTTTGTATTTTCTTGTCTGAAGACCGCACTCTGAACCGAAACAAATCTCATAATAATTTTTGTATATATATATATATATATGTATATATATATATATATGTATATATATATATATATATATATATATATATATATATATATATATATATATATATATACATATTTTATATATATATATATATATATATATATATATATATATATATATATATATATATATATATAATATATATATATATATATATATATATATATATATATATATATATATATATATATATATATATATATATATAAAATATATATATATATATATATATAGTTATATGTTATATGTTAGTTCGTAGTGTTTCGCGGATGGAAGAATACATTAGATAGTATTAGTCCGGGAGTACATCCAATCGTTTGTGTCCCGTTTGTAGGGAACGTGCAAACGTTTCGCCCAGATAACACTTAGCATTCTCAATACTTGTCTGAAGACTGAAAAATACTGAATATATATAGGACTCGGACTAGATATAGGATTCGTCGCTGAAGATGATTTTCCGTCCAAAATCAGGATCCACTTCCAACTACTGCAGAAACCAGTTAGCGAATGCTCGACGCTGCCTATGGTTGTTTACCTTCAGGTCCTGGGTTAATTGAATTTTGGTCGGGTGCGTGCCCAATTTCGGACGCAAAATTCGCCAAGTTGAGCTCTGCAAAAGGCCAAGTTCTTGGGCGCGACGAGGAATTGACTGCCTAGGGTTATACTGCATACTCTGGTTCACTGCAGCCATGTTTTCTACAGACCTCACGTCCGCAGACTACGTACGTGTATTGTTTGATTGTTTACTCAGTCAGTTGATTTGGATTTGTCCACCAAAAGGAGAAAAATCGACTCAACAGGACGATTGTGTGCACCGTATAATGTAGTTCCGTAGTGCATGGGACGTAGCTCAAATTGAGCACTCATTTTGATAGTAAATTTTAATAATTTGCATCCGTTGCTCAACGCTGCAACTCCCATGATGATTTTCCCAACATTAATTACAATAACCTGAAAAATTTTACAATTGTAGCTTCACCAACATGCCCGCTATACACGGTAAAAGTTCGTGGAAACCCTGTATTGATAACTTTATAATAATATCTACTATATGTTGGATTTATATTTAGATTATAAGGTAATATATGTTAACAAAATGTATTATTACGTAGTCTGCTTATTTAGTAACATACCAGATTATAAAATAGTTTCCCTTATATGAAAATGTCACGGATGAGTATGGTTTACGGCTGCTGTACGGACGACAAAGAGGAAAATACGACCGAGGAAGTCATATAACCCGTACAAGCCACTGCATTGGACAATCGTAAATACGAGCTGCAACTTTTTGTGCTATTTCGCTTACAGAGTCCATTAGCCGGCAGCTTGTCGAACGACAGAAAAATATGATGTTTGTAAAATATTTTTGATATTCTTTTATCATGCCTTCAAAACGTGCAGTGAGAATAGCCTTAAATATATATTAATATATATATATATATATATATATATATATATATATATATATATATATATATATATATATATATATATATATATATATATATATTAAATATAAATATATTCAGTGTTATTACTGTACCTGTCTAGAACAACAATTAGAAACATTGTGTTGTCCCGCCGTTTTTATAATTTGTCTGTTCCCTCCAGTTTTATTTTGTTTAGTCAATTGTATGCATGCATTCGAAAGCCCTTTTGTTACTGATCCAAATTATTAGTGTAATTTTTCCGAAAAACTTAATTTTGATTGACTTGAAGGCTATATTTCGCCTTTCATCATGGTCAAAAATCTATAGAATCAGTTTGATTTTCAGAATTTCGATGCTATAGCCACTCGGAGTACTCAGACTATATTAGTTTGTCAAGTTCAAAAATGGCAATTTCAACCTGAATAAAGATAATTCAACTGAAACGACCCGATCGAAAAAGCTAAATCATCTTGCTCTAGAACCAGTGGACCAACTATAGCATCCGAGGCCCGTGCCAAATTCATTGGATGGGGCCCTCCCAGTAAAAGTCGTCACGTTGTAATTTAATTTTAATAAATCACTTAACTCGTTACCCAAAAGTATTACTAATAGTGTGTGCATTTTAGTTAAATATGTAATACATTTTATTAATACATTAACGTTTTAAAGCATTTGAAAGATCGATGGCTTTAGACTGAAGTGCTTTAGAGGCTGCATCGATAGTTTGTAGAATTTTGTAATGGAAAATCAATAACATAATAAAATTGTAGTTCTCGAGCTTCTTCTTGAGTGAAATAGCTTCATTCCTTTCAGCTGATTTGCAATCTAACAGAACTGTTTTCGTTAGCGCTTTTTAGAACAAACAAAGGGCGTCACAACAGCCGTTTGTTTTTTTTAAGTTGGTCTCTGGTAAGTAATCTGACATAAGTTACGTTGGAAATTAAAACGCCTTTTGTAATTGTTAAAAAACTTCGTAGACGATTATTTAAAATGGACAAATATATCGAGAATTTGCATTAAATTTTGTCCCTCAAGATAAAACTCTGGTGCTTTCAAAATAAGGTTACGTATTATTCAATTCTTCTATTGGAACCTTTGGTGTGAAATACTATAAACTACTATGATTTAATCTCCTGATGAAGATTAAATCATCTCCTGATGATGCTAACATGGTTAGGGAAACGTGCGTCGAGAAGTTCAAAAAAGTGAGTTGATGTTTGGTGGTAAATTTCTTCAAGTTTAATTTATGAATTATTATTTTCGCACATTATTATGTACTCAATAAACTCATCCAGCAAGATATCCTAATTGCCTAATATCAAGGAAGTGATTTCTGCACGACCCCTGATGCACTACACAATCTAGTATTTAAACTTAGTGGTGAAACATGAAGACCCAAGAAATTTGTACTGCCAGACATAATAAATAGATTTCGTTAGAGATTTAAATTTTATTATTAGTATTAGTTTACATATAAAAGACTTAAGGAAGGAAGTCCAAACGATACTTATGAGTCAAAATAATGATGAAACTTTTTTACCTTTCTAAAACTTTAAATAGTTACATAAATTCACAATTTTTATTTATAATACTAAAACATACTTTATAATTATTAATAAGTTATTATTTCTTTATTAAAAGTAACGAATTGACTTCGTTATCATTATCAAGTGTTTCGACAAAAAACACATGTGGCAACAGCGCATTTGTGTTGACATGTAAATATAAACATCAGTGTATATTGTGAATATGTATGAGAATTTTGACGCTACAAGCTAGAAATTTATATGCATTCTAGACACAAAGGTAAATTCTGTAAGATAAATAACTTTTTTAACCTCAAATTCAGAAATGTCATGCATAAGTTAAAGTTAGAAATCACGTGGAAGCGTTTTTAAAAACTTTATTTTGTTTTTGGGTAGTACAAAGAGTAACGGTTCTATTGACAGTTAACTAAAGATTAATTTCTGTTTACAGTTTACAATATTTATATTAAAATTAATGTTAACTAAGGGCTGTGTCAGCACTGACATCATCTGCTGGGGCTGACTCATTTGGTTGAGGTGCAAGCTGGCGATGTTAGTCATATAACTCCTCCCGCCGAAGACGAAAACAAAAGGGGTGAATGTTTGTTTTCGACCATATCCTGTAGGGGTATTTCTTCATTTCTTTTCTTGATCGGGTTGGTGGTTTGGACCGGGTTCTTTTTCTTTTTGTATATTTTCCATGCGAATATACTCATTATAGTTCCCACTATAAAGATGGTAGTAAGGGTAGTTGAGCTTAGTGCCATTATATGTAATTGGGAAGATTCTGGAATTTTTAAAAGTTTAGCTTTTTCTTGTAATTGTTTTATTTGGTTAATATCGATTGATTGTAGTTGAAGATGGGTTTGTTTTTGAGGTTCTTCTATAGTTCCAAATTCGATTGGTGGTAGCAGGTAGGGATTGCCTTTTAGTAATTCTTCTTTATTCCAATATTGATTTTGCAATGCCTGAATTCCACAATTGTGAGGTATTTGTATAAGGCTTGGCTCTTTAATTAGTATATATTCTTGTTTATAACAGTTTTGATATATTCTTAATGGTTGTTCATTGGGAATAATCAAAATATACTTGTTATTGATCCATTGTATAATTGGTTGGTCTAATTTTACATTAATCAGTTGGCATTGGCGATTTTCTGCGTATCGGATTAATGTAGTAATGCATTCTTTCGTTGTTGGCTTCAGTTCGTTTGGGCAAAGATAATTATCTTCTATTTGCGGACATTCTGTGTTGCTAAATTGTTGCGAATGAGTGCCAATAATTAGGTAGGGTTGATTAGGTACAATCAAGGTATTGTTTATAGGTATAGGAAATAGATGAAAAGATTGAAAGATTTCTTCCTTAAAAATAGGAAAGTGAATTACAAAAATAATTTTGTCTTTGACAAATTTCACTTGCAAACTCGCAATTTGGTAGTAATTATTTAATTCTTGCAAATTAAGAATTTTATCTTTTCCATATAACATTGTTAAATTAGATATTAGATTTGTCATTTCATGAGCCGATATTATGGTGCCATGTAAAATGTTCAAATGAGCGAAAGCGATAGCATCTTCAATATTGTCTAGAAAAGTGATTAGATTCTGACAATTAAGAATTAGTTGATCAATAATATTATACGTATGTAAATAAGTGTCTAGATTGAAGAATTTGTTTATTATGTTTAATTTAAGTTCTTCAATAGATGTTTTGATTGTTCTTTGATTTTTATCAAGAATATCAATAGTTTCGTTGTAGTTTTGAATGAGTTCTTTCGTCAAGGATATATGTTGCATTATTTCTTTCTGAAAAGAATTTTCGTTCGTTTGGAGTTCATAGATTGCCTTATCATATCTTTCTCCATCTTCTGAATCAAGAGTACCAAAAATCCATTTTTGTACTTTTCCTACTAGATTTATTAGTCCTCTTTTGATTCTAATATGGGGTTGAATATTGTTTAGCTTGGTTTTTGTTTCTTGTATTAAATAATGAGTTTGGTTCATCATAGATTTTAAATTTACGACTTTATTAAGTGGTATGTCTGTTATTTGAAGTCTAATGTTGTTAAAATAGTCTTCGATATTGTTTAATTGATTGACAAGTGAGGATGTTTGTATATAGTGGATGAAGGTATGTTTATTTTCTATTATTCGTGTATTTCCTAGTTGAAAGGGAAATAGTGGTGTTTTTATAGGGGTTATAGTTACGTCGGTTTCAGTCTTCGCTCTTATAGTCTGTATCGTCACTACCAGTACGTATACTGTCAGTATCTTCATTGTTTTTCTGTGGACAAAAAGAATACTTTTTTGGTTTTTGTAGATTAGCTTTATGAATAATTTTATCTTTAGTTGTTATTATCTTTTTTCCTATATCTTGTTTTACTTTAGCTTTTGTATAGCGAGGTTTATCTTTTGTTCGCTTAGCTGTTTTATCTATAACATACGTATCTAATTGTTCTTCGTAATCTATTGGGTTTTCTCTATTCTGATTACGTTTTTCAATGATTTTTGTCTTTGTTTCTAGAGAGGCATTATATATATTTTTATATATTTCTTTCAGTCGTTCCTTTCTGTCATCAATGAATTTATTTATTATTATTTCGTCTGTTAGGTCGAATGGATCCAAGGCATTCAATTTTCCGTTAATGACATCTATAGGCCTTTGTTTAGTGACACTATGTGTTGTCAAATTGTATCCTAATACAGCGTATAACATTAATTCCTTTTCATTGGCATTTGGATCTTTTAGTTTTAATACTCGGTATAATTCAATTAATGTTGAATGAAATCGTTCAACAGGACTATTGCTATTCGAATTTCCTGGGGTAGTAAAGTGTATTGAGATGTGATGTAATTTGCAGAATTCTAATAATAATGATGATTTAAATTCCGTGCCGTTGTCACAAGTAATTTGGCTTGGGATACCATGGTGGTTCATGAATAATATTAAATTATTTAAGACAGTACTTGCAGTACAAGTTGGTTCTAAAATATAGGCTTGTCCGTATCTAGAAAATACGTCTATTAGGGTTAGGAATTTTACGTTATTTATTTGAAATGTATCTATATGTATCGATTCTAAAGGTTGTGTTGGTGTTGGTGATATCGAAAATTTTATTTTCGGTGGATTACGATCATATTTGGATCGTTGGCATATCTCGCAATTATTAATTAGTTCTGTTAGATCTTCTTTCATTTTTGGCCAATAATGTATTTTCTTTAAGGCTAGTAAACCTTCATTGATACCTCTGTGGCATGTTTTAGTATGATGATAGTTAATCAATTTCTGTTGTTTTTCTTTATCTTCGACATCATTCAATAGTATTTTTGATATAAGTAATTTGTATGAGTTGTTTTTGAACACGCTCGATAATATAACGCTAATCTCAAGATATAAATTTTCATCTGTATAATTTGTATAGATACAATAAAGTTTCTTGGGTTCTACATACTCTTTGAAGAAGTGTATTATTTCTTCTACGTAGTTTTCTGTTAAGTGGACGATGATTCTATTCTTATGTCCAAATATTTTTCTTCTTTTAACATGTAGATTTCCTCCTGTTTTTCTTGTAAATATTAATTGGTTGGAGTACATGTTTAGGCAATTTTCCGTAATAGGGATATTTAAAATTGGATCTTCCAGTGATGTGTGAATTGTTTCATTGTCTTCTCGATTTTCTGGTTTTCGAGGGGGTTTGATTTGAATATTTGAGTGAACTATGATTTTAGGGGTGTTTATGATTTCATTAAGTCTTTCATGTTCTCGATCTGTCATTGGTATTTGTCTTTCTCTTTCAATGTACTGTTCAATTTCATTATCTATATCTCCTGGATTTCCAATAATTGATTCGTTTTCAATTGCGTTAATTTCAATCCTTGATAATGCATCTGCATTTGTATTTTCTTTTCCTTTTTTATATTCAATTCTGTAATCGTATTCTTCTAGTTTTAGTCTCCATCTGACTAGACGTGAATTAGGTTCTTTCATATTAAATAGATATTGTAGTGGTTTGTGATCTGTGACAATTATAAATTTGCGACCAAATAAATAGGGTCTAAAATGTTGGGTGGCCCACACGATAGCTAAGAGTTCTTTTTCTATCGTTGCATAATTTGATTCAGCTGGGTTTAAAGTTCTTGATGCATAAGCTACTGGTAAATCGCTACCAACTTTTCCTTGGCTGAGAATTGCTCCGATGGATACGTTCGATGCATCTGTTGTCAATACGAAGGGCTTTTCAAAATCTGGATATTGAAGTATAGGGTCGTTACATAGGATATTTTTACATGTTTGGAATGTTTCTATAAATTCCTTTGAATGTATTATCTTTTGATCCTTCTTTAAACATTTCGTTAGGGGTTTGGTTAATTTTGCGAAGTTTTTAATAAATCTTCTATAGTAACCTAATAATCCTAGAAAGGCTTTAATGTCCTTTGCAGTTTTTGGTATTGGGTATTTTAATATTACATTTATCTTTTTGGGATTTGGTCTGATTCCTTCTGGTGTTATGACATGACCTAAAAATTCTACTTCTTTTTGCAAAAATTCAGATTTATCTAGTTGAATTTTCAATCGGGCTTCTTGTAGTCTTGTAAATACCAATTTCAAATGTTTCATATGTTCTTCTAGACCTTTAGAAAATATTATGACGTCGTCCATGTAGACTAGGCAAATTTTTCCTACTACATCTCGCAAAACGTTGTCCATAACTCTTTGGAACGTTGCGGGTGCATTTTTTAATCCGAATGGCATTCGAATAAATTCGTAATGTCCATTTTCTGCATTAAATGCTGTCTTTTCTACTGAGTTTTTATTCATTTCGATTTGGTGAAATCCTGATGATAAATCTATTGTAGAAAAATAAGTGCATTTGCCGAGTTTATCTAATATATCCGTTATGTTTGGTAAGGGATATCGATCGTCGATTGTCTTTTCGTTTAGTTTTCTGTAGTCGATAACTAGTCTCCATTTCTGTTTTCTACTAGCGTCAAGTTTTTTCGGTACTATCCAAATAGGGCTGCTCCAAGGGCTTTGACTATGTTTTATTATTCCATCTTCTAGCATTTTGGTTATCTGTCTATTTATTTCTGCTTTATGAACGAAGGGATACCTATATGATTTCGTATGTATTGGAATTTCATCGCTGGTTTTGATCTCGTGTTTAATCTGGTTGGTAAATGTTAGTGCATTTTCTTCTTTGTGAAAGATGTTCGTGAAATCTCGACATAGTTTTATTAGTTCGGTTTTTTCTTCATCGTTCAAATGATCTGTTCTGAGTAACTTTGAAACATTCTTGTTTCTATTTTGGTCCTTAATTGGAAGATTGTCAAAATGGAATAAATGATACTGTTCCTTTTTTGTGTCTGCGAATGGAATTGTCTTCAATGGTCTTAGTAATTTTACAGTGACTGGTTTGTTCGTATGATTATAGATTTCGGAATATGCAAATCCATTTTTTGAGGTAGTGAGAGTTTCTGGTATAAAGGCTTTATTATCGAAATTTTGTTCAGGAATAATTATATCACTATCTTGTTGATCCACTGGTACATTTATTAGGTGAACTTCGTGGGCGTTAATTCTGATTTTAAATTCTTCTTTTTCGGGTTCTCGGAAGTACAAGGGAATCTGTGTGGTTCCGTTAATTAATTTATTGTTTGATAGGTCGATCATGAATTTGTGTTTTAGAAGTTCTTTTAATCCAATAATTCCGTCGAAGTATTCATGAAAGTCAAATAGGATAACTGGTATTTCGTCTCTTACTTGAAGTTCAGGGAAGGCTGGTATTTCTGCTTTGAATAATACTTCTTTTTCTCCTATTCCTGTTTTTATTTTAGATGGTGAATGATAAATTTTATCTGAATAAAATTTTTCTGCCTTTGAAGGTTTTAAAATTGAGTGAAAACATCCGGTGTCGATTAAGAGTTTTAAAGGTGGGTTACTTATTTTTATGTATGGTAGGTTATTATTTGTATCCGTATGCATTTCGCATTTTACGTCGGGTTTTCGTTTGTTATAGCAGTCTGAAAATTTCCGTCGTAATCGTAGTTGGGTGTTTCGTCATACGGTTCTAGAATTTCTGCTGAGTCCTCGTTATTATAATCTGTCGTCGTGTCTGTCCATCCATCTTCGTTATCATATGTAGGGGTCAAGTATGAATCATATTCGGTATCTTCTGATGATTCATTTTCCATCTGATATAGTTCTTGCGATGTAAAATTTCTTTGACCGGTGGGTTTGAAGAAATTTTGGTTTTGTCTTGTTTTACTTGGAATTGTAGATGTTATAGACATCGGTTCCGGTTTATTGGTTGGTACTTGTCCTGTCGGTTGAAATACGTTTTTCGGTGGTCCGAAAACTTGAAGATTCGTTGGGAAATGTTGATGTATTTGTCGTGGTTGGACATTAATTGGTCCTTGTGGAAAGGGTGGTTTGTAATTCTGGTAATTCTGGATTATTTGAGGTCTAACATGAGAATTAAATCTTGGTGTTTGGAATTGGGGTCTCATTGGCGAATTAAATTGTTGAAATGGTTGGAATTGAGGTCTCGTTGATGCATTGAATGGTGTTTGAAATTGAGGCTTCGTTTGCGAATTAAATTGTTGGAATGGCTGATAGAGTTGTGTGTTCGGATAATTTAAATTTGGATATTTAAATGGTTGAATTTGTGTTTTTAAATGAGGAATATTATTATGTGTTTGATGTTTAAATAAATTCTGTGTATATTGGAAATTTTGTTCTTCTGTCACATATGACATCGCGCTTTCTAATGAATCTGGAGCCTTTAATCTAATGATACTTTGCAGATATCCTGGTAGTCCTCTGATGAATGTTCTTAAGCTGGCTTGTTCATATTGTCTCGTATAAATAGCCTTTGTTGTGACATTCATGTGCGTGATGGGGATTGTATTTACTTTCTGAGTTAGTTGACTTCTCAGTATCTGAATTCTTTTCCCGAATTCTAGCGGATTCTCATTCTTTAATGGAGAGGCTACTAACAAATCTTGTTCTAGGCATTCCAAGTTTCTTTTGTCTCCAAAACAGTTATATAAGGCTGTTTTTATGTCTACCCAATTTTCTAATTCCAGTCTGTTGCCTACTAATAGTTGTGCTCTGTCTATTAGTTTAATTCTAGCTATTCTGGTCAAATAACTAGTTGTATCGTCGTTTCCGTATTTGTTGAATAAGTAATCAATTGCTGAGATGAAACTAGCAAGATTAAAGGTGTTTCCATCATAGGGTGGAATCGTGTCTACGTACATACGTAATAACGTATAATTTATATTCTGTGGAGTGGTCATTTTAGTTGATATATTCAAGGTGTTATTAAATTGAGAGATTAGTTCTTCTTCGCTAATACTCATAAATTCAATAATTTACTGATCAATACTTGATTATAAATAAAATATTGAAATATGCTATGCGTAAAATGTTAAAAAGCGTTTTTATATGATTAAAAATAAAATATAATAAAATAAAATAAAATAAAGGGATTAAATTATTAAAGGGATATATTAACCATAATTTGTTAATATAAACTTTAAAAATAACTAAATTTCTACTTAGTGACTAGATATTGCTGAGAGAGACGAGCAATAGTCTTTCTTAATTCAAAGTTCGCGCTTTTAAATTAGAGAAAGTTATATTCCTAAAATTAAATAATTAAATAAAATTATTGATTATAAGGTTCGCGCCAGATAATCGTTTAAACTAATGATATGTGGAAAAGTAAAAAGTGATGAGGGATGATTCGTCTTAAAATTAGGTTTGATGCGTTCTTAAAATTAGGGTGATTTTTCTTTGTCGTGTTTGCTTGTTTGCTTGTGCTTTTTGCTTTTTCTTAACCTACGTTTCTTAAAATTACTTTCAATCTCTTATCCGGAGAAATCGAAAGGGGTCGATAAAGGAGTACTGGACACTCACCGTATTTTTAGCCTGCCACGGGTCGTCAGCCGCTCGTCCTTCTATCGGGGTGAACCTCTAGCTCTGCAATAGTCGTTGGTTTCTTTGTGCTGGGTTGATCAGTAGACGGCTTCAATCCAAATCAGACTCGATGCTGTGGCTTTGGGGATGAAGGTGTGGTCGATACACTGATCCGTTTTCCGACTGCGCCAGTTAAAGTTAGAAATCACGTGGAAGCGTTTTTAAAAACTTTATTTTGTTTTTGGGTAGTACAAAGAGTAACGGTTCTATTGACAGTTAACTAAAGATTAATTTCTGTTTACAGTTTACAATATTTATATTAAAATTAATGTTAACTAAGGGCTGTGTCAGCACTGACATCATCTGCTGGGGCTGACTCATTTGGTTGAGGTGCAAGCTGGCGATGTTAGTCATATAACTCATAGAAATATCTCTTTTTAGCTATATCTTTTTCTCTATTCTCTATCTCTTTTTTTCTCAGCTCGTTGCGCGACGTTGCCAGATTTTTGATTGAGTGTTTGGTTATTAATAATCGAAAGTTTTGACTTTGAAAAAAAGATTTGACTTCAGTGATTTAAATAATTATATCGGTAACCCGATATTATTCATATATAATAACATTGTGCAAATATTAAACTTTATTATGGAATATGTTTTATTCTATAAAGTTGGAAGATAGCAAAAAAAGCAAAGAAAATAAAAAAAAAATTAAAAAATCCGTGGCGGAAATCATTCTACCAGAAGGGACGTGTATAAGATCAGTTAAAAATATCATTTTTCTAAAAATTTAGACGGTAAATATTTTACCATCAAATATTGAGCATAGGTACCAATTCAAAATTACCGAATTTCACATCTTAGATTAAGAAATTCGTTTTTCCCATAGATTCGCCTGTACATCCTTAGGTTATATTAGATAGGATTGGAACTATTATATATATATATATATATATATATATATATATATATATATATATATATATATATATATATATATATATATATATATATATATATATATATATGTCAAAAAACGACATATCTTGTGCTGATGCATTAAAAATGATAAATAAATTACTAAAAATTAGAGTAGTAGTAGAACAAGGACTTCAGTGCTGGTAGAGAAGTGGTTGGAGATGAACCTCGTTCAGGAAGACTTTCCACGTCTTCGAATGAAGAACACATTGCCGAAATCAAGGATCTTATACGAGTAATCGCTGATTAAATATAACAGCCATTGCGGATATAACTGTAGCAAAATAAGTCTTGGTTTTTGTATTACGATAACCATCAAACCAACACCATCAAACACAACAATTAGTTGATAAATATCAAACAAACATCGTTCTATAAGCACCATATCCACCAGAAATGACATCGTGTGAATTATTCTTATTTCCATGAAGAAACCACTTGGTGGAAGCCGTTTTGAGTCCATGCAAGCCATTTAGGAGAGTTGGTTGGCAACTTTAAAGCAAATATTTAAATTCAAATATAAAAACTGTGTGGAAGGGGTTCAAAATGGCGGGAATAAATAAATATTTTTTGTTTTATTTATAACATTACCTTACTTTTTGATCATAGTAACATATATTGACTAATCTCTACTTAAAAACTTTCTTTTATAAGGCTCTTAATTCCTTACATGAAGTTTGCTAGAACAGTTTGGTGGAAAGTTTGCTAGTAATAGCCTGTCTTATTATTCCCAAAAAATGTTGAGCCGCTTGAATAAACATACAACATGTATTATGTTGCCTTCCAAAATGCCTTCGGTATTTTGATGCTAAAGCTAGAAAACCTACACGAAACGTAATCTAGACAAAGTACAACTTATTATTCAGGTACTTATTATTTTACAAAAATGTTGATCAACGAGCTTTTACACCTAGAGATCCTAATATGTTCCCGGTTCTGTTTAAAAATAACGTAGCTTTTTCTGTTAATTGAGCCACGCAATCGAAATTAATTGTAACCACTGCTAGTTGGTAGAAACTCCCTTTTTCTACTACACAAATTATAAACACAGGATAATTAAAACAAAATTTCATTACGATCGACGAAAATCAACAACGGTTTATTTACACCAAACCAAAAGAAAAAAGCAAATAAAGGACTTTGTTAGCTGTTTATATTTATTTTGCATTAAAATTTGTCGTTTGTCGCATTTGTGTTATTTTGCGGCTGGGTCTATCCAGAGGAAAAGCTACTGATGCGAAACGAAAAACAAGATGTTATTTATCTATTGTTTGATTTTTTTTTCAAAAAAAGTATCCATGTGGGTCAATACAAAGTGAAAGCGATTAAAATTATTTTTTAAGTAATTTTTTTATTCCCGTCTTTGATAATCATCAAAAATTTGTTGAAGTCAAATATCGCACGAAGGTAAATCAGGCAAACATGGGAACTTTTTTTCTAAACCACGAAATCTCTTGCTTCTGATATTCGGATTAATCCCGAAAAGCCCGTTTCGATAAAAAAAATGCGTTTTATTTAAAAAACGTGTCAATAGGGCATTCAAAAAAGAATTTGTATAAAATATTCTGTATCTCCCTGAAATTGGGATTCCTACCTCTCAATCAACAGTTAATATTCATTGCTCTCCAATATTTCACATATATTGGATGGGAATACCAGAAAAAGTGCAACACCCGACGAAGATTCATGTTAATACCGTTTAATGCCTAGTAAACACGAGGACTAGGCAAAATTTTGAAAAAAGTGGATATTATGCTAGTCTAGAAACCATATAATAAGTTAAGAGATGTCCTGGGAAATCCAAATGATAAACTAAACCAACAACAGAATTATCCGGAATTTATGAAATTGCTTGTCAATATTGTAACTGAAGGTATGTCGGGTAATCTAAAAGATCCATTAAAATTAAATATACGGAAGAAATAGCCCACATTAGACATCGAATAAATAAAAAATCTCGTATACCTAAAGCTAGTTAAAATTGTTACTAATAATGAAAAAATAATTATAAAAAATATAAAAAATAATAAAAAAACAAACTAAGAACACCATTTCTAAAAACAAAATATGGTAACTTCAGACGAGTCTCTCAATTCAAATATTTGGGTGAAATAATTATGGAAAATGGGTTGGAAAAAGAGGCCAATAAAGGTAGATGTCAAAAAATGGAAACAGTATTGAAACTTACACAAAATATTTACAACAAAAAATGCTTATCTAAAGACACAAAACTGAGATATTTCAACACAGTTATTAAGCCAGAATGTCTATATGGGACAGAAACGCTCATTTTGAATAGAAAGAGAGACATCGAGGACATTGAAAAGAAGGAAACAAAATCATAAGAAAATCTTAGGCCCCAAACAAATAAATAACACAACATACCGACTTCGAGAAAACCAAGAAATCAAACAATACACAGATATACATAGTGATATGAGAAAAAGAAGACTTAAATTTTACGGACACATAAAACGGATGAATCCGAGTAGGATAACTAGACAAATACTCGAATTTTATGAAAATAGAAGTAGAGCTAAAGTAGAAATAATTAAATGGATTGCTCCAATTAAAGCCGACCTAAGATCAGCAAATATTACACAAAGTGAAATTCAGAATAGAGGCTGTTTCAGACACAAGGTTGACGTTTGGAAGGTTGGCCAAAGAGAAA
The DNA here is from genome assembly GCA_031761425.1 of Cosmopolites sordidus. Taxonomy (NCBI): domain Eukaryota; kingdom Metazoa; phylum Arthropoda; class Insecta; order Coleoptera; family Curculionidae; genus Cosmopolites; species Cosmopolites sordidus. The sequence goes on along the minus strand of JARFXV010000579.1, from coordinate 423,004 downwards.
AATGTAGGAAGACTGGAACAACTTGGTCTGACGAAAGGAAAAAAGCTCGTAGCGAAAGAATGAAATTAGTATGTGCGCAAAGGAAGGCTAACAATAACAAACGCCTCTAATTGTACCTCGCGTGGTCCACCAGGGCCCATACGTGAATAATAATAATAATAATAATAAAAAAATAATAAAGGAAACCATAAACCGAAACGCTTGGTTAACTTCACGGTTCATAATTTTTACACGCTTCATTAAGTATGATTATCATATAAATAGAACATAGTTTAGTTTCAAAATTAGAGTGAGTCTCCTGATGAACATGAATTTTATAATTATCCTGTATTTATAATTTGTGTAGTAGAAAAGGGAGTTTCTACCAACTATCAGTGGTTACAATTTATTTCGATCACGTGGCTCAATTAACAGAAAAAACTACGTTATTTTTAAACAGAAGCGCGAACATATTAGGATCTCTAGGTGTAAAAGCTCGTTGATCAAAATGTATGTAAAGAAGAAGAAGCAAAGGTGTCCCACCATAACCCTCTCCACCGTCTGGCCCTGAAGGGGACAGACGGTGCCCCTCTTGGTCTATGCTTATTAATTAAGTATTTCATTATTAATTGACAGTATTAAGGCAAAAAGTTTATCAAAGAGATCGGACCTTGAACGAGGTAATCTTAAAAGAAAAATTTGCTTCTTCTTGTTCTGCTGGTTTCTTTATTTATTAAAGACAAATAATAATGCTATCCAATTCTTCGATTGGTACTGCTAAACAAAAAGGTTGAGGGCGGATCCCACAAGATGGACCGTGGTCCGGGAAGTACCAATAACCTTCCCTTATTGCCCCCTGAAAACTAAAGCTATATTCAAGTTAAATGTGCTCTAAGAAAAATTTTGAACTCTACGCAGTGCCAATCCAATATCGTCCAGCGAAATACAAATCTTAGGAGAGAACTAAGTTAACATATAATGATTAAGTAAATTTCCTAATTTAAAACAAAGGGTATAAAAGTTAACTAGTATCTTTCTAGCTTAAAAGACAAAAGTATATAAACTAACTGACCTGAACTGAAAAAAGTTTCTAGAATGAAAATCAAATGTATGTAAAATAATAAGTACCTGAATAATAAGTTGTACTTTGTCTAGATTACGTTTCATATAGGTTTTCTAGCTTTAACATGAAAATACTGAAGGCAGGAATTTTTTATAGTAACATTTTACCGAATCTAATACCTGTTGTATGTTTATTTAAGCGGTTCAACATTTTTTGGGAATCATAAGGCAGGCTATTACTAGCAAACTTTCCAGCAAACTGTTCTAGCAAACTTCATGTAAGGAAGCCTTATAAAAGAATTTTTTTAAGAGAAGTTTTTAAGTGGGGATTAGTTAGTATATGTTACTATGATCAAAAAGTATCAAAAGGAATTTTGGTATTTGCTTCAAAATTGCCAGCCAACTCTCCTGAATGGCTTCCATCGACTCAAAACTGCTTCCACCAAGTGGTTTCTTTAGGGAAATAAGAATAATTCACACGATGTCATTTCTGGTGGATATGGTGCTTATAGAACGATGTTTGTTTGATATTTATCAACCAATTGTTGTGTGTGATGGTGCGTTATCGTAATACATAAACCAAGACTTATTTTGCCACAGTTCTATGCACAATGACTGTTATATTTAATCAGCAAACACTCGTACAAGATCCTTGATTTCGGCAATGTGTTCTTCATTCGAAGACGTGGAAAGTCTTCCTGAACGAGGTTCATCTTCAACCACTTCTCTACCAGCACTGAAGTCCTTGTTCTACTACTACTCTAATTTTAAGCAATTTTTTATAATTTTTAATACATTAGCACAAGAATTTTTTAATTCCTGTTTATTTAACCATACATGACTTGGTCTATAGCTACTGGTATAACACAATTAGACATATATAAAATAGTTCCAATCCCATCTAATATAACCTAAGTCGTTCAGGATGTACGAGCGAATCTACGGGAAAAACGAATTTCTTAATCTAAGATGTGAAATTCGGTAATTGTGAATTGATAACTATGCTCAAAATTTGAACATTTTTCATCGTCTAATTTTTCAGAAAAAATATATTTTTAACTGATCCTATACACGTCCCTTCTGGTAGAATGATTTCCGCCACGGATTTTTAAATTTTTTTCACTATTAGTCTTCCAACTTTATAATATAAAAAATATCCCACAATAAAGTTTAATATTTGCAGAACGTTATTATATATGAATAATATCAGGTTACCGATATAATTATTTAAATAACTGAAATCAAACCTTTTTTTTTCAAAGTCAAAATTTTGGATTATTAATAACCAAACACTCAATCAAAAATCTGGCAACGTCGAGCTGAGAAATAAAAGATAGATTTATAGTTATTTTTCTTACAGAGTTGACCTTTGTGTCTAGAATACATATAAATTTCTATCTTGTAGTGTCAAAATTCTCATACATATTCAGATGTTTACATTTACATGTAAACACAAATGCGCTGTTGCCATATCTTTTTTTGTCGAACCACTTGATAATGATAACGAAGTCAATTCGTTACGTTTAATAAATAAATAATAATGTATTAATAATTATAAAATATGTTTTAGTATTATAAATAAAAATTATGAATTTCTGTAACTATTTTAAGTTTTAGGAAGGCAAAAAAGTTTCATCATTATTTTGACTCCTAAGTATCGTTCGTACCTCCTTAAGTCTTTTATATGTAAACTAATACTAATAATAAAATTTAAATCTCTAAGTAAATCTATTTATTATGTCTGGCAGTATAGATCTCTTGGGGTCTTCATGTTTCACCACTAAGTTTAAATACTAGATTGTGCAGCGCATTAGGGGTCGTGCAGAAATCACTTCCTGTTAGGAGGTAATTAGGATATCTTGCTGGATGAGTTTATTGAGTACATAATAATGTGCGAAAATAATAATTCATAAATTAAACTTGAAGAGATTTACCACTAAATACCAAATCACTTTTTTGAACTCCTCGACGCACGTTTCGCTAACCATGTTAGCATCATCAGGAGATGATTTAATCTTCATCAGGAGATTAAGTTTTTAAACAATTACAAAAGACGTTATAATTTCTAACGTAACATGCGAAACGATATAGAACTTCTGTCAGATGTCAATGTCAGTCAGACCAACTTAAAAAACAAATGGTTGTTGCGACGCCCTTTGTTAGTGTGTAGAAAGAAAAACAAAATTTAGGAAAAGAAAATAAATTTATTACAATTTAAAAAGGATTTGTAACTTACAATGAAGTTTGCTACTATATACAGCCATTGAGGGGTGTTAGCCAGAGCGAACTATTAAGCGCGCGTGCATTGTGTGGCTTGTCCCCGTAGCCAAGAAAAAACGGAACAAATTGGTCGAGCACCATGCACGTGGTTTGCTAGATTTAAACCTCAAGTAATCAGCAAGAAAAAGAAGAACATACATATTTCTGGGAAAACAAGGAAACTACCTGTAAAAGGGTTTCAATGCAGCCCCGATTTAGTGGACATCATGATGGAGTGATAGTGACTCTCCCGTGAGTTGGGTGTCCAAATCCTCCCAGAAGGAGTACCCATAAGATCGCTAATCAAACCAACACAAAACTAAAGGCACTCGGTCTTATGACTGGGTCCTCCAGGTGCAAATCCATAAAAATACGATAAACTTAATTATTACACCATGGAGGTTTTTCACCACAGAGCTCAACAGGAAAAGTCAGAAACAGGAGAAGACTGAAAAAATCAGACAAGCATTGAAAATGCCAAGTGCCAAGGAATAAATGTAGAACGGGGCGTACGGTATGATGCCGCAATATCACCTCTTCTTTTCTCAGCCTGCCTGGCAGAAGTGTTTCGTAAACTGGATTGGGAGCAGTATGGAATAAAGATCAATGGTGCACACTTAAACCATCTTAGATATCTGCGAATCTAAGCATCTTAGATATCTGCGATATCGTTCTTCTTTCACAAGACTGCAAACGACTGGAGAACTATTTGGCTTGGAAATATACCAGAAGAAGAGTCAGATCATGTTCAATAAATTTGCTGAGGGCAAAAGAATTTCTATTTTAAGAATGGATTTGGAAGTTGTGGATCACTATGTCATCACTCTATCATATTGGGCAGAGGATTTTAATGGAAGGGGATACCGGTTGAGAGGTGGAACGACGCATTAAATGGGGCTGGCAGGCTCAGTATTTAACAACAGACTACCACTTTGTCTGAAAAGAAAAATCTTTGAAAAGTGTGTCCTGCCCGTTTTGACATATGAAAGTAAAACTTGGACACTCACATCGCATCGCAGGCAACTTCGGGTAGCACAGCGGGGAATGGAAAGATGTATGATTAGCATTACTAGACTGAATAGAAAGTCCTGCACAGGGATCAGATAAGAAACGAAAGTCCGTGACATCATTGAAAGAATAAAGGAATTGAAATGGAGGTAGGCGGGTCATGTAGCGAGACGATGGGAGGAAAGATGGACCAAGGCTGGACCAATGCTGGACTGGATACCGCTTGATCGCAAACAAACACGGAGAAGACCGAAAACACGATGGACTGATGACATCATTAAGTATATTGGACCCGAATGGCAGAGGAAAGCTCAGGACCGCGAGAATTGGAAGTTTGTTGAAAAGGCTTTTATTGCTGATGAAAGGCTGATGATGATGACGTATTTGGCTATATCGCTATATATATACTACTCGACTACAGTCGCCTCCCATAACTAGCATTAACATCCATTAGCGTTTTATAGAGAGCGTCCTTGTAACGAAGTTTTTGACCTCCTTGCCTACATTAACTTGAAGTCAGTTTACTATATAACATAGTCTTTTCTAGACGATGGTTGTCCAACTACCAAATGCCACGCCCAACGTAAAAGCCTCTCTACGAGATCGTCCATTGACAAACACTTCGCCTCACCCAGAAGTTTCTTACTGATTTTTTATAGTATAATTTGATTCCCATTATCTTTTCAGATGACGTTGCTGAGTTCTCTCGAGAAACCTCAGGCGCTTCCTGCAGGGCACCCATGGTTCACACCTATAAGTAAGCAAAGGCACGATCGGAGCAGCGAGATAGGTACACATGCTCCTTTAACTTCAGGGCCAGATTATGATTCCCGAAAACTCTATGGCGAAGTCGTCAGAAGGCTCTAGAAGCACAGTTAATTCGGTTGTAGATTTCCAAGTTAAAGATCTCCCATAGTCTAAAAGACCTTTAATCCTAAAGAAGATTTGGTAATTTTAACATTATGAGGATATAAGAAAGATGGTAGAATATTATAGAATATATATAATAAAATAGAAGAATTTTGATTATTCTAGAGTAGCCAAGGACTTGATAAACGGCCTAGAGCTATCGCTTCAGAATGAAGGGGTTATAGACTTAAAAAGCATATTTTCTTTAGTAAAGCGCACTACCCCTCGTTAGGCCGTATCAAAGTTTATTCTGCGACAACGACACTAGCCACCATCTCGGTCATCCATATTTATCGCTCATAGAATATATATTGCATAGGATTGGCCAACTTCAGCGATTGTTCCAGCAACTTTAGTATTCATAGTTTATTTAAGTATATTCATTCCTCACAGAGTGTTATAATAACTATAATAAACCTACTCATTGTTTTTTTCTATCATATATAAGATACATTTTTTTACTTTTCCCATAATGTTGGTTTTTTTTTGTTATAGAGTATATATAGCAATAAACATAACGACAAATACGTGTAAGAAAATTCTATAGAGAAGTGGCGGTGTTACTTTCGAAAAGAAATTTCCACCAAGGCGTTTTATTATCGCGCGCTCATTTGAAAGTCAATACCTTGTCGAATTTATGGCAAATACAAATATGAATTGCAGGTTAGGCTCTCGAGAAGCGCCATCTAGCGATAAAATCGGCTCCGTTTTTCCGTGCCGTATCACAAAATCAATTGCCGTAAAGTGGCAATTTGCTACGAGGCACGCGAGGGGAAAACATCGACGTGCCATGTGAGTGATCCAATTTGGCCATTTCAACGGTTTTGTAGGCGACGAGATCAGTTGCCACCGAAAAAAAAACAAATTCGGTCCCTGGAGCTTGCAAGCTCACCTAAAAATTTAATCATATTTTATTTCGAAGATGTATAAGTTCAAATAAATGTCCAAGAGAAAATATGTTAAAACTAATACGGAGACCAGATTGCATCTGAAGAAAATCAAGCTCTCCGGTAAAATTGCTGTTTATGAAAGATTACCCTCATTATTACAGTAAAGATCTCCTCTTCACACTACGACTACAACTATAACGACTCTAAATCTCAAATAGCATCAATCATTCGGAAGAAATTATTATATCTAGGATAGTATTTTACCTTATCCTCCATATTTTCCAGACATGATACTTTCAGAAACGTCCGACCGTTCCCCGCTAGAAAGAGATTTCTTCAATTTCTTCTTTCTTTCCCCGATCAGACCCCTTCTGATGATGTTGGCGAGAAAACGCGCTAAAAAACGTTTAAGTTTTAAAAATAAATGATTGGATGTTCAGTGGTAAATCCCTTTGAATTTATGCAATTTGTATTATCAGTATAGAAACCCTTGATGCGAAACACTAAACTCAAGGAGATTTACCACTACACATCAAATCACTTGTTTTTTATTTGTCGATACGTGTTTCGCTAACCATGCTAACAGCATCAGCAGATGATTTAATGATGAATTAACGGTTACTTTTAATACTCTGTAACTGCTATCATAATTTTTCCGGTTATTTCTGCCGTTTATTTAATATACCCATTTCAGTTAAATTAATTTTTGATTAATTTTGGCATCATAAAAAATAATTTTTAATGAATAGCATAAAAATTGACACTAAATTAATTGAACTATTGATTCTCTATCGGAACTAACATTCTATGCTATTAAAGAATTCTTTATAGAGAGAATCAATTAAGGAGCTATAAATATATGTTAGCTAGTTTACCAGGCAAAAACGGATTAAGTTTTGCTTCTGAAATTGAGTAATTAGTCTTCATAATTGTTGTGTGAACATACGGTAATCACGAATGACCAACAAACTATTCTCGAAACTACCCACTTAAATCTCTAGTTGAATGACATGAAATTATAAGCTTTTATGTCACACGTTTCTCAAGATGTCAACGAGTTTGTCTATTTAGAGATATCACCACATTACTTTGTTAAAAGTTTCTTTGTCGATTCTGTCAAATTTTAAACAAAACTACTTTTGTATTCTATTAATTGTTATTGCGTCTATATCTACGAACACGTTGTCAACACGATTATTTATTATAAAATCCATAATATAAAAATGTTATCCAACTGTTCTCGAAAAATATGAACCGAAAGCTTAATGACCAAGACTTAATAGGCACAAAAAAAATGAAACCCAAGTTCTGCCTGTATAAGAGAACATTTCCATTTTTAAACTAAACACATTTAAACGTTCAGAAAATTTTTAAATATCACACCGAAATTGAGTATGTCAATGACTCTCATAATTATACTGTTAAAGACAAATTAAAATGGAGCAGCTCAATCCGTACTTTTTTCTTTTTCATTCTTTGTTTTTTAAAGAATAATTTTTTTAATATATCTCTAATTCCGCTAATTATTTTTAAAATATGATAGTATTAATAATGAATAACAATATTAATAGTAACAGCGACCCATGATTCGCATTAGTATTAACGAGTTTATATATCTAGAGATCATGTTCATCAATCAGGATAAACTTGACTTTCATCACTAAAATCATTATTAATATAATGTATGATCAATTATTAACAATTAAATGTTTACTATATAAATATATATATATTGATGACGGGCGTCGTTTCAAAGCAAAACGAAACCTAACGAAACCTAGTTTACCATGATCGGTTGACATTTGCTGATATTATAACTTCTTGTTTACAAGCCAAAAAATATGATGTACAAATAAAATCATGAAGCAAGGAGCTGTTACTAAATATAACGCAAAAATCAGTTAAACTACGTCGGAAACATTCCGATTGATGCAGCAAGTGTATGATTATTTAAGCAGAACAAATGTGTTTCTGTGGCATAAACGTTTTCTGGATGGCAGAGTGTCGCTAGAAAATGACAAACGTGACGGGAGACCAATTTCAGCTCGCACTCCCGAAATGATCGAAAAAGTTTGCGCTTTTGTAGCTAATGACCGCAATGCATCACTAAAAATGATGGAAGAGGCTTTGAATATCGGCAAAGAAACGATTCCACTCATTCTTTACAAGGATTTGGGTAAAACAAAGCCGCCAAATTACACATCGTTAATTGTGCGTTAATTTTTTACCCAAAACCAAGTCTGTGTGATCAAACACCCACCGTATACTCCAGATTTAACCCCTTGTAACTTCTCTTTGTTCTCAAAGTCGAAATTAGAGTTAAAAGGGTGTTTTTCTGAAGACATTCAAACCATCTAAACAGCTTCGACGCGTGTTTTGCGTGTTTTCCTCAAAATAATCTGGAGCACACATTTGCGTCACTATTGAAGCGATGTAACAAATATATCGACGCGAGAGGACAATACTTTGAATAATAAATCATATTCGTTTTAATCACATATCGAGGTATATATATATATATATATATATATATATATATATATATATATATATATATATATATATATATATATATATATATATATATATTTATATATATATATATATATATATATATATATATATATATATATATATATATATATAAATATATATATATATATATATATATATATATATATATATATATATATATATATATATATATATATATATATATATATATGTGATCATGTGCTATTATATTTCAGAAAAGAGATTCCGGAATATAAATATAACTGACTTAATTGTAAATTATATTATCAATTTAATAAAATGTATTCTAAACATACGAACTCGTTAACAAACTTATTATTTACCATAAAACAACCTCTTATGAAACAGCGTTCTCCAACTTAACGAATCAATCAAACACGAAGCGAAACGTTTGAAAACTATACAGATAAAAGCTTTCAAGAAAATTTGAAATATGAAGCCGAAGTTACCGAGTATCCTTTCGTTTTTTTTATTGCGCTTTTCCGCATTTATAAATTAGTTATCTCTCGGCTGATGCCATAATTAAATTATTAAAGATGCATTGAAACGAGGAATTTAAAAATTGAATATTTTACGAGATTTTCCTTTTTCTGCTTTGTCCTTTAAAATTTTATTTTTTATATTCTGAGTAGATCTAAATTTACAATGTAACTTGATTGAACTATTAGTATATATATATATATATATATATATATATATATATAATATATATATATATATATATATATATATATATATATATATATATACATGCTACTGAACTTTTGAAATCCTCTAGTCCAGGTCTAATCAAGGAAATAACCAACATTTTACAAGGAGTTTGGCGAACCGAACGGATTCCGGAAGGTTGGAAAGATGCCCTAATCCATCCACTACATAAGGAAGAAGATAGAACGGATGTAAACAACTACAGAGGCATATCTCTTCTCCCAGTTTCTTACCAGATTCTATATCAATGTCTACTACACAGAACAGAGGGACAGTGAGAATCTAAAATTGGTGAATATCAAGCAGGTTTTCGACCGGGCAGATCATGCCCTGAACAGATCCTGAATCTAAAGTTGTTCCTAAGACATCAAAAACTGTACAATAAAAATCTCGTCTATACATTTGTGGAGTTCAAAGAAGCATATGATTCTGTTGACCGCGAATCTTTATTCCAAATCTTGAAAGAACAAGGATTAGATCTGAAAACATGGCAATTATTAAAACAACACTAACTAACACAAGGTCAAAAGTTAAATTCATGGATAACATCTCAGAGCCCTACGAAATTAAAACTGGAGTGAGACACGTGGATGAATACCACTCTTATTTAACTGTGTTCTAGAAAAAGTAATACAGGAGTGGCGTAAAAAAAGTCGGCCCTGATTATTGACCAGCCCATTAAACTTGGGAGAACCAACATCAAAATGAATTGTCTGGCGTTTGATGATGATCTAGTATTTTTTTGGGCTCTAGATATATTAACGGCACAAAACAGACTGACATCCTAAAGAAACAGCAGTAAAGGTAGGACTCCAAATTTCCTTTGAAAAAACATAATACATGACCTGCAACAGACTAAGAACACCATTTCTAAAAACAAAATATAGTAACACCAGACGCGTCTCTCAATTCAAATATTTGAGTGAAATAATCATGGAAAACGGGTTGGAAAAAGCGGCCAATAAGGGTAGATGTCAAAAAATAAAAACTGCATGGAGACTTACACAAAATATTTATAACGAAAAATGCATATCTAAAAACCCAAAACTGAGAAATTACAACACAGTTATTAAGACAGAATTATTAAGACGCTCATTTTAAATAGAAAAAGAGATATCGAGGAGATTGAAAAGAAGGAAAGAAAAATCTTAGATCCCAAACAAATAAATAGCACAACATACCGACTTTGAGAAAAGCAAGAAATCAAATAATACACAGATATATATAACGATATGAGAAAAAGAAGACTTAAGTTTTACAGACACATAAAGCGGATGAATCCGAGTAGGCTAACTAGACAAATAGTCGAATTTTATGAGAATAGGAGTAGAGTTAAAGTAGAAATAATTAAACGGATTGCTGCAATTAAAGAGGACCTAATATCAGCAAATATTACGTGAAATTCAGTGAAATTAAAGTCAAAAATTAATTCAGTGAAAATTAAGTGAAATTCAGGATAGAGGCTGTTTCAGACCCAAGGTTAACGTTTGGAAGGTTGGCCAGAGAGAAAAATGTAGGAAGACTGGAACAACTTGGTCTAACGAAAGGAAAAAAGCTCATAGCGAAAGAATTAAATGAGTATGAGCGCAAAGAAATACTAACAACAACAAACGCCTCTAACTATATATATATATATATATATATATATATATATATATATATATATATATATATATATATATATGTATATATATATATATATATATATATATATATATATATATATATATATATATATATATATATATATATCCGTCGAAAGAGTACCCGTGCGTCATCAATTTTTATCCATATGAATCAAAAATTATTAGTCAAATTAGTGCTAACTTTCATAATGGTGCCTTGAAAGACGGACACTTGTTTATGATTTATGATTTCAATCCACGATACATTTATTTGTATATATTTATAACATGAAATTATAAAACGTCTTGATATAAATCGATATTTAATGTAAAATTTTGAGTGTGTCATAAAATTGAAAAAAAATTAATATAAAAGATCGAACAGAGAATTTTGTAGGTTAAAATTGTAGCGATAATTTCAATTATCACGAAATTTTAGGGAACTAGCCAATGAATAAAATTATTTTGTTATTGTCACAACAACGAATGAATATTTTTCTTTTTTTGGGTTTTTCGCAACGATCTAAAACTCAAAAACTGTTAAAAATATATGTTCTTACGTAAAAAAAAAATCACTAGGTAAAAGAAAAAAAAATCAAACGGAAATTTGTACGATTCGAAGGAATTGTGTACAAGGAGTTCATTCCACCTGGTCAAACGATCAATGCTGTGTTTTATGTTGGTGATACGAAGTGTATGTTGTAGCGTATTCGTCGTGTACAGCCACAATACTGTCGACCATCCGAAGAAGCTGTAGTGTAGCGAAACGAGTTATGTTTTAGATAAAAATATAGTCCTGTCTTCCGTACTGTTTTCCGTGAGACGCACCTTGTATGTGCGTAAATCATTTCGGGTATCAATCCGTCCGTTCTGTGAAAACACGGTTAGTCAAAATATAATTTGACATTCTCAGTTGTTCGCTTCGAATGAAGAGTTCAACTGAATCGTTCTCTACCATCTGTGAAAGTATTCGATGTATCATTAACAACGTAAACATTATCAGAAGAATTATCAGTTAGGTGGAGGAATAAATATTGGAGGAAGCAAAATTTAAATTAAATTTAACTTAGTTCAATTTGTAACAGCAGCAAATGAGATCTGAGTTTGAAGTTACACTTGGCTTGTTTGACATTATATTGTTTTATCGCAATAATAACTTTTCAATTATCTAAATGATACATTCATGTTCTGACTCATCCTTCTCTCTGACGCATCCTGTATCGAAAGTATGTAGATTTTCGAGTTAATAGTAGTACTACTCAATTAATAGCAGTAGAAATATTTCTTCCTATATTAAAATCTTTATAAACTTACTCTAAATATACGAACTCGTTCCCTTTATCATTATTTAGTATATAACCCATTATAGAAAAGTGTTTTCGACTTTTTTTTTAATAAAATGTAGCCGAACCTGCTAAAAGACTTATCGAGAACCAAACAAAAAACATCTCATTTCATAATAAGAAGTTTCTATTTAAAAACTATACACATTAAAGCTTTCACGAAAATTTGAAATATGAACCCGAGGTTCCCGAGTATCGTCTCTTGGTTTTTTTATTCGACTTTTCCGCATTTATAAATTAATTATCTCTCAACCGATGCCATAATTACTTATTACTAAAAACGCATTAAAATGCGAAATTTAAAAAGTGAAAATTTCTTGGAATTGTCCTTTGAAACGTTTCTTTTTTCTTTGTCTATTTTCTCGATGTTTTCATTTATGCGTTCTGGGTAAAATTTTCATTTGAAATATTATTTTATGAAAAATCTAAACAAAATAATTAAAATATTATGTCAGCAAGTAAGACTTCAGTTATTATGCATTTTATTTTCGTCAAGATTTCCTTCTTTCTGTTTTAACAGTCAAGAAGATCCTTTATCAAATTATTTCAATGAAATGAAGATAAAAAATTGTATAGCGATGAAAGGATGTATGATACAGAAAAGACGAATAATGAAAGACAACAGAAGGAAACAATAATTCGATAAAGCGAATGACGCAAAACATACAAATCAAAAAAGGAGTTAGACAGGGTAGCATATACGACGATGTTCGATAATTGCTCGAGAGAACTACAGCGCATAATAAAAAACAAACGATCGTGAGTCTGAAGAAAAACGCCTTGAAAAAAAAAAGCGGAAAACAAAATATATGTGATGCAGCGGAAATGATAGAACATTGAGAAAATAATTGAATACCAAATTAACATTTAAATTATATCTATGGGCGACTCATAAAGCATTTTTTTTGTTTGCAATTTAAACAAACTAAAAAGTTTTTCATTTTATGGTTTTTATATTTTTAATCTAGAAAATAACCATTATAACAGAATCAAACATAGTACATTGTTCTTCTCTAACGATAACAAAAATAAACTTTAAATTGCTGTTATTTCAAGTAGAAAAACTAAAATATATCCGCAACTTTAGCGTGACTAGAATTCGTTCTACAAGTTTCATAACCGGCCTTGGTTGCGAAAACGTCTGAAAATCATTAAAACTGAATCTAACGCAGTTTTTCCTTGTTTCGATTTTTCTATTTAGCTGGTGATTTTTTTTCTCTTTTTAGTTGATTTAACATTGGAGTGGTTCTAATTAAAACATTTTCGAAAGGATGGTGTTCAAGTTGCATCATTTTTATAAAACTCGCAAACAAAAATGTTTCTGTCAGTATGATTTCATTTCGTATCGATTATGATTCACCCAAATAATTTAGTTATTAACAACATCGCCTAAAATCAGGTCAAAAATTGTTGCAACGAATGAAACCAATTCAAAAAAAGGCATCCAGTTTCGATGTAATTCCAGGGGAATTGGAAAAATCGAAAAATGCGTATTTCATACCACGCCTAGTAAAATAGTGTAATGATAATTTATTTATACACAAAATGAAGCCCGTTTAAAACTTAACATTTATCTTTCCCTACAATAAACCTATATGGCCCTGGTTCGGACGTAGAATTTTCTGAACATAAAAATCGATATTTTTGGAAAAATCGAAAAAAGCGCATCTCATGTCATACCTAGTAAAATGGTTTATTCATACACAAAATAAAGCACGTTTCAATCTTAATAATTATATTTTCCTAGAAACACACTATATGGTCCTGGATTGGTCGTAGAATATTCTGAAAACAAAGAATCAGTATTTTTGGGAAAATCGAAAAACGCGCAACTCATTTCACACTGGTCTAATGACAATTATATACATTTATACACAAAATAAAGCCCGTTTCAAGATTAACAATTCCGTTTTCCCAGAATCACACTATGTGGTCCTGGATGGACCATAGAATTCTCTGAACACAAAAAATCAGTATTTTTGGACAAATCGAAAAACGCGCAACTTATCTCACACTGATCTAATGACAATTATACACATTTATATACAAAATCACACACATTTATACACAAAAACAAGCCCGTTTCAAAAATCGGACGAAGCGCACTTCTGGGTGCGTTAATGGGTTTTTAAAAAAATAAGTGCATGCTACAAAAGAATAATTTTCAATTCACCAACATTGGATGGGTCAACAGATGATGTACGTCAAACCACTTATGTGAAATATAAAAAACTACCTCATGTTGGAACCTTAACAAATGAGGTTATACAATTGAAGGGATTCACCAACATTAGGATAACGAAATATAAATTAATGGTATAGGTCAGATGTCACAAAGTTTGAGACAGTCTATAATCCAACGTAAGTCTGACATGCGCATTGGTAAAACATGTTTTGCTCTGGTCAATCATTATCATCAGACTGGTCATAATTTTAATTACAACTGAATAAAAATTCTATCGACTGAAAATAATCCTTTTTTTGTTTTCCAGAGATAATTCATATTGAGAAAAATAGAAATACTGTTAATGCATCTGTCTAATATAGAGGGGTCTGATATAGTCTAATAACTTAGGCTGTCTAATAGCCTAAGTCTGATATAGAGGGGCTGAGTATCATTTATTGCAATATTTTGGGAAACTGAATAGTGTTCAGGGACAGTGGAAATATGAATGTTTTAGTATCTCGATATTTCGCCTATCAATTCTGTATATCGGAAGGGATTTATATAGGTGGGGATAGAATGGAGAAAATAATTGATAATTTTGAACGGTATATGTTCTTTTTACAAAATGTCTGCCCTTACGTTTTAAGTATTTTCTGTTTTGTTTACGTACTTTATATTTTCAACATTTTGACTTTATTTTAGATATTATAAGTTTTTTTTTGTTGTATATATATTGTTTATATATTTGTGTATATATTTTGTATAATATTTTGCTTTTGTAGCTTGTATCCTTATGAAGAAGTCAGAACGCTTCGGACGAAATATATTGAAGTTTATTAAGGAATAAAATTTTAGTTTAATTATTACTAGCAAAACGTATACCTGAATATATATATATATATATATATATATATATATATATATATATATATATATATATATATATATATATATAAGCTCCAGGAAAGGATAGTATAACTATGGAGATGTTAAAAGCTGGTGGTCAGACTTTACATAAAACACTAGCAAAATTTTATTCAAAATATCTCAAACAACAAGAAGTACCTAGCTTATGGAAAACGCAGAAGTGATTCTTTTACATAAGAAAGGAGCACGGGAAGATTTAAAGAACTACCTTCCAATAAGCCTCCTGTCAGTGGTGTACAAAGCCACCAAGATAATATCCAAAAGAATACTAAGAAAACTTAATGACGCAAAACCAAGGGAGCAAGCAGGATTCAGAAGTGGATTCAGTACAATGGATCACATCCAGTTTCTACAGCAGGTCATAGAAAGACCCAACGAATACACTATGCCACTGTGCTTGGCTTTTATCGATTATGAAAAAGCATTTGATTCAATATCAAAGCGGGCCATAATGGATGCATTGCTTAATCAAGGTGTAGAGAAAGCCTATGTAAATCTACTAGGATCGATATATGATGAAGCTACAGCGACAGTCCACCTTGACGGTTGAGGTTGGAATAGATGTAGAGCGGGGCGTACGGCAGGGTGACGCAATATCCCCTCTTTTTTCAGCCTGCCTGGAAGAAGTGTTCCATAATCTAGATTGGAAACAGGATGGAATAAGGATTAATGGTGTATACTTAAATCATCTTAGATTCGCAGATGATATCTTTCTTCTTTCACAATACCCAGAGGAGCTGCAAAGACACGTACAAGTACAGCTGTAAAGGACTGGGGAACCATTTGGCTTGAAAATAAACCAGAAGAAGAGTCAGGTCATGGTCAATAAATTTGCTGAGGACAAAAGAATTTCTATTTTAGAAACGGATTTGGAAGTTGTAGATCACTATACATATCTTGAACAGAGGGTTTCAATGGAAGGAGATACCGTCCGGGAGGTGGAACGACGCGTTAATTCTGGCTGGCAGGTATTTGGCAGGCTCAACATAGTAGGTAGTTTGCTCTTAAACAAACTACCACTTTGCCTGAAAATAAAAGTATTTGATCAGTGTGCCCTGCCCATTATGACATACGGAAATGAGACCTGGATACTCACATCAGTTCAAGTCATCACAGTATCAGAGTCAGTTCAAAAAGTTCGAGTAGCACAGAGGGGAATGGAAAGATATATGCTTGGCATTACTAGACGGGATAGAAAGACCTGCACATGGATCAGAGAGCAAACGAAAGTGAGTGACATCATTGGATGAATAAAGTAATTGAAATGGAAGTGGGCAGGCCATGTAGCGAGGCGGTGGGACGAAAGATGAACCAGGGCGGTCCTGGACTGGATACCGCTTGATCGCAAACGTCCACGGAGAAGACCGAAAACACGCAAGAGGACCGCGAGAGTTGGAAGCATGCTGAAAAGGCATTCATCCTGCAGTGGATTGATATGGGTTGATGATGATGATACAGCTCTATACGTCTTAGGCCTATCTGCTACCCAACTACTCTATTCCTTACCCTTCTTTCCCACTGTATCACGCTCATTCTGGCCAAAACCTCCTCCATCTCCTGTAGCCACTTTCTCCTCGGTCTTCCCCCCTTCATTCTTCCCTTACTCATTCTTCCCCTCTTCATTCTTCTGTTTTGTTGGCCTGCGTCCTGGTAGCCTTCTATATGTCCTAGCCAGGCTGTGCTCTGATCTGCGTTATTGGGGGTTCTCCAAATGCCGTTATTATTTCTTCATTGGTCCTTCTTCCCCACTGATTCTCTTCCGTGATACCACCGTATGTTTTCTCAGCATACTACGCTCCCATACCTTCAAAATTATTTCACTGCTATTGGTTAAGGTCCAGGTCTCTGCGGCATATATTACAGCTGGTCTCATTATTGCTTTATAAACTCTCTCTCTTACTCTGGCTTTGACTTTTTTCATATATATTCTTATTTCTCAGGATTCTCTGCAGCATCGCTGCACATTTATTTTATTTTGCTATTCTGGTCTTAAGCTCCGCTTCCATTCTATGATTGTCTGTGATGGTTGAGCCAAGGTTACAAAAATAATCAACCCTTTCGAAGTGTAGTGTTTCTTCTCCTACTTTAATTTTCAGCCTTTCCTTGCATGCTTCGTCTTTTTTAATTCCCATGTTTATATATTTTGTTTTGTTTCTATTTACTCGGCCAAACCTTCCTGCTTCTCTCATTAATCTTTACGTTACATTTTTCATTTCTCCCAATTCTCATATATTAGTCGTGTTTGATGCATCTGACTTCTCCTCAGCACAGCTTCCAACACTAGATTAAACAAGCGGCAGACAACCGGTCTCTTTGACTGAGGCCCGATCTTACTTTGAAGGATTTTGATTGTTAGCCATTTACTTTAATTAAGCTGACTGTATTTTCTATGGTCAGTTTTGTTAGAACTATTAGATTTCTATTAACTGCCAGCTCTCCTATTGCTTTTAGTAGATCCTTTCCATCAAGGGGGTCGTAGGCCTGTTGGAAATCTATAAATAGCATGTTCATGTTTAAGCCTTGTCGGTAACGTCTTTTCTGCAGTTACTTTAGTAACATTATCTGGTCTATTATTGATCTGTAACTTTTAAAACCACATTGGTACTCTCCCACTAGATCCTCCGAGGTATCCCTTATCATGTTCTTGATGCTGGTGTACTAATACTGCTGTCGCTAGTATTTAGTACACCACTTCCAGCAACGCTATTCTTCTATATATTTATATATATATATATATATATATATATATATATATATATATATATATATATATATATATATATAACTGTTTTTTTCAGAAAAATCGAAATATCTCTTGACATGTCAGAGATATCGATTTCGGGTTTTCACTGGATGATTCCTCTTTAAATTACCTTTCTAGCCATGTAATAAAAGCTGTACCATTCCATTTGAAAAAACTGAACAAAACTTCAAAAAAACTATTGTTGAATGTAACGCCACCTCGCGGTTTCATTTATAAACTAAATAATTTATCTCCCAGACTATCTGATTGTCCCGGCAATTGCCTTTTAAATGAATCCAAATTGAGGAAAGTCGGTTAAGGCAAACGGATATTAGACGACTTTTTATCTCAATAGGTAAAAAAAGCCCCCCCCCCCTCTATTCATGAAATTACGACAAAATGTCATAAAACAAAGTTGTAGGAGACAGTTTGCTAATTATAACTGAGAAGTTTTCTTACTCGGTTAACACTTAAAAATACACACAAAAAAAGATTTTTAAAAATGTTTAGCTCGTCACGCCCTCTTGCGGTTGTTTTGGAAGCTTAAAAATATTTTTGGTGAATTTCTCATGATCATTTTTAGTACAATTTTTTTTCCCCCAAAGCTGTGGGATGAATAGTTTTCAAGATACGGCCGCGATCCATCCTTAATGGGACAACTGGTACACCCATGGAAAGATTTCCATACGCATTTTTATAAATGCAGTTATTTTATATCTTATCATAATCATTTTCTTTATGAGTCATAGTCATTTCTGCTACTCTTTATGATACGTCCTATCTTTGATGGTGCTCCCTTGACCAAATATAAATCTTCGAGAATATGAACTGTTTATTTAGCCTTCTGCAGTTCTAACGTTTGTATAACATAAATCTCTTTTATAAATAAGAATATCAAGAGATCTTCTGCGGCTAAAAGATATTGCCGAAAGTACAGCCAAGGCGTGTCGGGGGCTTAAGGGCTTCGAACGTCATTTTCTAACTGAAAAACAGCGAAACCGTTTCCAGATTTATCCGAGACGATTTGTATTTCTTCGTAAAACCCGTATTTTGGCGTTCATAACATACGCTAACGATCTAGCGGGTTATTTGAAAAATTTTCGGCTTCAATGTTAAGTGGCATTTTTCATTAGTTCTGCTGAAATATTCGGTGTGAAACTTATTAAAAAAAAAATAATCTCAAAATAAATAATCTCCAGATGATGCTAATATGGTTAGGGAATCGTGCATCAGATTTACGCTATCGAAACGCGCATGCACATTAAATATTTTTTTGTTCTTGCCATTAAAATGAAATAGTCAGCATATACTAAACATTAAGTAATGTCTGAATGATTGTGGCGTGTTCATATATTTTTTTTCTTCATTTGGGTTTTTTTGATATTTTTTGAGTTTTAGATCGTGGCGAAAAACCCAAATAAAGAAAAGAAATATATACTAAACATTGTTATATATATATATATATATATATATATATATATATATATATATATATATATATATATCTATTATATATATATAAAATAAAAAAATTGTGAACTGAGCCCGTTGAAAAAGTATTAAAAAGCTAATAAAGTTCACCCGTGCTCCACGTCGTGCTTTGCCATTCGTTTATCCACCATCCAAAGCGCCAGCAAGCGGCTCCCTAGATCGGTTTCTGGCCTTAAGCCGTCATCAGTTGGGCTCAAGCTGGACACCTGAAAAGCGGATGAAGGAACGACTAAAGCCATGACCATTTAAATTGTCCATATCGAATGGAGGGACTAATCACACCTTCCTGCAGCTTTTCAGGTGTCCAGCTCGAGCCCAATTGATGACGGCTTAAGGCCAGAAACCGGTCTTGGGACGCTTGCTGGTATATATATACATACATCTATATATATATATATATATATATATATATATATATATATATATATATATATATATATATATATATACATGCGACTGATTTGAAATGAATGGCGACTGATTTGAAACGAGCAGAGGTACGTGGAAGTACGGATGAAAAATTTCTATATATATAGTATATATATATATATATATATATATATATATATATATATATATATATATATATATATATATACCCGCCCTATACAAATGTCCTTTCACTTTTATCTATATCCTGGCATCCATTGAGCCAGATTGTTTATTATACTATAGCATTTGTAAATTTACATAGTATAAGAAGGGAAAGATGAAGTTAAGGTATAGAAGTTGATGCGCTACAGCCTCATCTAGTGGCGAGCTACAACAAAGTAGATAGAGCGAAAATATTCACCGTGTTTATACCAATTTTCATAACGATCAGTTATACGGTGTAGAAGTTGATGTCCTGCAGCACCACCTAGTGTGGCGAGTTACAACAAAATGGACAACATCAAAACCTTCTCCATGAAAAAGTACTTATATGTGGCAAGTTTTATGGTGATCGGTCAAACGGTGTCGGAATTTATCAATTATGAAACGTGTGCTATCCGGGTGAGGGGATGGGTCGGGCTCGTTTTTAAGACATTTATAGTCATATTTATTAAAAATCTCATAAGTATTCCCGCACCGTCTCAAAAATAATTGCTGTCACTTTACCTCAGACCTGACACAACCTCTGACCCAAAAGTACACCGGAAAAGAGAGAAAAATAACCGTAATGTCATCTGCAACCATCATCGTCGTCGTCATATTCGTTGTCGTTTCCAACTCCAAACAAGAATTGAAATTCACCGTGGTCTTTCAGCGTTTCGCGAGCTCGATTTGGCATTCTGGCAACGAGACCGCTCCGCCAGCCCACGCATAAATCCCGGGATTCTCTTGTCAACAGGTTACGTTCGCCGAACTTTTACCATCACCCTCTTTCGTTGCGTCGCTGATTTTATTAGGGCGAGCGCGAAAGCGTGATGGATTTTTCCTGTAAAAAAAAACGGGATATTGTATCGTAAAAAGTTGTTTAAGAGGATGACGAAGTGCAAGAAGACTGGTGGCTTGACTAAAATAATGTTTTATTTTATGACAGTAAGTTATTTAACGGTATATATTTCTGATTTGTTTTTGTCTGTTCAATTCCTATATTGGAACTTTTAGTCTGCAGAATATTTGATCATCCGTTTTTCGATACTCTTGTCGAATATTCTGTAATTGGGGTTTTGAACAATTTCCATAAATGGATAAGATTATATATAAGTTTAATAACAAAACAATGTTTATTTTTATTTTTTTCCTTATAATTAAAGAGTTATATCAAATTGAAAAATAATTTTTAAACCTAGTACCGATGACGCACCGACAGTTCCCGAAAAAACCCCGAAGGCCAATATCGCCAATATAGTTACACCGAAATTTTCTTTCGTGCTCTTTCCGAAAAGAATCGGAGTCTCGGGCAAATAAAACAATTTATCGATCTTAGTCATTGTTCTATGGGTTTAACCTATATCTTTGACTGCATTTGTTGGTTTACGATCGATTTGACATTATACTTGCTTTTACTTGTTATTTAGGCTTTCGGTGCTGTGGTCGACGTTATACTCATATATCTTTACATAAGATATGGAGGCTCAAAGGTAAGTTCAGAATGAAATATTGAAATTAGATTAAGGTTCCTTTTGTTTTTTTGCATTCGATTTTATAACTTTTATTAGGGATATTCATGTAGGGAGAACAAATTAACGTGCCAAATTTATAAGAAGGAATATTCCTGCGTGTTCGCAAATAATCTACATGTAGCAACACAACCGAGGGTATTACCAATGAGAAAGCCCTACAGGATCGTCTATTTTGTAGGATACGAATAATATTCAAGAAAGCGCGAATAGACAAGAACAAAATTCGACCACCAATTTGGAAGGTAATGAAAAGTAATGATATGTATATAAAACGTTTTATACTGATGAAAGTTTTACAGGGTAATCTAATTTGTAAATGGTCGAAGAGTACAAAAATTTGTATGATCAGTTGGATGAACAATAACTAGTTAAAAGCAGTTTTACTTGGCAAAGCAGTTTTACATTGAATCAAAACAAACATCTGAACAAGTATGCAAAAAAAAAGAGAAATAGAAAAGCAAATCTACTATCCAAACAAAAGGTAAAGAAAATGGAATATTTATATTCTAAATAAAACAAAACAGTTAAAAGATTTGGTGTTTTTTACGATTTTGGTACATTTCATCTATTGATTGAACATATTCATTTGATAGGATATGTTTAAACATAGGTTAGAAATGTATTATAGGCCTTGAAGACTGATGGTAGGCAAATAGTGGTTCCAGGATATGTTGTGGTACATGGTGATTTTCTAGTGGGTAGACCTAGTAGTATGGGACCTAGAAGAGAGTCCCACACTTCGACTATAAAAATTTTCCACCCAACAAAAAATGTTTAGGTGCCTTCTCTTATTTGAGAAATCTCTGGCCAGTCATTCATTAGAGTTAGTTAGCAGCCAGATTTATTTATATTTGCAAATATTATTAAATCAAGAGTCTAATGTGGTGGTTTGTAAAACAAGTAAGGCAAAAAATCGCCATCGTTTTAAATATACTGAAAACCTTAATTAATGCAATAATATAGTATGAGTGGATTTTTTTGAAAATATTGTTAATAGAGTTAAGTGTGGTAGTTCGATGTGGTTTTAAAAGTATTGCAAACTTAGTGAAATCAATTAAACTATTATGCAATCAAACAAATATGTATATAATTTTAGGTAGAGATTGTTTTTATTCTAAATTGATTAAAAATGTAGTTTACGTATTATAATCTACTGTAATATGTTATCCATATTATCCTAATTGGGGGAAGTTTTATTATGTATATTTAACAGTGTATTATTTATTGAAATAACATTAGTGATTTAAACAGTATGTATTTTTGTTTTTCTAATTATGATTTATATTGTTTTTTATAAGCATTATATGTATATTATAAGCTTTACCCCGAACTTTATGTTCTGGACATACACGTTCTTTTATCGTGCAAAAATCATTTTTACGGTTAAATTGAACAAAACCTACAGCCTTGTTACCGTAACTTTCTCGTGACATTCTTCAAATAGTTTAATTATATTCAATAGAACTATTTTGTTTCTTATTTACATTTACATTTTTTGTTTGAACTCGCATTGATATTTTAGCACTTCGAACTTCAGTTGAATTGAACCGAATGTCATTTTTAAGAAAATCTGTGACCATAAAAATATCCACAGCAGGTATATTATCAGAATTAGATTTAATGAACCCTTTGTCATACATTACTGAACTATATTATTAACAAACAATATTTTATTTGGCACTTAACCAACAATAATTTTGACAGTATATTTAGTTTAGTATATTTAGTTAGAAGCCGTTAATAATACTGACGTAAAAACACGTAACTATTATGACGTCACAAACATGTCAGCCAATCGTGGCGCGTTCGTAGTCACGTGATTGTTTATATTTTATAAAATTTAATTCATTCGTAATTAATTATAACAAAGCATAGCATCGATTTTCAATATTATTTATGATAAAGTTTTAAAATAAAGTAAAAAAATCGACAACTATTTTTTATTCAAAAATCCAATTCGGTAATGCATTCCGCCCAGTTCTATATAATAATAATAATAATAATAATAATAATACAAAAGCATAAACTTGATCATAACCAGTTAAAGAAGGACTTTTCCACTCTATACCAAAAGAGACTTGCAAAACTTTTAAACACCAAACTGAACGGAGGAAACCTCATTAGAGCGATCAACGGTTGGGCGGTGCCAACTCTGACATATTCTTTTGGCATAGTTAAATGGTCAGAAACTGACCTTGATGAGCTCGATAGGTTGACGCGCCGAACATTGACAAAGTTCCGATGCCTGCATCCAAACTCGTCTACGAAAAGACTATACATCCCAAGAAAGTTCGGGGGTAGAGGCCTTGTAAACGTAAAAAATCTCTGTCTCAATCAAGAAAATAGAATGAGAAAACACTTCCTTGATTCAAACAGTACGTTGATGAAATTGGTTGCAAATGAGGATCGGGGTTTCACCCCACTGAACCTAAATAAACGGAATCGTATTGATAGCAGAACAACGCTCACGGACTGTGTTCGAGAATGGAAAGGACAAACATTGCACGGAAGGTTTCCTAAGTCACTCGAAGATGACACCATTGACGAACAATTGTCTCTGAAGTGGCTGACCGATGGACTCTTGTACCCAGAAACAGAAGGTTTCGCGATATCTATTCAAGATAGGGTAACAAGAACAAAAAACTATGAAAAGCACATACTGCATTTGGACGTAGTCGATAAGTGCAGGAAATGCGGTACTTTGGGGGAAACAATTGAGCACCTTATTGGCGGTTGCCCGGCCCTTGCTCCTAATGCTTATTTAGGACGGCATAATCAGCTGGCAAAAATTATACATCAACAAATTGCACAAAAATACTCGCTATTAGAAAATGCACCTCCTCCATATTATAAGTACTCGCCTTCTCCTGTACTTGAATCATCCGATACCATTCTTTACTGGGACAGACCAATCACTACTGATCGAACGGTTGATTATAACAGGCCGGATATTGTTCTAATCAACAAAAAGGACAAGAGGGCTTTTATAATTGACATCGCAGTGCCACTATCTCACAACATTAGAAAAACTGAGATAGAAAAATCCACAAAGTATGAAAATCTGGCATACGACTTGAAGAACCAGTGGAAACTGAATAAGGTAGATGTAGTGCCCTTCGTTATATCCGCCGAAGGCCTGATAAGTAAGAGATTTTCAAAGAACCTCGAGAGCCTCGGGATCTCGAGATCGATTGCCATAGTGGGACAGCGTGCCGTGCTCTTGCAGACGTGTCACATTGTTCGTAAAATATTATGCTAGGGTGAGAGGAGCTGAATTGCTTTTTCATCTTGGCATTGGAATACCGGCCAGCATGAGCTGAGATTCTACAGTAAGGATGAGCAGAATAATAATACTTTTAATGCAGTACATTTAACAATGATCAATACAGAAAATAGCAATAATAATCTTATAGGCAATAAATGAAAATTTAAAAATATATTATTGTTCATATACAATCAAATAAGAAACAAAACAAAACAAAAAAAAAATCAGTCATTGAAAAGAAGAGAGGTGTCAAGGCAATAGAGGCACAGACAAAATCATTAATCATTAAGGCAGGTATATTGCTTCCAGTTGCTTTTCATTTAAGGACATTTTTCATAAATCGGAGAGGTCTAAAGTATTTAAACTCTTGAGGTATATCGTTGTACATTATATATATATATATATATATATATATATATATATATATATATATATATATATATATATATATATATATATATATATATACGACTTCGTAAATTGCGCAAAGTAAAACATAGGTGGCTATAATCGACCCCTAAATCTAGTATTCAAACTGTCCACATCCGATCGAAATCTAATCTTATTATAGAGATATGGAGGACTTTTGTGCCCACAATATCGAATGAAATAAACAGCCTGCGTGGAGTTGCCTTCTATATAATATAGATAAACATTTCAATGACACCAGCTTATGGGATACAGGTTGAAACTTCCGTATTCCATATGAATACCTCAAACAAGATTTCTGCAATCTCTCAATCCTCTTAGCATCAACTGTGCTTACAAATGGCACCTAGCTATCCTTTCTACTGCATGAAGTAGCCTGATTCTTTTGCTTATCTTCGTATTCCGTACAAGAACCTTTCATGATAATCCTAACATTGGTCTTTCCATGGCATGTCACATTGATTCAAGACGTTTTGTAATTTCCTAAAGCGGTCGATGTAAGTTCTATTATCCTGCCACATTCACAGGTCTGGTTATGTATACTTATGAAGAAATAATTCTCCTCCGCTAATACTGCGTCAGTCAAATAAGGATTTTTCTAATAATGTCAGAATTTTAAAATGCGACACAATGAAAACCACAGCTATTAATCCGGTAATATTTATTTTATATCACAGAACAAACAATGACATTTATGTTTTGAAAATAATGTTGTTCAAATGTGTTTCTGAGCACCATGAATTCACAAAGTGCTATATGAGTTTGATTTGCCAGACTATACTGAATATTTTTGAACTAGAGGCGAGTAAACTCACAGTTCGTTTGACAGCGACCTCTATCGGAAGTTCGGACACATTAAAACATCACCCGTTAGATATAATTAGTAAAAAATAAGTTAACCTTTGTATAAATAAAACAAAGTTGTCTAATTTCCACTTATATTTTTCTTTAAAACATAACGCGATTCGCTACACTGGTTGACTTCTGACGGTTGACAAAAAATTAAATTATATTACGACAAATAGTATATATAGTCCGTTTCAAGATATTTCGTTGCCCTTCGGCAAAATGTTAATTACCCCCAAGTGGGGAATTGGTTTAACTTCTGAATAATTTTGGGAAAAATAAAATATTGTTAAATTATTATTATTATTATTATGTATGACTAAAACATTGTTTTATGGTTTCTGTATTTTGAATACAATAAAAATAAATGAATAAATACATTTATCTATTAGTACAATTAAAATTATAATTTAAATTTCATTCGGTTTCGCTCTCACAATCATTTTAATCTACATTAATTATAAGTGGTTGTAATCTATTATTTTCTCTTTTGAAATCAAAATTAGGAAATATAGATCACAGCGACGGCAGCTGTTCGCCGGGAGCACGGAGAAGAAGGGGAAGAAGGTTCAGGACCGAATGAAGCTGCGTGACACAATGGGCGCCACATGGTTCATTAATATATCTGATATTTACAAAAACCGTGGAACCGGGAAGGGATCTATCTTAAATAAATCTGTTTACTGGATTTTATACATTTATTTCACAAAAGCACACTAAAAAAAAACGACACACTGTAAAACTGTAGGTCTAGGTAAGGTAGTTCGCTAAACCTTACCGTGAAAGAAATCAAAAAGTAAACAAATCGCTCTAAATTACACCAGCTGGTCTCTATGTTCCTATACTTATAAATTAGAGGTTATTAACTCTGTTCTGATAATAGTAAAAAGAAATATATATATATATATATATATATATATATATATATATATATATATATATATATATATATATATATATATATATATATATATATATATATATATAACTCAAAGGTAATCAAATGTGGTCAAACGGTAAATAGATAATAAATAAAAAGGTGGTAACTGTGATCTTTATCTGTATATGAAAATATGGTCAAAATATATTTGTAAAATAAATGGTAACTGCGCTCTTTATCGCTACATGAAAATATAATAAAAATGTGTTTGTCTGGCCTTATTTCCTGATTGTTTCTCTTCTTGCCTATCCCCTACTGGGTGTCCAAAAACCCTGGGTACGACTACGAGCAATCCGGTATCCTTATGCGGGGGTCCCGAAATAATCTCGATCTGACCAACCGGTTACTGTGCCATGTGGCCCCAAAAAGGGTAATGTTTCCACAATGGTCGGGCTCTGAAATAGGTGGTCTTTCAATGGCCTGGTCTCTGTTGACCGGAATCTCTGCTGCCGGGTCGTAAAACCCTTTACAACAATATCAGAAAAATCAACCCAAGCATGACTTGGCCAGCAAACCTACATACCTCTGTAGGAAGAGTAAGGCGCGAAAGCGTCCGCTCACCTGGAGATTTGGTATTAGACTGTCTTGGCCTTGTCCTAACGATACAGGAGCTGTTTTAATTAAAAATTTGCCCGAAATAAACCTACCAGTAGCTATCAAGAATTTGTGAACGCTACATGGTTCTATATCATTAGTAAATGATAGATACGAATGTTCTATTTTAATAACATGATTAATCGAATTTATCCAACTTTCTTTGGGAATACTATCTACAACCTTCCTAATTAATGTTGCAGCACTTGCACTTAGAGTTGGATAAATGTTTTCTGCTCTAACATTGGATTTTACCTAATGCCACATATGCTCAATTGGATTAAAAATACATTAATACAGGGAAAGGTGTAAGACCCTATGTCCCATATCGATAGCAATTATATCACACACATATTCCTTTTTAAATTAAATGTATTTAATATTTCTAGATCACATTTTTTATATATATTTTCGAAGTATATATCGTTTTTTACACATTGGAAGTATACATCCAATTTAGTGTTATTTACATTAGGAACTTTTTTGGCGGTTATGATAACTAGCATTGTCCATTACAATTGCGCTTTCCTTAGGCACATTGGGCAAAAGGCTATTTATAAACCAAACTTCAAGAAGTTCTGATGTAGTGTCGTTATGGTAGGCCAAAGATGACTGTTTAATATTTTTGGAGGAAAACCGTAAACAAATTGGAACCCATCCATCCTCGGAACCAGCATGTAAAATTGTAATTATTTTTCCCTTGTTCACTGGGGCTTTGATTTGGCATTTCCTTGATGTATCTACATATCCTTGTGCTAGCGTATCATGTGTATTGAACCATATTTCATCAAGGTAGATAATGGG
Organism: Cosmopolites sordidus; assembly: GCA_031761425.1. NCBI lineage: Eukaryota > Metazoa > Arthropoda > Insecta > Coleoptera > Curculionidae > Cosmopolites > Cosmopolites sordidus. Next base: position 394,372 of record JARFXV010000579.1, on the reverse strand, counting down.
ACGATTTTCTAATCAGTATTTATTTATAGTGTTCAAGTAGTCAAACCGTCATCGTCGCAATCGTTATGATTCCATTAATATTTGTCTTTTAGTAATGTTTCGATATGCAAAACCCATTTGACATAATATTCTCCGGAGGCTAGTTCTGCTGCAAAGAATGTTGGTTTCATCTTTCCTTACCCGCTGTTACAATAAATGCAATGAAGGCACAGTTTGCTCTTCATACATAGCATAAATTTTACTTCGAATTAACTCTTTGTCGCTCGACACATTTGCTTTTACCAAAATCACTACAAAATAAATCGAAATTATAGAATTGCACTGTTTAAGAAAAGAATGCGAACTAAACTAAAATATTTCGAAACTACTAAACCAGGTATAAAATTAATTTTTTCTTTCTACCTGTCAGTTTGTAACCTTTATTTTCTATGTGTAAGATTTTAAAATCATTATTAAATGTATATCTTTCTTTAATAAGATATTCCCCGTATATTGAGCCCATTTTATTACTTAGATAGCTTGTGTTCTGCGTTTCTGTATTTAAATGATCTACCTCTTTGTCCTATATAAAATTTATTGCACTAACCACAGTTCATTTTGTAGAAGTCTGATTTATTGTCTTTCCCCGTTTTTTGTTTATAGTTTTTTTAAATAATTAATGATTTTAAATAATTGTTGATTTTAAAGGCTACATTTAAATTAACGCTGTTGAGATATTTTTTAAGTTTTTCAAATATATGTCCATAATAAGAAAAAGGTTTATATCCAAATTCTTTAATTTTAATCCTAGGGTAGATTTCTGAAGGCGCTATATTTTTTTTGTTTTTTGGAGACTATTTTATCAACTATTGAAACTGGATAGCCGTTGTTAACCGCAATGTGTTTAATTAAATTAAATTCTGTATTGTATTTGTCTGGATTTAGAGGAACATTGATTAATCGATGAATCATGCTATTGTAGGCTGACCATTTATGTTGTTGTGGGTGGTTGGATGTATTGTTAATCGTGATATTAGTGTGAGAAGGTTTATGGAAAATCGAAAATGAATGCTTATTCTAATTTTTAGAAATGGCTAGAAAGAAAAAGTTTATTGAACTGTTGGTCTCCATTTCGGCTGTAAATATGATATTATCATAACATTAGTAGTAAACATTATTTACTAATTTTGTTTTTGAAAATTGTCTCCTCAATATTGTTCATAAAAATGTATGCAAGTAAGGGGTTTAGCGGGCTGCCCATAATTAAGCCTTTTTAAAATTGTAAATTTTGTCTTCGAAAGCAAACTAATTTAGATCAAGTCACGTTCTTAACAAGCTCATTAAATATGTTGTAACTACCGGATTTAGTTTGTTGTTAATTTATAAATTCTCCATTAGGATAATCATGTCTTCTGGCGGGATACTTGGAAATAAATTTTGAACATCAAAAGATACAAGTTTTGAATTTTCCTGTATTTCTAAATAGAAATCTAAAGAGTTACAGTGTAACGAAACGCGTTATGTTTTAGAGAAAAATATAATGGGAAAATTAGTATGAATTTCCATTAAGAAAATGCCGCAACCATCCTGAAGTTAACCTTTAGTTTTAGTCATGTCCTGATAATGCCAACTTGATGTGAGAAACGTGCCTTTAGTCAATTTAAAGCATGTGGAATTTATTTTTGTTTTCCTCTATACAACTCGTTTTAATATTTATATATTATTAGTAATAATTTTCATTTTTAATTGGGGTTGCATAAGGTAGGATAGAACCAGTCCGAAAACAAGCGTTAAATTGGTCAAAGTTAACAATTTGAATTGTCAGCAGGCGTTCTAATTAGTTAATTATCGTCGCGTTGCCCTACAATTTCCATTAAGTTCGAAATTCAGGTCCGAGCACTTAATGTGATTACTACGTATCCAGAGGACGGACTAATAAAGGTACATCTGGGTTATCCATGGGCATTATGACGGTTTTATTTGACTATCTGGGCTATAAAGAGTCCCCAGTCTCCCGCGGGATATTTGAAACAGAACTACACACTATTGGAGCGATACACGCTGAATGTTTTATATCCTACAGCTGGTTTGAGAGGTCAAAAAAGGAGATTAAGCGACGTTAAAGCGCATATTTGTAACAATAATTTAGTATGGTAAACATAATAATGGGAAAAACTGTATAATGAGTTCTTCGTTCATACAAAATCGCATGGAAATTTCTCGACGCGCGTTTCACTAACCAAGTTAGCATCAGCAGGAAGTGATTAAAACTGATAATTAATGTTGACGTGAAGTGAAACTGACGTTTTTTTTGTTTTATCGGTTTTTTATTCTACCGGTTTCCAAATGTGTGTAATATTCTCTACGTTGTAAGTTTTTTAAATTCTACTGAATTTATTTTTTATATTTTACTTTGATTTCGATTAATTGTAAATACAATGCCTAGGAAGTAGTATGACCAATATTATTCATTATCTATGTAAATGACATAGTTAACATTAATAGGGAAGAGCGGGGCTAGTTGATCATAGGGGCAAGTTGTGCAATCGAAATATCTCGAAAACTAAGCAACCTACAACAAAAGTGTAAATGGCGAAAAGCAGGGGTTATGAGAGAGGAATGCATAGCGCGAGTGTCAATTGCTGTCCGGTGCTCCGATAATATAAGAGAACGCTTTTTTTTTCGACGTAAAAATTATTACAGGTCATCATAATGTTTCTACTATACTCGTATAAAAACACTTAATAAGGACCACGTATAGGGCATACTACCGGACAGGACCTGTTTTCTTTTGAAAAATGTTATTTTGTCTGAGAAAATTATAATATTTAAAATGGTAGGATTGACAACAGATGGAGCTCCAGCTATGGTGGGTTCCGAAAAGAGTCCTGTGGCATTATGTCGAACCGATTTATCCGCCAAAAAGCATTATGCGGGAAGTTTTTGAAACTAAACCACATTATAAAAATGGTAGCAAAAATTGTGAACAAGGTTAGAGCTCAGACGTTACAGAAAAGATTATTCAAAAAACTGACCGATCGACTGTCAATACGGGGATTTACTTCTTCACTCTGAAGTCCAATCGTTGAGTAGAGGAAAAATGGTAGAGTACAGGAACTCAAACGTTTTAATGATCTCCTAGCTGCTCTAGTGGATTTTTTAAATAACGCGATAAACCCATTCCTAAACTGGAAAACACAATCTGGCTTGAAGATTTTGAATTTCTGATAGACGTTACAGAGAGAATGAAAAAATTAACAGAAATGATTTATGATACAAAAGCGTTCACCAAAAAGCTTCAATTTTGGGAGGAAAACCTAATTAACCGCGACACCAAGCACTTTCCTGTTCTTTTAGAAAAGATATCTCAAAATCAGTTGCAACCTCACCACAGTAAATATCATGTGCAAATATTATCGAACTTCAAGAATACCTTTAAATTTCGTTTTAAAGATTTCAACTTCATCGCACCAGTGGTGCGATTTGTTGACTCACCCTTCATGGAAATTAACATTGAGCAATTTGCCACTTGTGTTATGTAGCATTCTGGCGAGGATAGGACTACAATAGAAGTGGAAATGATTACACTTCAAAATGATTTAACTTAAAAATCCTTGGAGTTAAATACAAAAAGTATCCGGCCTTTAGTAAGTAAAGACAAATATCCAGTTTTAGTTACAGTTGCCTTAAAAGTGAAAACGTTATTCAGTTCGAGTTATTTACGTGAAACTTTTTCTCCTGTATGTAAGTGATTAAGAGCAAATATTGCAACGACTTACAGATGAACATTTGGATAAATGTATTGTTCATGGAGGTGAGATTATTTCTCTCCAAGGTGAGATTATAATTATTAACTCTAATGATTAATAATAACTATACGATTATCGCAAAAAAAATCATCGGCAGAAAAATATACGAGGGCATTTTTCAAGGTCAAACTTGACATAATATACCATATGTTTCGTTCAAGAAACAAAAAAAAACTCATTTTTGTTTATCATTGTCATCGGGGTGTAATCAATCAATGTTATATCTAAAGACTGGACTTGCTAGATAAGATAAGGGACTGAATCGTTTCATGCAAGGGCGTGCGCCATCACTTCAATTTATGACGATAGATATATGGCCATAATGTTTATAAATTAATCCAAATCATTTTTTCTGAGTACCTCGAATTATTTTGTTTTTTTATGTTGAACACAACTATAAAGTTAGTATGAATTCATTTTTCTATAGAACGAGTCAGAAGTGTACGACTACCATTAAACACACGGATAAGCAGTGACATTGCCCAATCTCGGACAAAAATTCTCTCTTTAGATATATCAGTTGCAATTTCCACCGATTTAATATATCTAATAATTTAAATAGTTTTCAATGATTTCCCTAACTTTTTCCTATCTTTTTGCATGAAAAAAACCCAGCTGAAACCAATTAACTACAAAGCTTTGCGGTTTAGTATACTCCAGAGATTCAGCGTTGTTGTAACGGGTATTTGAAATGATGATATGCTGTGGTAACTGGACTGATGAAGCTCGAGCGTTATTTATATCGAGGCTAGTCATAAATCATTTTCATTTCATTATTATGATCCATTTATCTTCCTAATGGATTATCATACTTGGTAGATTGTAATCAATTATTCTAGTTTTGTTACGTTTTATTTTGATTTTTTATAAAACTTATTCATCAATTTTCTTTAAATTTTAGTAGTTTTTCTCTTGATGCATTGGAAGATGTAAAAACATCAGCTTTAACTGATAGAACCTTTAATATATAAAATGTATTCTATTGTAAATATAGGATGATTTTTTAGTGCATCAGAATTTTAAATTTAAATAAACCAACAATCAAATTAGATACCTTGAAACTATTTATTTTATGTGAAATATTATTCAATGGCATGAATGTTTGAAAACAATTTCGGACAAATGTCCGCCGCGGCTACTTCTGATCAAGCGCATTCTATCAGTCCAATTTTCGACCACTTTTTCAAGCAATTGAGGTATTTCTGCCCGCAATATTCCGAGTTATGTTGGCTTCCAAGCCGTCAATCGTTGCTGATTTATCGGCATAGACCAAATATTTAATATAACCCCAAAGAAAATCTAAAAACGCTAAATCCACAGACCTTAAAACAGGTCGATTCCTCGAAATAATTTTCTCAACGACTTGTTTCCTCAGTAAATCTATAGTTACGATGGCTGTAGGACATGTGCAGCTGTGCTATTGCAATCACATATTCTCCATATCAACACCATTCAAATTCGGAATTAAATAATCCTTGATCATTATTCTGATCCCCATTAACGAATGGGGATGATCCCCATTAACAAATTGATAATTTTGGATCTTCATCAACACTACCTGTAACAACAGCGATATTTTCTTCGCAACGCACAGATTTTTATCTTGTTTTTGTTTTAATATCGAGCAAACTGAAAGGCGTTCGGAATTTGTCGATAATTCGGCTAATACATCGCTCGATTAGATGATTATGTTCATGATAAAAGACATTAGAAGTTTGGCGCATAAAACACGGATTTTAATAATTCATTTCGACAATTTGCACGCGTTGCTCAGATTTTAAAAAATCACACTTTTTATAGTGATAAACTCGAAGTCGCTTAAATACTTGAACTAACATTAGATTTCCCATATATATATATATATATATATATATATATATATATATATATATATATATATATATATATATATATATATATATACATATATATATATATATATATATATATATATATATATATATATATATGTATATATATATATATATATATATATATATATATATATATATATATATATATATATATATATATATATATATATATGAGCATTGGTTAGTTGCTTGACCGGGAGGAAACTCCACCCATCCCTTATATTGGAGGACACATGTTATTGGTGGTTAGACTCATCAGGGTACCGACATATGCTCTCTCGCCAAGAATAGGGAATCCCTCTTCACAATCAAACAACCCATATTTTCACCGACTTCTCGTCGGATGGCTTATACATTGATAAATCTTTCACCCCACTTGAGTTCGTCTAGAGCTCGGCTGATGACGGCTGAAAGGCTAGAAACCGGTCCCGAGAGACACGTGACGTGGCATGGTTGACGGTTCGGCGAAGGCGATCGGTGGCACCACGTGGAGAAAGGTTGAAAGATTTCTGCAATATTTCCCTCCACGGTTCCGTTACGCTACCTTGTGGGCATACCTGGTACTATACCCGAGGTTCCATGCAGAATTCCCGAGGCAGAATGTTACGAGCGGTCCTGACTGCTACGAGCATTCGCCGTATGATGGCGTGAGTTGTGTGCGATCACGACCCGTCATTAAAATGGCCAGTTGATCTGGTCTGGCCCCGATCGTCTCTCCGAACTGCTTTCCTTGCGTTCGTCTAGAGCTCGGCTGATGACGTCTGAAAGGCTGGAAACCGGTCCCGAGAGACACGTGACGTCGCATGGTTGACGGTTTGGCGAAGGCGATCGGTGGCACCACATGGAGAAAGGGTGAAAGATTTCTGTAATATTTCCCTCCACGGTTCCGTTACGCTACCTTCTGGGCATATATATATATATATATATATATATATATATATATATATATATATATATATATATATATATATATATAAATTTATTATTCTTTATTTTTATTATTCCAAATGTGGTAAAAATGTGACTTCTTTGCAAGATAATGATCATTATGCCTGAGGTAGTGCTAATATTAAATGAAAACATTTATCGTCCAATGCTAGCAAAATTGTTAAAAATGTATGTTTCTTTATTGAATAGGGGGCTTAATGTAAATACAGCCACAGCGGAAACGTCTTCACTAACAAAAACACCGTTGTCTACAGTTAAAGAAATTGTGACAAAGCCAATTAAAGCCAAAAAAGGGTGTGTTGACTTGACGAAAACGACAAAGACTTAATTCGAAGCAAAATGTATGCTATGTATGAAAAGCAAACTGTGCCTGCATTTCATTCATTGCACAGCGACTAAGGAGAGCCTAAAGAGAAAATAAATAAATACATAAATTTATCTATTAGTACAATAAAAATTATAACTTAAATTTAATTATACATTTAATTCGGTTTAACTCTCACTGTCACTTTGATCTACGTTAATAATAAATGGTTTTACATTATTAGTAAATGATACATAGTAATCTTATATTTTAATAGCATGGTTAATCGAATTTATCCAAATTTCTTTGGGAATACTGTCTACAACTTTCCTAATTAATGTTGCAGCACTTGCACTTAGAGTCGGAGAAATGTTTTCTATTCTAACATTGGATTTTACTTGATGCCGCATATACTCAATGCAATTCCTTAGGCACATTGGGCAAAAGGCTATTTATAAACCAATCTTCAAAAAGTTCTGCTGTGGTGACGTCATGGTAGTCCAAAGATGAATGTTTAATATTTTTGAAGGACAACCGTAAATAATTTGGAACCCATCCATCCTCGAAACCAGCATGTAAAATTGTAATTCATTTTCCCTTGTTCGCTGGGGCTTTGGCTTGGCATTTTCTTGATGTATCTACCCATCCTTTTACCGGCGTCTCATGTGTATCGAACCATATTTCATCAAGGTAGATAATGAGACGATTTTCTAATCTGTATTTTAGAGTTTAACTAGTCAAATTGCCATCGTCGTGATGATTCGTTGTGATTCCAATAATATTTGTCTTTTATTAATGGTTCGATATGCAAAACCCATTTGAGATAATATTCGCCGGATAATATTCTCCGGTTTACAAAAATGGTGCAAAGTGAAATCACGTACCAAAGAGAAAGATGAATTTCAACTACTGTGGCTCCATCTTTTTCGAGATAAATGACTAAAAAATTGCCAATACAACACCATACCATTTATTTTGGACCGTATAGTGGTACTTGGTCCAATTCGCGGGAATTTTCCAAAATCGGTAATGTTGTCTATTGTCGACTTCACCTAAATGGAAAAGGGCTTCATAGTTCATGATGATGGTCAATTCTTCAGTTTCTTGAAGCATGTCAAGCACTATTTGTGCAAATCTGCAGCATTGATAGTCCCGTTCATCAACAAATCCTTATGCAATATATGCTTTACAGTGATCTTACTTCTTACAGTGAGGAGGACCAGGTGGTTTCGTTTTTATTAATGAATCCTCCTTTCGAAGTGCAGCTAACTATCTGAGAATGGTGTTGTGGCTGAGGATTTTTCATTGTCCGATGTTGAAGTTATGCCTGATGCCTGAAAGGTCGTTTCGTTTTAAGCACCGACTCGCGACTTTTAACTATTATATTGTTGACAAACGCATAATGCCCTCGATTGCACAGATATACGATGAATGTTCAGCAGCATCGTAGGAAGAGTCGATAGATAGCTACCACAAGACCTCCTATATTCCCAAGACCTCCCTGTACTAACCAATTACAATATTTTGGTTTAAATTTAGCATATTTCATAGCAGAAAAAAGTATTACTGAACGAAAGAACGATTTTTTTTTGCCTGAAGCCCTTTCAGAAAATAACCACCCATGCGAAAAAATAATATTTTTGAAATTACAAATGCAAAAAAGTGTTTGTTCTTTTTGTCCTACATTATGTAACTATTAAGTAGTTTTATAACTAATCTAGATATTATCAAGGAATATTTCATTCCAGCCTGACAGCTATAATAGTCCATTAGAAATATAACCGTATTATAACTATCAAATAAGAAAGATATATGATTAGACACAATATAAATAACCCTTTAGCTCTATCAATAAGTCACCACCGAACAAAGTCGTTATAAACACCCATTCCACCATCACGCAGAACCTCCAGGGTCTAGTAAATCGTAAAGCTTTATTGTCGATTTGTCGTGGTTGTTTTTCGTCTCCGAAACCAGACACTGCAAATAAAATTTTCAACATGTGTCATTGCGATGCTGTGCAGTTCTATTTCGAATGTCCCCCGAGAAACCTGAGTCCCTTAATGCTGCAGATAGCGTCATAATACCGTTGGATAATCCAGAAGTATCTTTGTAGGTCCTCTAGATACGAGGTAATTTGATTAAGTGCTGGAGGCAGAATTTTGAACTCGATGATGAGGTCACGGTGCGTTAACTAATTGGGGCGTCTGCTGGCTTTTCAAATTGTGAACGCGGACTAATTTGATCCTTATTTCCAATCGAACGCATTATATAAATTTCTCCAGTTTTAATTAAAAACCAAAATAATAATTAAATACTCACAAAATTAATTTTTAAATTTTTTATTCGGGGGTTTTCAAGCTTTATGTTACCACGCCTCCTTTAAAATTACTACCCCCCCCCCCCCTTCATTCTTATTTCATAAAATAATACATATATACTAAGTAACAGAACAGGAAACACCCAGTAAAAGTTTCTGTATTTTAATTATATTTTGTATACTTGTTTCTAGTGACCTTAGAAATAAACGATTAAAATTTCAGCCCTAGCAACCAAGCACTTGTTCGTACAAAAAAGTTTTTAGCACTGTCACCTTTTCCTTAAAGATACATCATTTGAGACTTTTACGATTTGACAGTAATTTGTTTTACTGCAATTTAATTTCTTTAAAAAAGTTATCATGCCTAGACTTGCAAATTTTCGCCAGTTGACACAATTTGAGAGAGGACGCATTGTAGGTCTAAGAGAGGCCGGATTATCATTTCGGGAAATTGGAAGAAGAATGAATAGGACCGTTCACACAGTGTTGAGAACTTGGAGCGCCATCTTCGGCTTTTGGCTATAAGAGACCTCACACAGTGTTGAGAACTTGGCGAGCATGGGCAGAAAAAGGTCAACAACAGCGATAGAGGTACAGGACGCCGTTCAGCGACGACAGAACTCCAGGAGCGCCATTTTCGGCTTTTGGCTATAAGAGACCGTTTTTCAACTTCAAGGTCAACTGCTAACGTACAAAGAGCATGGAAGGTTCATTAGAATCTGAGCAATCTACCGCAAAACAAATCTTTTGGGATCGTTTCTTACACACCATATCAGGCTTTACCTTTAACGGCTGAACATAGGTGGTACAGAGAAAGACATCAGTGGGATGCGGAATGGAATCGAGTTTTTAGTGACGAGTCCCGCTTCTCTATAGGTGACCTACCTTTTCTGGTTGTGAACACTGAGGAGTAGGCAGATTGAGGTCTCGGGCCAAATCAACTGGCCTCAAAATGGAAGCCGAAACGTCGAATTTTTACAAATCTAAAACACGGTTCTACCCGGGAACCTAGTCATTTTAAAATTTCCGACCGCAAAAACCTTTCCGAATACATACATAATATATATATATATATATATATATATATATATATATATATATATATCATCATCATCATCATCATCATCGACCCGTATCAGTCCACTGCAGGATAAAGGCCTCTTCAGCATGCTTCCAACTCTCGCGGTCCTGAGCTCTCCTCTGCCATTTGGGTCCAATACACTTAATAATGTCATCAGTCCATCGGTCTTCTCCATGGACGTTTGCGATCAAGCGGTATCCAGTCCAGGACCGCCCTGGTCCATCTTTCGTCCCACCGCGTCGCTACATGGCCTGTCCACTTCCATTTCAATTGCTTTATTCTTCCAATGATGATACTCACTGATCCATGTGCAGGTATTTTTATCCCGTCTAGTAATGCCAAGCATACATCTTTCCATTCCCCTCTGTGCTACTCGAAGTTTTTGAACTGACTGTGATGTGAGAGTCCAGGTCTCACTTCCGTATGTCATAACGGGTAGGACACACTGATCAAAGACTTTTCTTTTCAGGCAAAGTGGTAGTTTGCTCTTAAACACTATATTGAGCCTGCCAAATGCCTGTCAGCCACATTTAACGCGTCGTTCCACCTCCCGGACGGTATCACCTTCCATTGAAACCCTCTGCCCAAGATATATATAGTGATCCACAATTTCCAAATCCGTTCGTAAAACAGAAATTCTTTTGACCTCAGCAAATTTATTGAACATGACCTGACTCTTCTTCTGATTTACTTTCAAGCCAAATGGTTCCCCAGGCCTTGGCAGCTCTTGTACGTGTCTTTGCAGCTCGTCTGGGTCTTGTTAAAGAAGAACGATATCATCTGTGAATCTAAGATGATTTAAGTATGCACCATTAATCCATATTCCATCCTGTTCCCAATCCAGATTACGGAACACTTCTTCCAGGCAGGCTGAGAAAAGAAAAGGCGATATTGCGTCACCCTGCCGTACGCCCCGCTCTACATTTATTCCAACCTCAAGATCGTCGAGGTGGACTGTCGCTGTAGCTTCATCATATATTGATGCTAGTAAATTTACATAGGCTTTTTCTACACCTTGATTAAGCAATGCACCCATTATGGCCCGCTTTGAGATTGAATCAAATGGTTTTTTATAATCGATAAAAGCCAAGCACAGTGGCATAGTGTATTCGTTGTGTCTTTCTATGACCTGCTGTAGAACCTGGATGTGATCCATTGTACTGAATCCACTTCTGAATTCTGCTTGCTCCCTTGGTTGTGCATCATTAATTTTTTTTTAGTATTCTTTTGGATATTATCTTGGTGAAAACTTTGTACACCACTGACAGGAGGCTTATTGGACGGTAGTTCTTTAAATCTTCCCGTGCTCCTTTCTTATGTAAAAAAATCACTTCTGCATTTTTCCATAAGCTGGGTACTTCTTGTTGTTTGAGACATTTTGAATATAATTTTGTTATATTATATATAACAAAATAATTATATTATATATATATATATATATATATATATATATATATATATATATATATATATATATATACATACATATATATATATATATATATATATATATATACATACATATATATATATATATATATATATACATATATACATATATATATATACATACATATATATATATATATATATATATATATATATATAATATATATATATATATATATATATATATATATATATATATATATATATATATATATATATATAAATATATATATATACCCAGCGTGTCCAAAATAAGAACTTACCACCCCCTTAAATTTCTTATTTCTGAACCAATTTTCATAAACTTTCTTTTGTTGGATAGATCCCAGAAAACGGTATTAAGAAACTGTATCAAATGTTTTTTTGCTAATATCATGGCCAACTGCGTCAACTTTTATGACTCCCATTTTCGAAAAGTACTATTAAGAACTTTTTAGAGAAAAACTAATAACGGATTCTTGATCAGCACCACCTTAAATCAAAGTGTACCGATTTGTATAATTCTAAGCTACCAAATTTCCCATGTCCCAGATATTTGTGATATTTATATTATAATTTTTCTAATAATTACATGTAATTTCTGTTATTAAAACTGTGTATGCCATGGAAATCAAAAATTGTAAACTAATTAACAAATGTTTTGACCGATTGATTTGTGTCATAGTGATTTCAAACGGCAATAATGATTTATTCTTTAGAAAAAAAAGCAGAAATTATAAGATTAGATGGTGATGACACGCGAACTTTTCGTGAGGCAGCAAAAGAATTTAAAAGAAGACATCCAGAACGGAACATTAATCATATTACCGTTTCTTGCATTAACCAATATTTTGATCAAAATGGAAGTGTTAATAAACTTCCTAATCAGCATCGTTCTCGTAAATTTCGAGCAACTCAATTAGTTCTTGATTATTATAATGGGGACGCTAGTAGAATTTTAAATATCCGGAAGAGCACTATCTGGTTATGCTTGAAAAAAAATAATAGGAAACCTTTTAAAACAACATTTCTTCAAACACATGAAATTGGTGAGAATGAAATACTGTATATGGTTACAAGGCATGTATCTACATACAAGATCCTACCTTTCAGAAAGATATTTTATGCACAGATGAAGCCACATTTACTACCAATGATATTGTATTATCACAAAGTATTAGATTATGGACTCAAGCTAACCCACATTGGGTGATACAATGTAAGAGACAATATTCTAAGGTGAACGTTTGGTGCGGTATTTTAAATGACATTATTGGACCAGATTTTCTTGATGGAAATTTGAATGCAGCTAGATTTCTTAGATTTTTACAAAATGAATTGGAAGATGAAATTGATGAGTTGCCTCTTAATTATCGGTATAATTTCTACTTACAATTTAACGGGGCACCCATTCATCATGCAATTAATGTAAAAAACTGGTTAAATAATAATTTTCCAAATCGTTGGATTGGGCGAAACAGTCCTGTAATTAATTGGTCGCCGAGATTCCCGGACCTCACGCCTCTTGATTTTTTTCTCTGGGGGGCAATCAAAAATAAGGTTTATGTTTCGAGGCTCCAAACTCGAGACGTTATTTGTGATCGTATTAGGCAGGTTTGCCGTAGCATTACCAAACAACAATTGAGTAAAGTGGTGAAACAATACCCGACGACGTATTGAAAAATACTTGATAGAAAATGGCAGAAAATAGAAATGTTTAAGTTTCATAATGCCAATTTAGACCAGCCTGTAAATAAAAGATTTTTTTTATTAAAAAATAGTCTGTAATTATTAGAACAATCATTAATTATTATTGTTGTAAAAATGTCATAAAATAATATCAAGAATACCCAGTAATTTAGAACGATAAAAATCCATAGATTTTAGTTTAAGGTGGTGCTGTTCAAGAATCCGTTGTTCGTTTTTCTCTAAAAAAAAAACCCTAATTGTACTGCTCGAAAATTGGAGCCATAAAAGTTGACGCAGTTATCCATGATATTAGCAAAAGAAACATGTGATACACTTTCTTAATGTCGTTCTCCGAGATCTATCCAACAAAAGAAAGTTTATGAAAATCGGTCCAGAAATACAAATTTTAAGGAGGTGGCATGTCCTTATCCTGGACACTATATATATGCCCACAAGGTAGCGTAACGGAACCGTGGAGGGAAATATTACAGAAAACTTTCATCCTTTCTCCACGTGGTGCCACCGATCGCCTTCGCCCAACTGTCCACCATGCTACTTCACATGCCTCTCGGGACCGGTTTCTAGCCTTTCAGCCGTCATCAGCCAATCTCCAGACGAACGCAAGGAAAGCAGTTGGGAGAAGCGATCGGGGCCAGGCCAGGTCAACTGGCCATTTTAATGACGGGTCGTGATCTCACACAGCTCACGCCATCATACGGCGAATGCTCGTAGCAGTCAGGACCGCTCGTTACTTTCTGCCTGGAACCTCGGGTATAGTACGAGGTGTGCCCACAAGGTAGTGTAACGGAACCGTGGAGGGAAATATTACAGAAATCTTTCACCCTTTCTCCACGTGGGCCCACCGATCGCCTTCACCCAACTGTCCACCATACGACGTCACGTGTCTCTCGGGACCGGTTTCTAGCCTTTCAGTCATCATCAACCGAGCTCCAGACGAACGCAAGGAAAGACCTGACCTGGCCTGGCCCCGGTTATCTCTCCCAACTGCTTTCCTTGCGTTCGTCTGGAGTTCGGCTGATGACGGCTGAAAGGCTAGAAACCGGTCCCGAGAGACACGTGACGTCGCATGGTAGACAGTTGGGCGAAGCCGATCGGTGGCACCACGTGGAGAAAGGGTGAAAGATTTCTGTAATATATATATATATATATATATATATATATATATATATATATATATATATATATATATATATATATATATATATATTTATATATATATATATATATATATATATATATATTTATATATATATATATATATATATATATATATATATATATATATATATATATATATATATATATATATATAGTGATTTTATATTTGATATTTTATACCATTTAGAACGTCCTAACACAACTGATTATTTCACGTTCCTTTATACTTTTATACGACCTGAAACAAAACTTATTAGGCATTGTTGTTGGCATACACTCAAAAAATATTGAAAAGCTTTATGTCATTGAATGAATAAGAGATGCCAGCTGTGATAAGTGCCACTATGTAATGTGTGTATTCATTTACAGATGGCGGTATCAATTACGGGAAAATTTAAGACTTACGGAACACACTGTGTAATCCTTTCAGTGTCTTCTATTCCGATATTTCAAAGATTCCTCCGGGATGTAGGAAGATACTTAACGATCCAGATAGTAACTAAACCGATTTAATACCCACAGATGACTGGATAACCATAAATGAGATATCTTCTGAATATGTGAGAATTTAGTAAAATGTTCCGACCTGAATTTTCAATTTGTTTCAACTTGTAAAATAAAGTAGCGTGTAGATATAACTAACATAGGACACCTGCTGACTAATAAATTTGCAAACGTTAATTAATTTGGTACGTGTTTTCGTACGTTTCGTTTGATAAAATCCAGCTACCTGATATATTAAATGTACTAAAAAAGAAACAAATCGCACCATTCAGATTGAACACTGAGAATATAACACCCACAATAAAAAAATATACTTTTTTTCAACTGTATGACGGACGAAATCATAAAGTGTTTCCCAATAGGGACGATAGGATTTTAGCAGCTACTGGAGTCCATATTTGATATCCAATCCTTGACATTTGCTGTTAATTATTTAAGGTAAGGTTTGCCATTTCGCCATGAACAAGTTTTCGTTGGTACAACGTTTGGAAATTGCCCAAACATTGTGTCAAAATTCGAGAAGTTTTGTTGCTACTCAAAAAGCATTTCGTTCAAAACACGGACGTCATTTTGCTCCTTCTTATCAAGCCATGCGTCGTATAATTGATAAGTTTGAACGTGAGTTTAGTCTTAATAACCAAAAGCCACTATCACGACTTCGTAATGGCCGTAGTGAAGAAAATATCGCGGCTGTTCGTAAAAGTGTTGCCGAGACCGATAATATGTCTGTTCCGCGCCGTTCTCAAGAGATAGGCTCATCCAAAATGACCACCTGGCGTATTAAGCGTTTGGATCTCGGTTTGGATCCATGCAAGATTGTATTCGTACAAGAACCTAAGCCAACTGACCATCGATTACGTCGGGAGTTGGAAGCAATGGAAAACGATTCGGATTTTCATCGCAAAATCATCTTCTCCGATAAGGTTCATTTTTAGTTAAACGGCTACATCAATAAGCAAAATTGCCATTATTGGTGTGGGTCAAACCCACAAGTGATCATCAGACCCCATTACATCCCGAAAGAATCACTGTTTGGTTAGGATTATGGTATGGTGGCATAATCGAGCCGTATTTTTTCAAGAACACCGAAGGAAGGTCACTGTGAATGGCGAACGTTATCGTGCTCTGTTATCCGAGTTTGTCTTTCCGAAAATTGAAAAATACGAAATTGACACGGACGAATTATATTTTCGACAAGACGGCGCAACGGGCCACACAGCACACATTACGATGGACTTATTGAGCAATCAATTCGGAGAATCGGTAATTTCACGGAATGGTCCTTGCAACTGGCCATCAAGATCTTGTGACCAAGCCATTTTCTTTGGGGCTATGTTAAATCATAAGTTTACACCAACAAACCCAAGACTCTTGATGAACTTGAAGCTAACATTCGAGCAACCATAGTAGCCATACCACCCGATATGGTCCACCGAGTCATCGAAAATTAGGCCAATCGGATCAACCATAAACAAACCAAAAAAATAATAAGCGCCATTTTTGGCCGAATTTTCTATGTATTATTTCAAATTCAAATCATATCGCTCTTATTGGGAAACCCTTTACATACATAGGTGGTTACAAAAATGAATATAGAATACAGACTAAATGACGAACCCATAAGTATGATATGTTTCGCGAACAATGCGGTAATTTTAGAAAAAACGGACGACTTACAGGGACATTATTAGTAAAATATATAACATGCAGATAGCCATAGACAAAACAAAATATATAACCTTTTCCAAGGAGCCGATAAGATGCAAATTAGTGGTAGATATACAAACTAATTCAATAAGTAATACATTTTCGTTATTTAGAAATTGATACATCAAGCAGCAAAAACCTAGTAAATGATCTAAAAGTATAAGTGCTAAGAGATGATATCTAGAGAAAGTTATGTGTACATTAAAAGTAAAATACTTGTGGTATCGAGACCAAAGTTGACACAAACACAACAAAAAAGCATTCTACGGAACAATAACGGAAAAAAACGCTTACACATGACTGAGAAATAGCGATATAAGAGCAACATCACTGCAGAGCAGAGGGTACAATGGGATGGGGTAGCAAGAGACGGGGATATCAGCTAGACGATGCAGAGAGGATGGATCAGTATAGACTAGTTCACATCGCTAAAAACGAAAAGCCAGCAGGACATAGAGCGGCACGGAGACCACCTAAAAGATAATTGGGCATCTACATCTCAAGAAAATTATCAAAATTAGACAACATTCGAAAGATTAAACAGACAATTAGGTCTCATTAAAAAATAGAAAGAAGAAGAAGAGTGGTTTCAGTTATCCTAATTATTTTCTCGACTGTAACGGGCCTTTGAAATTGAACAGTTTTTTTAATTATCGAATAAAACACAGATGGCGTTGTAAATTTGCCTAAGTCTAGTCACATTTCAGATATTTAATGTATGACATTTATAAAAATGCAGTCGTGCACAATACAAAAACGCGTTAAAATTGTTGAATTATTTTATTAAAATGGGCGTTACGGTTTGCAAAATTGTCCATCTGAAAGCACTATCAATCGAATTGTTCAAAAATGGCAAGAAACTATTTCAGTGGAAGATAAAAGAAGAGCAATATATGTCGTAGTGGTCGTTCACAATAGCATATTGATTTATTTTGTCTAATGAAACGATTGATTTATTGAGAGAAAAATTTCCTGGACGAGTTATTACAAGAAACGGTGATGTTAATTGGCCACCAAGATCATGTGATTTGATAGCGTTGGACTATTTTCTTTGAGGTTACGTGAAAGACCAGGTCTGTAAGAACAATCCTCAATCGATTCCTGAACTAAAGAATGAAATTCTTCGAGTCATTGGTGAGATACCACGGTTATGCCAAAATGTTATCCAAAATTTTGACAATAGAGTTGACGTCTGTGGAGCTGCAAGAGTTGGTCATTGGTCAGACATTGTCCTTCGTCTATAAATGTCATACACTATGCTTCAATTATCGATAAAAAGTTTTTTGAAATTCACGCAAATCCTGTGTTTTATTCAAGAATTAATAAAATCGCTCAATTGGAAAGACTCCTCATAACACAATTAAATTGGGAAAAACAACAATTAAACTGGGAAGCAAACTCCCCTTATTCTTGTATGCCCAAACAGAATGTACACCCATTCTACAGCATATCCTAAACACAAAAACTAATATTCTTTTTGCTTATTTAATTTTATGTTTTTCTATGCTATTTAAAATATGCCAACAAAAACTGTTTAAAAAATTGTATTTCTCTCACGTTATAATGCCTTTTTCGTAAACTACTAAGGTAAGTGTTATATAACAGTCTTCAACTTAAGTCAAGAGCTTCTCGGTAAAAATGCTGAATTGCTATTTGGTTTTGTGATGCAAATTCATTATGTACTTTGATTTGCTTGTTCTTTGATTTGTTCATTCTGATATTTTTTGGTAGTGGTGAGGGTGGAGTGTGCCCTTTTTGCTCTGGTACTTCGTTCCTGAATCGTATTCAAAAATCCAAGACCCGACAACAGTACCGACCCGGTTCAGAAAATGCGGGTCACTCTCTCAATTATTCTGACCGACAATAGACGATCAGAACGCACATTATCCCGGATTATGTAGACACTTTCATCATTTCTAGTAGTTGCGGACCTTCCGTTGGAAGGTTCATCTTCAGTTGATTCTCGGACTTTTAAAATTGTCTTAAACTACTTGAATCCCTGGGACTTTGACAAAACATTGTTTTGACAGAAGAAAAATATCTTATCAGCACATCAATATCTTATCAGCACAGAAAACTGTAGAGAACTCAAAAACGATCCAACCAAAAAATGTCTTACTACTGTAAAGAAAATTACAAAAACGTACAATGAAATGTTCTAAAATTTATCACAATCTAAACTAGATAGCATAAACCCAAAAACTCCAGTTTTATACAGAATGCATAAATGGCATTCCAATGAGACTAGTGGTTTTTATGTAAATGCTCCTGCATATACACGACATAAAAAGCCATTTTTCCTCCGCTCCAGTACACGATCTTAAAAATATCCTCAATGAAAGAATTCATGAATGTAATCTTGAAACCGGACACAAAAATTAACTCATAGAAGCTATTAATGTATGCACCGAACAAAATTATTTTTAGTTCAACTCAAAATTTTACCAACCAATTAACGGCCTACAAATGGAAAACTCCCTTCTAGCAGAAATTTACATGACTAATTTTGAAAACAATTAATTTAATAACAGCAATTTTACAAGATATTTTTAGATATGGACGGATACAAAAGAATGTTGGGTCAATTTCTTGAATATTTAAATAGTTTAAACACAAAAATCCAAAGTTCACACTAGAAACAAAGTCGGATAATCCTTTAAATTGCTTACATTTAAAATTAACAAGAACACAGAACAAATTAGAATTCGAAGTGTTTAGATACCGATACATCTATTCACGCAAGTTCAAATCCGTCAAGAAATGTAAAAATGTCCACCTTTCATAGAATGACCCACAGACCTCTAACGATTCCACTTAAAAAGACAGCGACGAAAAAGAACGTAAGATCATCAAAAATATTGCAAATAATAATAATATACAACACAAAACAAAACTAGGAAAAAAAAACGTTCTAAAAACTGGCGTGCTATAAACTGTATTCATAAATTAAGTTCCAGAATAGCAAGTCATTTATTTAAAAAAAGAAAATATCAATAGTATATCTGTTAATAAGAATAATCTTACATCGATGCTAAATAATAACAAAGAAAGAGTAAAATGTTGGGCCAGATCTGGTGAATATGGTGGATGATCCGACAATTCGTAGTGTAACTTGTTCAATTTGGCCAGTGCAAGAATACCTCTGTGAGCGGGTGAATTGTCTTGACAAAAAAGATTTTTTCTATGCTAAACCAGGAATTTGTCCATGAAAAATTATTTTTTCTTTGTTAAACCAGGTCTTTTCTCACGAAATTTTGCATCTAATTGATTCAAAGTTTGAGTAATACTATCCTATTATTGTTATCATCATCAGGAGATGATTTAATCTAGATGATGTTTAGTGGTAAATCTCTTCAAGTTTAGTGCTATTTAGGTGTCGCTCAGCAAACTTTTCAATTAGCCTATAATATATATATATATATATATATATATATATATATATATATATATATATATATATATATATATATATATATATTCCAGTATATCTCGCCTAAGGTACTGGACGGGTCACGGGTGGTGGATAGTGAAAGTTCCATTAGATATTAATGTACAGCTGCGACTATCTCAAAATAAGCAGCCCCGAACCAAGGCAAAAAAAATTAAATCCACTTAGAGTCTATCAAGCGGTTGAGTGGTCAGCGTCTGTTCACCAGTGGTGCGGCTGATATTTAAATTCTGGAACTAACCCCTCCAGTCTTAACTTCTGAACCGTCATGGTTCAAACCTTTAATTCAAAGTACAAGATGAAGCGTTCTAGTAACTACAAAATTACCCCAGGAGGTAGACAATCATCTGCCAGCTTTGCTGGTACCACAGGACTTTCGGACTCTGGGACGTCCGGGCTTAAACGCAAAATCCTTCAGAGGGAGGCGAAGACCTCTGGCCAACGTCTAAAACTGAAAACAAAAACTTTCTTTGGGGCGGTTAATATCAATGGTGAACATTGAATCAGCAAAAAATCCAAATTTTACCTTTGCAAGAAACCAGATTGACAGATGATAACACCTTGGAATTCAGCAACTACAGACTTTTTAAAAGTAAAACGGACAAAAGAATATTCAAAAATACACCACATCTCGGTGTTGCTTTCGCTATCTCAAGAAACATTCTTGGTTCTATAACTAATGTCCAGCCAGTACATAATCGACTTATGACACTATCCCTTAAGTGTGCTAACAGAAACTATACATTAATCAATGCACACTTCCCAGTTAACGAAGAAAATAAATATAATCCTGAAAAAGTAAATAAGTCCTGGGAAATTCTGGAAAAGACTATCTCTAAATTTCCCTCTAACCATGTAAAAATCCTATTGGGTGATTTCAACGCCCAACTAGGGAAAGAAAAAAAGTACAGGAAAATAGTCGGCAGTTTTCCCGCTCATAAATGGACTAACCATAATGGTAGAATGTTGGTTGAACTATGTGCGGAGTTTGATCTAAAAATAATGTCAACCCATTTTAAGAAGAAAATAACAAAACAAAAGACCTGGAGGTGTCCAAACTCGTACATGGGTGAATTTCAAATTGACCATGTTGCCATTTCGTACCCCAATTATAAAGAGATTTGGAATGTTCAAGTCAGGAAAGGAGCTAACATAGATACAGATCACTACTTGACTAGAATCAAACTTAGCTTAAAACCTCGAAAACTTATTCAAAAGAGAGTGCTAATACCAAAGTTCCACCCTACGAAAATTAAACCAACCCTAACAGAACAGCTTGATAAACAACCAGCATAGAACTGGCAAGAATTGAAACAAAAAATTATTAAAACAGCTTTAATGTTGGTCCCGTTATAAAAACGTAGAAAACATCCGTGTGGGATGAAGTTTGCGAGCAAGCAGTACTAAGCCGAAGTAAACTATTCAAAGATTGGAACAGTCAAAAAACAGCAATAAATTATAACATCTTTTTGGAAGTAAGAAAAGAAACATTGAAGCTAATTAGACAAACTAAAAGAAAATATGAAAACAATCAACTTAATGAAATAGAAAAAGATTTCCAAAAAAATAACACCCGAAACTTTTACTTACAAAACATTTAAAACTAGATTAACAGGCTATCAACCCCAAAGTCTTTGCTTCCAAAACGAAAACGGACAATTAGCTCTAAATACCCAAGACAATTGCAAAGAACTTGGGAAATATTTTGAACAACTACTAAACTGTCCTGAGCCCGTAAACAAATTACCAACACCAAACCCTAAACAAACAAACCCAGATTCATTACCACCGAGTGAAGATGAAATAATTAGGCAAATCAAGCGACATAAAAATAAAAGCTTCTGGTGTTCAAGGAAATAACCAAAATTCTACAAGAAGTTTGGCGAATTGAATGGATTCTGGAAGATTGGAAAGATGCTCTAATTCATCTGCTACACAAGAAAGAATATAGAACGGATGTAAACAACTACAGAGGGATATCTCTTCTCCCAGTTTGTTACAAGATTTTATCTCAATGTCTACTAGACAGAGCACAGGGACAGTTAGAACCTAAAATTGGTGCCCTGGACAGATCCTGAATCTAAAGTTGATCCTAAGATATCAAAAACTGTATAATAAAAATCTCGTCTGTACATTTGTGGATTTCAAAAAATAATATGATTCTGTTGACCGCGAATCTTTATTCCAAATCTTGTAAGAACAAGGATTAGATCTGAAAACGTTGGCAATTATTAAAGCAATATTAACTAACACAAGGTCAAAAGTTAAATTCATGGGTGACATCTCAGAGCCCTTCGAAATAAAAATTGGAGTGAGACAAGAAGATGGACTCTCGCCACTCTTATTTAACTGTGTTCTAGAAAAAGTAATACAGGAGTGGCGTGAAAAAAAGTCGGCCCTGAATATTGACCAGCCCATTAAACTGGGGACTTCCATTGGAGGGCACATGTTTCGTCTATTGATGTTTAGACTCTTCAGGGCACCGATATGTGCTCTCTCTCTCGTCAAGAATAGGAAGACCCCATCCACAGTCAACAACTCATATTTTTCTCCGACTTCCCAACGGATAGCGTATATATGCAGTATTAGAACTCTTTGGACTGCGTCCAATGAGACAACTAACACTGCAGTTATCTATATATATATATATATATATATATATATATATATATATATATATATATATATATATATATATATATATATATATATATATATATACATATTGGATATATATACACATATTGGATTCGAGGGGCAAAGGAAGGCATAGGACCTTGAAAGTTGGAAGCATGCTGAAGGAGCTTTTATCCTGCAGTGGATCGACACGGGCTGCTGATGTTGATGATGATACGAACATTATGTAGACAATTCAATTCAAATTGATACATCGCTGCAGTAAAAGCAGGATGGTAAATTACTTCGAAATTTTTGAAATTAAAAAAGTCATATACGACGGTAAAAATCTAAAGAATGCCCAGCTAGACTTCGAAAATACCTTAGTTATTGGAAGTGCCATAAATTTAAGATGACAGTCTAAAAAAAATCAACCTCCATTGGACAGAACTCTGAAGCTTTACTTTAGTTTACTTTCTTTCAGAATGGTCGCGAGGCCGAAATATGTCAGACTATCTCGATTATGTTGTGAAACAAATACCAAAGTGTTTTAATCATTATCATAAAAATCATTTAATAAGGAAATTTGGAACATAAAGAATATATCGAACAGTCAAAATCTAAAAAGAAAGCTTCTTTTATAATATCGCAAAAATTGTTTAATGTAGCTTCTGCTAATTCAGAGTAACATTACCGCTAAAGTTCTTTTGTTATAACCACAACAATGTCAACACAATGAAACAGGGCAAAAGATCATCAACCAAAGTGAAAAATAAAAAACGCTAACGAAAGATTAAAGAACTGCAGTAAGCTTAACATTAACGACCTTACGACTTTCTTTTCAATTAGGGCCAGTTATTCCTTTACCTTGCGAAAATGTGTAGAAAGAATTCCGGTCACGTCACACTTTCAGATACCCGCAGGTTTTTTCATAGGAAATAAAAGCAATTTAAACTTTATCTTGTTTATCGTTAGGAAGGGATGGTATACGATGTCTGATTTTGTAAAAATGATTATTTCGTGGGTTGAAAACACTATGGGCGATTGTAAGAAAACTTTCGAGAGTTCAATGGAATAAGAAGAACCTTTCTAGTTGATTAAATTGCAAAATTAAAGTAGTTTATGTGTTCTCTAGTCTTATGTTGCAAAATATAACGTCGTTTTACACGACTAAGGTAAATAAAATAATGAAACTGGTGACGTAGCGTTAGTTCTGACACACCGTTCACTTTTTCTTTGAAGGAGGGCAACATCTGATGCCTCTTCACTACAAGCATCCAAAGCATGCAGATTTGCTTTTGTAATGGTCAGCGAATCGTTCGTAAAGGATGTGTGTCTCAAAATCAAACGGTAAATCAGCATTTTTACCGAGACGTTCTTGAAAGACTTCGAAGGTCATTCGTGTAACATTAGACATAAAGAACATCGAGGTACCACATCACGACAATGCACATAGCCACACAACGATTTCAATTAACACTTATTCACCAGACTTGACTCCTTGTGACTTTTTTTTTGTTCCTAAGTTTGAAAATTCACTTCGAAAGACGATGTTGCGATATTGGAGATAATTGAAAATGGTGAAACGGACCAGATGCAACGGACCAGATGATTCAGAACTGACCGTTCTATGATTCCCTAGTGGCAGTGTAGCCACATGTCAATTCATCGGCGACCATTTGCTTTGAAGTGTTTCTTGCGCCAAGAATTTTTGTTGGGTTTGGCTCATTTTGAAAGACCCATACAGTCGACTGCTGTTTACTTTCGTGCTCATACGCATATATACAAGATTCGCCACCTGTGTAGATGTTATACATGACTTTTGACGCACCACAATTGTATTTTTTGAACATTTCTTTACACCAATCGACACGAGCCTTTTTTTGAGCGATTGTCAAATTATGCGGAATCCAACACGCATAAATATTTGTCACGGCTAAATGTTCATGTAAAATCTTGTATGTGCTTGTCATTCTAATGCCCAAGGATGCCTCAATCTCACGGTATGTCACATGACGATCTTGTTTTATCAGTTCACGCACATTATCGATGTTTTCTAGCACAACAACCGATTTTGGACGACCTTCTTTAAATTCGTCCACGAGCAAACGACAGACATGAGTGAATTCACTAAACCAGTGATATACGATGGTTTTAGATAGTGTTTTATCACCAAGTAATTTCAAATCACTAAACAACACAAATAGCGTCCGTATGGCAAAACGTTCTTAGTACGTATATAATCAGTAATGTCTAACCATGTATATGTCCGATGGTGCCTCGAAAAACAATTTTTAAAATTGTTATAGTTTGGAAAAGAGAGGGAACTGAAGCCTCTATTCTGAATTATCAACTTTCAATAAAATCTAAACAAACTTCTTCCTTTCCTATTTATTATAAGGTGGTCCACAGCATATGAATATCTTTGGAATGGGTCTGTTTATCTACGATGCTGTTTAATATCCATCATACCAATGTGAACTAGAGAGCGCCGCGGGCTTGCTTAAGGTAGGTCTTCAATATTATTGAGTCCTTGATTAAAGCGCAAAGATTTTTGAAGCATAAAAAGCTGCCTAGTGCACCTCGTGACAGTGTGTCCATGCAAAGATTTGCGCATTTCTTCAGTCGCCATCAAACATCCGGAGGCATCTCCCTAGACCGGTTTCTGGACTTAAACCATCATCAATCAGACTCGAGCTGAGCCTTCGAAGGCAACTGAAAGAATGACCAAGGTTACGATCATATACCTCAGCCATGTCAGTTCTCGGCTGTAATTAAATGCAGCTCATGTCATCCTGTGATTCTCAACAGTACTACTCTGTAAAATCGTTTGTAACCCACCCAGGCCCCATCTAGATGGACAAATATTTGCGTGGAGCACAGACCCATTGCTCATTGACAGACCATTATATTACAGACCCATTGCATTATCCCAACATTGAATGTCATGGTGCCATCCCTAGCGACACCATTCTCCTTTTTTTTTCGAAGATCCTTTTTTTTTCGAAGAACATACAGAAAAAGATTTAGTTCTAGCTTTGATGATTTCCCGTTGCCGCCTCAGTTACTGAATCTCTCCACGTGTTATTTTTATGTTGGGAGCTAATTGAAATCACGCGTATATGAAGATTATCGTTGCACATTGGAGGAATTAAAAACTCTATTCGTGATCGAATTGAAAAAATCTATGATGAAATGTTGAGAAAAGTGGAAGTAAACTTTGGAGCGTGAATAACAAAATTCAAGACAACCGACGATTCACGATTTCAAAGTTATCAAGTGAATTTCCACAGGTTTCAAGGTCAATTTTGTACACCATTTTTTCGGAGAAACTGAATTATCGAAAATTGAGTTCTCGGTGGGGATTCCAACACAGTTTTCTGACGATCACAAAAGAGATTGGGCTGTGCTTTATCGTTTTTGACTCGATACAATCATGAAGGAGATGAATTATTAGACCATATCGTTACAAGAGATCAGACTTGGGTGTCTCACATGACTTCTACGCCCAAGCAACAGTTAATGGAATGGGGTTTTTGGGTTTTTCGCCATGATCTAAAACTCAAAAAAAAATCAAAAATATCTGTTCTTATGTAAATAAAGACTCACTGGGTAAAAAACAAAAAACCAAACGGAGAGAAATCTCTCAGTGATTCATTCTTTTCTGTAATAAATTTGCCTAACAAAAAAACTTTAAAAAAAATATAAATTTTCTGCAATAAATACAAACTTTTGAACGTTAATGTTTCGGGAGGTCTTCTGCCGTTTTCAAAAGGAATCTAAAAAATTATTTATATTAATTTCTATATATAATGCAAAGACTGAAAGTAAATATATTTTGTGTATGTCAATGATACTTACAATGACAATAATAATATTTAATGGAATGTTATAAACCACATTTTTGGTATTCTGTTGTGTATTGTTTGGTTTGGTTTTTGTTAATATAGATCAAAGAGTATTTTTTGTTTGAAATGTCGCTCTTAATAGATTACCGTATTAAAAGAATCGGTAACAAAATACAGAAGATTAAATGAAACCGCTATAATTAATTTAAATAAAAATAACTGTATTGCTATGCCTTCGCTAGATTTAAATTCAATATGGTTCCCGAAAGAATACAATTAAAAACGTTTAAGTATTTTAATACACAATAATCACACAGTAAACCTCACCTATATATATTTTTTTTGGTAGTATGTCACTGTCATTAAATATTATTATTGTCAATGTATCATTGACACACAGAAAATATATTTACTTCCTATCTTTACATTATATATAGAAATTAATATAATTTATTTTCTAGATTCGTTTCGAAAACGGGAGGAGAAGACCTTCCGAAACGTTAACGTTCAAAAGTTTGTATTTATTTTAGAAAGTTTTTTATTTTTTTTTTATTTTGTTTGTTAGGCAAATTTATTACAGAAAAGAATCACTGAGAAATTTGTCTGCGTTTGTTTTTTTGTTTTTTACACAGTGATTCTTTATTTACATAAGAACAGATATTTTTGATATTCTTTTTGGGTTTTAGATCGTGGCGAAAAATCCAAAAAAAGAAAAAAAAATATATGAACATGCCACAATCATTCAGACATTAATTGGAGTTCTTCACCGGCGGCAGATTTATTTAATGTCAGAATTCAAAAACTTGTTGAGCGGTATGGCAATTGTTTCAACCAATATGCAAATTCTGTAGAAAAGTAGATAACAGTATGTAGAATATGGAAAAAAATATATTTTAATAATATCTATAGTATTTTTGTTCTTATTAAAAAACGGACCTTATTTAAAGAAATATATCTCGTAGACTATAGTTTAGTTTTAGAATTAGATTAAATAATCTCCTGATAATGCTAAAATGGTTAGCAAAAGGTGTCTCGAGAAGTTTAAAAAAGTGCTGTTTAGTGGTAAATCTCTTCGAGTTTAATGGAGCCATATTTCTTTTAAAAGCGTCTGTTTCTCATGGACCACCTGCTATATGTTAAAAGAATAAATTTACAGATAGAAAACATATCAAAGTATCTTTTTTCAAATTTTCTTTCCTGAAACAAGTCCATTCTCTTAAAAGCCTCGTTTAAGAACGTTCCCGAAACAGAAATAATCCTTCCGAAACATTTTCTTTATAATCATCGGCGACGAAGTCTGTCAGACATTTAATATTTCAGTTTAAGCCACGAAACCCTCCCATTAAAAACGTGACGATTCGAAGTTGCAGGATTCCTGTTCAACGACAAATCCTCCAGTCCAGGTAAGCCCACATTTATCAGACCTTTTATTATAAATAGGCCGCACATGACACTTCCTGAAGCTCGCCCAAAAGATTTATGGTTGCTCGTTAATAAATTGTTGTGACAAACGAAACAGATAGCTCTTCTGTCCAGGAAGGTATTTCGTTTTTCTAAAAGACGATAGTAAATTGGTTAATTTACTTATATATTTAACTGAGATAGCCCGATACTTGAAGGAAATTCATTTTAAATCAAAGAACTAAAAATTATCAATTAATTTTTTTTCATTGGAACCTTTGGTGTGAAAGACTAAACTCAAAGAAATTCCCCACTAAACACCAAACCACCTTTTTGAAATGAAACTTCTTAGGCGGCGACTCGATAATTGGAATTGAGAGTGAAATTTCAAGGACGCGTCACGTTTAGGCACATTTTATTACATGAGAGAGAAGAAAGATATAACGTAAAGAGAAGGAGAAAGAGAGCTATACATTTTTTTACCTCTTATTTTTCTTACCTTCGTCATTTTGTCAAGATAAATTAATAATTATTTTCTTATCGAGTCGTCTTCAAATAAAAGTTGAATACTTATTTTTGGTTTTATTTAAAAAAAAAATGTTTATGCAAATGTTGTATTGTTGTATTTTTTTTCAGATGCCCTCTCTCTCTGCCTCGCACTCTAAATAAGTCTTATTCTTTATTTTTTGAGAAATTTCACTTCTATCACTTGTACGGTGCTGTACGCGCAATGTTTTCTTTAAGAAGATCTCCTGATGATGCTAACATGGTTAGCGAAACCAGTATCGAAAAGTTTACAAAAGAGATTCGATGTTTATTGGTAAACCTCTTCGAGTTTAATATCTATCTC
This sequence comes from Cosmopolites sordidus, assembly GCA_031761425.1. Lineage (NCBI taxonomy): Eukaryota > Metazoa > Arthropoda > Insecta > Coleoptera > Curculionidae > Cosmopolites > Cosmopolites sordidus. The sequence continues at coordinate 365,387 of JARFXV010000579.1, read as the reverse complement.
TGTTAAAAGAAAAATAATTAATTTATCTACCAAAAAGCTTAAACTGGCAATCTTATTTAGATTTAACTATTAGACTAGTCATCTTATTTAGTTTATTCTATAAACATAAGTTTAAGAAATTATTAAAAGAATCTTCGACATATTAAATGTAACAGAATAAAAACAAATTTATTCTAATACTCTTTGATATCAAATTTTGAAAATTTTGAAATAAGTGATAAACTGATAACACAAGTTTTTCGATGTTTGTCGATTCCGTTGATACTGATATTTACATATTATTTTAGTTCTTTTTCAATGTTTAATCAACCCGTTTAAAAAATGCTTAGAAACCTAATTCATGTTAACACATGAAGAGTAATTGTTTTGTTACAACAGGGCTTTAATTAAAGTGATATAGCCCCAGAAGTGATAGAAAACGATGTACAACAGCTGCACAGGACCGGCAGATATCAATAATAGCTCGAAGAAATTGTCTGGAATCTACAAGTGGTATATCAAGGGAGCTTGTTAGGCTTGAAGGGGTAAATGTTTCACAACAAACGATAACACGCAGACCGAAAGCGGTAAATTTTACCTTTAGACCTTTGCATGTTTTCAAACTAACCCATTATCAAAAAAAGGTAAAATTGCAATGGGCTCGAAAAATGGTGGATTATAGTCCTCACTGAAATAACATGATGTTCTCCGATGAGACGGACGGACGATGAGAAAATTGGCTTGGTTTCTGATTCACGAAGAATATTAGTTTGGAGAGCTCCAGGTCGACAAGTCCGACTAGAAACGGCTCAACCACGTATCCCATTTGAAGGTGGGAGCGTGATGTTTAATAAATAAACCCACGGAGGAACTACTGCTTATGAGTTTCATTGAAAGTTGTTCTTTTTATTTTTAAATAAAATGATGATCACGTAAACGTGTAAAAGAAAAACTTAACATCAATAAAAAAATTAAATGTTTGAATATTCCAAACTTTTGGATATTTGTGAATATAATAAATTTAGAGGAGTCCTGAGTACTCCAATCCTGGGTTTCGTTTTAAAATTAATTAAGAGTTAGTGATTTGGTGTTTAGTAGTAAATCTGTTTGAGTTTAATGTTTCACACAAAAGATTCCAATAGAAACAATTAATTTCACTGATAATTACAAAAAATACCTAAAATTTACTTAAAAAATAAGCTGAAATCTTAGATTTTCCCCAAATAATTTGAAATTCTCTTCGGCGCGCTGATTATTCTCACAAAGGAAAATAGTTTATAAAGCTGAACCGTATTTCCTGGATAAAGAACAATACTGGATATAGAGCGAAAGATCGAAACCAGTGGATTTTTTTGGGTTTTTATATTGAATTGGAAGAATTGGATTACGACCCGGCGTATCCCCACTATTCGCTAAAAGGAATTTGCCGCAATACGAAGAAGCTTCGAACAATCCAATTTGGCGATCACTTCATTCGAGTAATTCATCAGGCCTGGATATTCACTCACAGTATTAGATGAACAAATACATTTTAAAGCTTTTTGTTTGGAAATTAAATATACTGACTGACATAGAAATATGTCTAATAAGTGATACAGCGTCTTTGTTTAATTCCGAAACACGCGTGATCTATAAATGTAGACAACCAACACGATAGTTATAAACACGAAATCACTCATTTTCTTAAACTACGACATACGTTTTTTTTCGGTTTTTATTAATAATCTTTGTCTTTGAATTATACACACAGTTTAGCATTAGTAACGAAAATTAACATAACATTTATCCTGCATTACTTTGAGCGAAAAGTAGAAAAAAAATGGTTAAATGACTCCATCGAAGCAGATGCCATGAAAAGTAAAGGTAAAGATATTACCGACAACCCAGGCCAGCACCCCCCTAAAGGTATCAACCCTTGGTTATGTGCTTACCCATAAGTCTATCAGGAAGTCTACCGACTAGCGAGTGACCAAACGTAGAACACTTTACAGAAGGTATCTGGCCTTACCCAGCCTTTAACTGGTGTCACTGAGGGGTAATTTGTTGTCGGATTTTACACTGTTACCTAGAAACAATCGCAGACATTTAGGTCTAGCTATGTGTGTGCGTGTGTGTATGTGTATATGTAAGTGTATTTATGTGAGTGTGTGTGTGGGGTAGGAAGTAAGACGAACAGAAAAATGAACGAAAAACAACCATCCTAGCGTTGGAATCGAACCAACTACCAGGCCAATGCCGCTGCTCTCTGCAAATGAAATGAAGGAATTGGCAGCTTGGACGTGTTTTGTAAATGTAGTGAAAGGATTTCTGGGCAACAAAATATTAAAAACCTCATAGATGAACTCTTGAAAGCCTATGAAATACTAGGGTGTCGCATGTCCTTAAAGATGCATTTTTTACGAGGAGAGAGGTTTCACCAGGCCATCAGGACGATGAAAGCAAGATACCAAGGACACAGAGACCCGTCTATGTTGGACACAAAATCGCAAGTACGCAGTAATGTATTTACATAGATTTAACACGTTTTACATGTTTATATTAAATAAATATTAGATTGTAAAATATACCGTCTCTTTTTTTTCCCCAACACGAACACCCCGGAAAAACTGTAAATGTTACAATAATTAGCTTATTATTTTCATCTTTAGGACTACATAATACTTCATATACACCTATTTTCATCAATGTTGCCTCAAAAAAATGTTAAATTTGTTGACATGTGTAATCAAATATGTTTGAAAGCTTTCTGTTACGCAGGAAACATAGAAAATATTAAAAATATTACGTTATTTTATTACACCACATTATAACCTTAAAAATGCTAAAAAGGAACTAATTTAACTGAATCGAAATGGGGAACTTAATGAAACTCAGACCATTCTTTTTATCTATTTCCTGTGAATACAGCAATCTGTCCAAAAACAATAAGCATTAGTTATATTAATGATAGTTGACAAGTAGAGAATCACTACAATGAGCGATCTCTTTAAAAGTTAAACTTAATAATAAAATGTGTATGTTCTGGCAATATGAACTAAATTAAACTAAACTTATATAAACCACACAGTAATTCACTTATCTGCACCTAATATTAGATCTGATTGCTATATTGGTGAATAACTTCTTTAATGGAGGACAATGGAAGGCCACCCTGGATGACATTATTGGAGACCTAATAGAGAGCATCAACAATGACGCCCAGAGTTCTATTTTGGAATCTCTGGATTATAGCAATATTTGAATTACTGGCTGGTCCCCACAGTTGGATTCCCCAAGTCCCAATAGGTTTGGATTGATATTGTAAGGTAATATCCTATTGTCTAGAGAAAGCTTGGATTTGGAGCCGATGATTTAATACATTTGACTAAGTTTTAGACCAAGTTGTTTCAGTTTAGTGAATATGTGTTTCAACCACGTTAATCGGCGATCTAGGTGTATAGCGAGATATTTGGCATCCTCGGTTTATGGAAGTGTCTGTTGTTAATCTTCATTGGTGAGTAGGTCTATTTACGCATAGTGAATGTTACATGCATTGACTTTGAATCATTGACCCTCATGAGTCATTTTTTTTCAGTTTTAGATATTTTCAAGGTTTGTTGGTAAGTCTCTCGTCATGTTGGCACAGGGTCAATATATCGCTACAGCGCGCAGTCGCATAACATACAGTCACATAACATGTCATCGGCAAATATCGTAACCGCAGTTGATCTGGTTGTTGCCGAAATGTTGAATTACATTAACTCGGTATATTCGCTAACTTCTTGACCATTCGTAATGTTGAATTTTAATGATATTTGTGGAACTATAGCAGTAGCAGAAAAGTGTTTAAATTTTTTTATCATCAGTTATTCTCACCTGTTCACTGAGACATGCATTTTTTCCCGCCACTTATCCTGGTACAAAAAAAAAATATTTTATTTTCAATGGGTTAGTTTTTTTTCTTAATAATTTTCCGCTTCATAAAGTTCTAAGGCTACCGCTCGACGTTACCGACAAACACGACCAGATTCTTATCGGTACCATTCCGACCTGTCAGGTAATCTAACGTGCAACGTATATACCACTAACGTTTAATGAGCGTTGATTATACGCCACAGGACGCCGAATATACCGTCAAAATATTGATGTAACATCGACAGTGCCCAATCGTGCGATCTAGAAACGGAAATTCTTTCTCGGGACGAAGAACAACGACTAGAATTCGTGGAATACGCTATAGAAGTGTTTGAACCGCAGCTTCAAGTGTGAGAAATGTCAAAATCAGTCGCGTTCTTTCGGCGGAAGAGAAAAACAAATGTTTAAAAAAGTTTTAAAGTATTTTATAATTTAATATAAATATTATATATAAAGTACCTCTCACGGAAAACAGGACAAAAAAAACACAAATATTTATTTTTTCGGCAAAAATCGTAATCTTTTATTCAAAACAGTCGCATTGCGCGTCAATACAATGTTTTGCACGATCAATTAGGTTGGCGAATTAATTTCTAAGGTCGGCCAAAGATATGTCCTTCAAAACGGTGGTTGACGTCTTTGAATGGTTGCAGTGTCGGCAAATGAAGTTTTCCGAAGAGGTAGAAGTCGCAGGGAGTCAAATCATCAGGCGAGTATGGTGAATAATTGATGGTCAAAATGCCAGTTTTGGTCAAAACATTAGTGACAAGCGTCGAGAAATGGGAGACAGAACGTCAGTGAAGAATGCACCTTTCTAACGCTTACCGTCAAAAGATTAGAATAGAAAGACTAGAAACAGATATTTATATATATATATATATATATATATATATATATATATATATATATATATATATATATATATATATATATAGACTATTAGTCCGGGAGTATATCCGATCGTTTGTGTCCCGTTTGTTGGGAACGTGCAGACGTTTCGCCAAGGTCACACTTGGTATTCTCAATGCTTGTCTGAAGACTGAAAGCTGTGGAAACTGTCTCTTAATATTTATATGCTTCCGCCAATTTAGGTTTGAGGTCAGCGCTCTGCAGTGCCATCTTTTTAAAAAATATCATGAAGAGGTTGGCCACTACTGGTGATAGAGATGAACCCATTGCTGCACCATCTGTTTGTCTATATATGTCTTGTTGCATTGTTTGTTTGTCTTGAGCATTGTTTAAGCAATGTCTGGCCAAATATATTACGTGGTTGGGAAGGTCTTCATTCTTCACTATCAATATATATATATATATATATATATATATATATATATATATATATATATATATATATATATATATATATATATATATATATATATATATATATATAGTATGTCGCATTTAAGATTCAGACACCCCCATATTTTCGCTATTTGAAGGAATACAGATTTGAATTTTTGCAGAGTCATATAGTTTGATGGATCACATTTATTGAACTTTAAACTCAGCCTACTGCGAATTCACAAATAGGGCTAATTCTCGATATTTTGCTTTGCGTTAGAGATACCGAGTTTCATGACACTATCGTATTTTTAATTTTTATATTATTTTGGTCTATTCAAAAATTATTACAAATTTATTTATATATATATATATATATATATATATATATATATATATATATATATATATATATATATATATATATATATATATATATATACATATCCGTCAGTTAACAGGTACCATTTTTACTGCCCCATCGGATATTCCAAATCCGATATCGAAAGCTTAGATATTTATTAGCTCTTACCCGACGCGTGAGACTCAGAAACAAAGAAAAACCTCTCGGAATCGACCATTTCCGTATTCTTTCGGGATTAGACGAGAAGTCTCATTCGAATGAACGAATTTATGAATATAAGATTTTATGGATACCGCTATTTCTTTCGATTTTTATGATTCGCCATCCGTATTTATAAGAATATAGGGCTTTTTAGGAAAGAGACCTTCATTTCTCCTTATTTCAGCGATAATTTTCTTTGGCTTTAGGAACTCCATTGAATATTACACGTGCTGCTATGGAGGGTGTTTTCTCTAAATAAATATTATTATATTATTGGTGGCTCTTTCATTTATGTTCTTCATGTTTCTGAAAACGCCGATAATGAATATATATGTATATTTTTTTCGGGTGTACATGTCATTTTCAAGTACTCAGGTCCCCTGATCGAGAGATATTAGTGTCGAGAGATATATGTGTGTGTCATTTATATGTGACCGGAAATTGTAGCGAGATGTTCCTATTGGTTGTGTTGGCTTCGCCCACTTCAGTGAAATTTTTTGCGTCAGTTTGCAGTAAACTGGGTTTGTGCTTCTGATGATATTTTTGAAGAGCAAGGTTTCCATACAGTAGGTATGTTTAGTACGTTGTTCTATTTGTTGAGTTTTCGTGATTTCTCAGTTTCAACCACTTCCACACGAAGGGGGAAAGGACAAAAAATATTGCAATCCCATCTGGTTTCCAGAAAAAAAACTACTAGAATTCCTAAACTCATTCAAAACATTGTTGATAAGTTGTTACTACAGTGATAACCCCATTAGCCCCCCAGTAGCCCCATTCTCCAGACAAAAGCAGAAGAGTTCACAAAGTTTTTTACGATTTTTTTTTAATTCAAGCTTGTTGAATATATTTAAAAAACGATGGCTAAATTAAATCAACTTGACTAAAGTAAGCTAATATACTTATATACCATCCAGGAGGTAGAAAGGGATGTGAAATGTGACTGGTGGGCATTTGGAACTGGAACATAGTGTTTAAGAACACACTGCCACTTTTCCTGAAAAGAAAAGCCTTAAATCAGGGCCTCCTGCCTGTTATGTCACACGGAAATTAAACCTGGATTCTCACATCGTAATCAATTCAAACACTTCGTGTAGCACAGAGGGGAATGGAAAGATGTATGCTTGGCATTACAAGACGAGACAGAAAGTCCTGCGCGTGGACCAGAGAACACACAAAAGTATGTGTGATCGTGAGTAAAGAAATTGAAATGGAGGTGGGCAGGCTATATAGCGAGGCGATAGGACTACACATGGAACTTGCACTTACCAGTAAGATCGACGGAGATACTGATAGAGTGAATATAAACACGAATTATGACTGACACTTTGCTAAATTTAATAATTCCTTTAAAAGCATAAACAACTGCCAGTTAATTAAACAGAAAATACACGAGTTTGAATAACCTCACACATTCGAAATTTAATTAAGATCTTGGGACAAGCTATTAGCCAGAAGAAATAAGCATATTTTACTCTTCGTTGACAATTCTCCAGCTTATTCACATCTGTTAAATTGGACAAATATTACACATTAGATCAAGGTGATTAAAGTACACATAAAAAGTCTTAACTATCTGATATTTTTCTTTCATAAATATAATTCATACGAATGTGCCTATTATTATTTCTAATGTTTCATAATTTATCTTACGAAACAGATCCTTACGTGGGGTCCAGAATACGAAATAAGGACGTATCTCGTCGGAAATTCAATTTAATAAAGGACAAACGCAAAATTTTGCCAATTTTCTTACGATTCCTTTCGAAGAAAATCTTCTCCCGTTCACCAGGGCAAAATATAAATGCGAGAAAAATAATATAAAATCGCAAACATATTTATTTACACCTTTACAAAGTGTGCTTTCAATATTAAAAAAGATTCGATGCTTCGGCATTCGGTCATCCGATATTCTCTACGCATGCCCATACTCTCTTAAGTTGAATTAGTAGAATATTCACTAATTAAAATAGTAAGTAGTAGTTGAATACAACATCAAAATTTGTAATTTTGAATTGAATCTACTAAAATTTTAGTAGGGTTACAAGCTTTACTTTTTGATTAGTTGTTTTCTACTAATTAAAATAGTGATGAGTTCCAAGATTACTACAGAATTAGTAGTTCTCAAGTAATTCAGTGGCGCCACCGAGGGTATAATGTATGTTTCACGCGTGTGTGTGCTTGGTTCCTTCCTAGAACATTGTCAACAATGAAAATAAAATGTCATAAATGCAGTATTGTAATCATATATTAACTGTACCATATGCGTAAATTAATTCTAAAGATAATTTTACCTCGAAATATCACTACCGACATAAATTTAAGATTAGAAATTTGTAAATAAGTATAATATTGTTATTTTTAAATACTTATTTATAGGGTTTTATATTATTATAATTATCAATAGATATTTACTATTTAGAATAATCAATAAGTTCCAATCAATAAATTTGACTAGAAAAATGCAAAAAAATGTTGGCGGTTCGTTTTACATGCTCATATTGTTTTTTTCTAATTTTTATTTATGTTTTAACTTTAATTTATATTTATGTTATTTCTCCTCAAAAGACCTTATTATTTCTTTATTTTTTCTTATTCATATTTTATTATATTATTAGATGATTTTCGAACTCTGCTTCTGCTTGTCAAGTTACTTCCAGTTTACTAATTTCGTGAAAACCCCTAAAGGTAAAAGTAAAGGGAATAATAAAGGAAAAGGAAAAGAAAAAGGGAAGAGAACGAGAAAGAAAAGCGGCAAAGAAAAAAAAACCTGCTAACGAAAAGGGTAAAGAAAATGAGCCTTTACAAATAAGTATCCCTAATAAATATCTAATGAGACTTGCACCTGTATGTATTCTCTTCTTTTTATACAATTTTTTTCAAGAGTATGTTAAAATAGAATAACCAAATTAGTGTGTATTTTTCCATTTTATTTTTAGGAGGGTACTAATCTAATAGTTCGAGAAAGACATTCGCGCTAAGAACAAAACAAACGTTCAGCCCGTATTTAGTTGCTGCTGCGAGTCAATCATCGCGAGAAAATACATTTAATAATGGAGATGATTGGTTTTTAAATGTACCCGACAATGGAAACAGTATGAGCAGTTTTGATCTACTATACAAGATATTCTGTTTTCAATCTTGAATACCCCGACAGTCTTAGCAATTTTTATAATTTTATGGACTTTTATATCTACAACATGAAAGTAAAGCCATACAGCATTGTGTCTTTTGTGCATGTTAATATTACCAATATCGACACCAATGAACCAAAAAACAACAACGATGATATTGAGTCCGAATAACGAAAAAAATTAATAGTATTCTTAGCATGTGGATAAAATTTTATTTTAATACTTATACAAATAATGTTTTTATTTTGATTTAATTCAGATGATATAAAGACAAGTAAAATCTTCATCTTTTTAATTGAAACAAAATGTATAACATTTTTCAGAAAAAATGTCGACGAGAAATCTACTGTCGTTTACTTTCCGGTTTTTGTAACAGATTTCACTAGCCATAAGTATGCAATGTTATTATTTCATACATATGTCATTTTATTCTACTAACATTAACCTTAAAACTACGCAAGTGACGTTTCACCAAAATAACAGCGTTATAGATTTATAATTTTTTGAAAATGTCGAGTTTTGTGCCTGAAAACGTGCATTTGCAGCACGCGGCGGCATCGGCCGCAGAAAGGTCACCGTTTGTTGGTAGAGACTTACGGTGAACATGCTCCAACCATAAGAACATGTGAAATGTGGTTTCGACAACTCAAATGTGGTGATTTCAACGTTCAAGGTAAAGAACGTCCTGGTAGATGCGTCCCCGAAGATGCGGAACTGCAGGAGTTATTGGATGAAAAGATCCAAAAGATGGGAAGATGGGTACCACATAAATTGAATGACAAGCAATTATAAAATCGAAAAATCGCCAGTCAAATACTGCTTCAAATGTATGAAAGGAAGTCATTTCTGCATCGAATAGTAACGGGTAATGAAAAATTGAGTCATTTCGAAAAACCCAAGCCAAAAAAGTTATGGTTATCACCTGGCGAAGCCGGCCCATCGACTGCAAGGCCAAATCGGTTTGGTCGCAAAACCATGCTCTGTTTCTGGTAGGACCACGTTTATATACCAGGACCAGGTATATATATATATATATATATATATATATATATATATATATATATATATATATATATATATATATATATATATATATATATATCTATATATATATATATATATATATATATATATATATATATATATATATATATATATATATATATATATATATATATATATATATATATATATATATATATATATATATATATATATATATATATATATATATATATATATATATATATATATATATATATAATTCTGAATTAAATTACCAACTATTAATACAAGACTTCCTGTATTATTCGTAGCTTGTTTTGTAGAAACAGCCCCTATACTTTTGAAATTGGGTGGTATAGCCTTTATTTCCTACCGAGATCATTCTTTCCTCTTTCTTCTTCTGTTTCCTGTTCTTTTTTCGTATTTTTTTTTGTCGGCATAAAACAGATGGCGTTCTGGCGTTTCACGGCTTCCGTAAAATTAAATATCGCAAATTGCGCGAGGTAATTTTATGGTGTTTATCGTCGAACAAGATAATTTAAGAGGATTCAACACGATAATTTGTTTTCTTTTTTAGCATTTTCCTACAACACCTGGAAGCAAATTTGTAGACGTCACGAAGAGAACGAAAAGAAAGATCGCCTCGGTCGAAATTTTAACTAAAAATAACTATTTTAAACGACGGAACGTAAAAGAAACTCCAACAATAATATTTAAAAGCCAGCATTTAGTTTAAAATAAAACAAACTTTAGAAAATTACGAAGAGCATTCAAGAAATACGAAGAAAATATATATAGGATTTGTCTGACGATTCTGGTTTTCAATATAATCTCCGAATATTGATATTAATAACGAAGAGAAAAAAATAATCATTGGGGACAGATTTGGAGATTAGGGAGGGTGTTATTTAATTTTCCATGTTATTATGTCAAAGACAATAATTTAACCTCATCATCATTCTGCAATATCTCTAAGCATTAGATCCTCCACTTAATTCTAGGTATTTTTTGATTACTTTGATATTTATTTATGAAGAAACTAATACAACTGAATCTTTGAAGTAATCTCCCCCACTTTCGATACAATTTCTCCATCTCTCAGGCAACTGTCAAATCTCAGATAAAACAACTTATGATTTTTATATGACAAAGTTTTTCGATTTTAAAAGATTTGAACTGGCTATCAATCAGGTAATATTGCAGGAATCAGAAAAAATAAAAATCTAATGGCGCCAAATTTGGAGAATACTAAGAAGTCTAAGCGAAGCTGACTTTTTTCACATTTGTATCCTTTAAATCATAACTTTATACTTTTGCACCTTTTAGATAATTGTTTTTGTCGCTTATTATATTGATTATGTTACTTAATATTCATGATTCTGCTTCTGTTGATGAACAAATTTTACTGATTTTTAGATACACAATTTTAGATGGACAGCTTTTACATGAAGTTACTACTATTGAAGGCGCAAAATGAAATATTTATTATTTAAATGAATAAAAAGCATTGGGTAGTCATCAAATTTGAATATCTTAGATAATTATTGGACAAAACGGTAAAAATAAATATTAATATTCGAAAAACTTATAAAATTAATTTTTGAGACGCAGAAGCAACAGAAGCAGAATCAAGAATACGCGATTTTTTTTTAAACAAGATCCGTTTTTTAGTAAGAAGAAAACTATTATAAATATCATTAATTTTTTTTCCATATTCTACATACATACTACATACGTGTAACTATCGCACTCCTTCAGCAGAATAAAAAATCATGTAGCAGCTCTAAGGGGAGACCCAGTCAAAATTAAAATATGAATATTCACTTCGATAGAATTGACCATTTTATTATTCCACAGGATAAACAAAATTCGCTCCTGTCGCTCAAAGACTACTAACAGGTGTCGTAAGTGTGATGTTGGTGTTCAAATACTTTGTTGCATACTAGACATAATCATTTCATGTAAAATTATTATTAATTGTATAAGTCCAGTATGTTATGTTACTAACGTCCTATATGAAGGCTTAGCTCTTCCAGGTCCCATAGGACTTTGGTGCATGTTTGTTTGGTGCATCACTTGTTTTTAAAAGTGTTTTCTGGCATATTTGCATTCAATGTAGTCGAAGAATCTTATTGTTTCGGTTCACTAACACAATTAAGGTCAGTTCCTCGATCAATTCTTCTATTGGAACTTTTGGTGGGAAACACTAAACTTGAAGAGATTTACCACTAAACACCAAATCACTTTTTTTGAACTTCTCGATGCACGTTTCGCTACCCATGTTAGCATCATCAGAGTTAAATCATTTCCTGATGAGGCTAACATGGTTAGCGAAACGCGCGTCGAGAAGTTCAAAACAAGTGATTTGGTGTTTAGTGGTAAATCTGTCCAAGTTTAGTCAGTTCATCGGACAATTTCCCAAGAACTGTATTGTCATCGGTATATCTTGAGTTAGTTATTTTTATGGTAATAATAATGACACCACTGGTCCAATTATCGAAAGCTCTACTCAGGATATATTCACCATAAATGCTGAATAGTATTGTCGATAGGATGCATCCTTGTCTGGTTCATTTATTGACACAGAACTTCATTAATTATAATGTGTATATGCTTACTATCTTTGAATATGTTTCGCCATACAAAAAAACAACTACAATATACGTCTTAGCATGATAAATCATCGAGAATTATTGCGAATTTTCCTCATGATTCCAATTTTTTTTTGAGATAATCGCCATTAATTTCAAACCTAGCAAAACAGAACCAAAATAAAATATTCTATTTCATAAAAAAAATCACCATCCTTTGGTATTGATTAGAAACTTTCTAAATAATTTTCAGCTCACACCAAATTCCATTGAACAAGCCCGATATACATTTCGCTAACCATTTTAGTTAGCATTCATCAGAAGATGATTAAAACTAGAGCTTAAGCTATTTCGTTTACAATTTATACCTAAACTTAGTACGGTGAACGGTATCAAATTCACTGAAGCATACAGAATTACCCGTCCGTAAGTAAAGTAAACAAAGGACTGTGGAGGATTGATCCGTTGTCCTTATTTAGACTATTTTTACGTTTGGCTTCGGTTCGCATGTCACAGACTCTTATCTTTAACATCTCTAAATAATTTTAAGTTGCTTAAATCTGAATTGTTAGTTTCGTAAAATATGTTGGTCAACCTCGGATTTATCTGCTCTATTATATATTTAATTAAAGTAGCCTATACTTGATAGAAATTTATTTTAAATAAAAGAACTCTCACTTATGGCTAAATTTCCACTATATTTAAAAAAATCAAGCTGCGTGTAAGAACTAAAGGGTTTTTCAAATTGAGCGGTTTTTTATATTAATGAATAAAATACAAAATTTCATTATAATAATACATAGCTGATAAAATACAGCGTTGATTTCGAACAACTTTTGACATATTTGTTAAGGACAATATCTGCCAAATGACCACCTCTTGTAGCACCACACCCGTTCAATCTTTTGTCAACATTTTGGTACAACCAAAACCATTTTGCTTGCCAAACCAAAACCATTTTGCTTTGCACGCCAAACCATTTTGGTACTCTATCTCACCAATAACTCAAATAATTTCATCCTTTAGTTCAGGAATCAATCTGACTTTTCACATATCCTCAAAGAAAATAGCCCAACGGTGTCAAATCACATGCTCTTGGTAGTCAATTAACATCACCGTGCCTTGCAATATCTCGTCCAGGATTTTTTTCTCTGAATTAATCATTTGTTTCATTAACAGAATAAGGTGTAGCGCCATCCTGTTGGAAGCACATATCCTCCAGAACAATATTATTCAATTCACTTCACAAAAATCCAGTTTTCACGATATCCAACACCATTCACAGTTACAGCTTCACCAGAAGCATTAAAAGAAATACGGCACAATTACACCTCCTGACCTTAATTCATACCAAACGGTGAGTCATTTAGGCTGTAAAGGTTTCTCATGAATCAATAGCGGATTTTCCTCACCCCAAAAGCGAATTTTGTTTATTAACATAACCACCAGTTTCAAAATGTGCTTTCAAAATTTTTTGAGAAAATCATCTGTTTGTTCTTTGATCCTATTGACAAATGCACGACGCTTTAAATGATCCAGTGGCTTTAGTTCCTGTGTTATTAGAACATTATATGTCTTCAGAGTTAAATCCTATGGTAAAACACGCTATGTTGTGGATTCACTGAGACTCAAACTGTTGTGAACGTCGACTAATGGAAATTTCTGGGTCTTCAGCTACACTTTCACGTACCAACTCAATATGCCCTTGTGAACAACCACTACGTTCCACTGAATCCGTTTCTTGAAATTGTTGAACAATTCGATTGATAAAGCTCAAATCCTTCAGATGGACGATTATGTAAACCGTAAATATCACAACATTTTCTAAACACATTTTTCACTAACCGCCTATTTTCTTAAACTAATTCAACAATTTTAACGCTTTCTTCTTTTATGTGTGACTGCATTTTTACAAATGTTATAAATTACACATCTGAAATGAGACCAGACTTAAGCAATCACCACGCCATCTGTGTTTTATTCAAGAATTTAAAAAACTACTCAATTTGAACTTTAATTTAATAGATTTTTTTACTTTTGTTCACAACGGCTTTGCCTTCGGTATGACACAACTAAACTTAAAGACATTTTCTATTAAACACCAAACCCTTTTTTAAACTTCTCGACGCATTTCGCTAACCATATTAGCATCATCAGGAGATAATTTAATCTCGTCAGGAAGTTTAAAAATGGGATTTCGTGTTTAGTGGTAAATCTGTTCGAGTTTAAAGACATTTTTGTTCCTATTCATCATTATAAGTCCTTACATTTGTTATAGTTGATATAACGTCTGTAAATTAATACCAATATGGGTGTACAGGTAATAAATGCGTGTCAAAATTATAAGGACACAGTAAATATTTACAAACTAACAGTATTAAACTACTTTAAATGGTCGATTGTTTGTTCTCACTTTAGTCCAAGAATTAATGAAAAGAGTGTTTATATATTATTGCGTTTCATTTTTCTGTAACAATGACGAAAGGAAATAATCCGATAAAAAAAAATCAAGGACATGGGTCAGCATGTTCTCTTAGCATATTCATAACGTTCACCATTAGCAGTAACATGACTTTCTTAATCACCTTCACAAAAATAAGGTCCTATCACTCGATTCAGCACAAAAACCGTCTCAAACAGTGCCTTTTGAGAATGTAGAGGTAACTCCTGAAAAACTTAAAAAATTCCATCGGCCCAAATCCTGCCGTTATGTTTGTTCACAAACCAATTAAACCGTAATTGCAATTCATTGAAAAATATTGGTTTTTCGTTTCTAATTTCCAATTTGTATTGAACATAGCGGCCTACGAGTAATTTTGAAATATCAAGCAGTGTTGCTGATATTACCTTCAAAGTTCTGACACTCTTATCGGAAAACTCTGTATAAACTTTGTACATATTCGTTCAAATAAAAATGTTAATTTTATATATGATAACCATTCAGTTTCTGAAATGTCAAGACGAAATAAAAATTCCTTGTTAATAGATGCTCTACGAATTTAAACATCTAAAAATGTCATGCTACAATTTTAATGCCTCACGAGTGTAACATAAATCAGTTTCCTTATCTTATTTTTATTTTGTCCTGTTTTCGGATGAAGTATTGAGATAAGTATGACCCAGATTAAAAGCGAAATAAATTTGCCTTTACACTGAATCAAAGAATAAAAATTGTACATACTGTGCCTCGAATCTAAAGCACCCTGAAATTACATATTTTCAGCTCCATGATGAAAACGGTCGTCGCAATATGAAGCAGGATAGGTGCCATAGTCGTAAATGATCCACGTATATCAACGAAATTGAATATATATATATATATATATATATATATATATATATATATATATATATATATATATATATATATATATATATATATATATATATACCAGGTGTCCCATTAAGGATGGATCGCGGCCGTATCTTGAAAACTATTTATCCCACAGCTTTGGGGAAAAAAATTGTACTAAAAATGATCATGAGAAATTCACCAAAAATATTTTTAAGCTTCTAAAACGACCGCAAGAGGGCGTGATGAGCTAAACTCCTCAGTTATAATTAGCAAACTCTCTCCTTCAACTTTGTTTTATGACATTTTGTCGTCACTTCGCGAATAAAGAAGTGGGGAGGAGTTTTACCTATTTAGATAAAAAGTCGTTAATATCCGTTTGCTTAAACCGATTTTCCTCAAGTTGGATTCATTTAAAAGGCAATTGCTAGGACAATCAGATAATCTGGGAGATAAATTATTTAGTTTATAAATGAAACCGCGAGGTGGCGTTACATTCAACAATAGTTTTTTTAAGTTTTGTTCAGTTTTTTCAAATGGAATGGTACAGCTTTTATTACATGGCTAGAAAGGCAATTTAAAGAGGAATCATCCAGTGAAAACTCGAAATCGATATCTCTGACATGTCAAGAGATATGTCGATTTTTCTGAAAAAATCAGTTATTATTTCACTACTACCTGCATTAAGTTAAAAAAATATTAACCTAATGTTTGCCTTCCTTCACACTTTACCCAGGCTTAGGACTGGTCCAAATTCTTCGTGCCATATTAATTTGGAGCGTGTTTAAAGGCCAACGGGCCAACAACAAAGATGATAATAATAACAACAGTCAAATAAAATTAACAGCACAACAGTCTAATAATTAACAGAATCTGAACTTCAACGCCTTTCTAAATGTTCAAAATGCCTTCCATCCTTAGAAATGCAAAGATTTATTTTTCGACGAGTACTAAAAACGGCAGCTTCAATTTCCGGTCTTGAAATGCTGGTTATTGAATTTTGAATTCTTTCAATCATGTTTTCTCGTGTGGTAGGACGAGTTTGAAAAACAAGGTCTTTTAGTCTTCCCCACAAGTAAAAATCGAGGACTGTCAAATCCGGTGCGCTCGCCGGCCACGAAAATAAACTACCCCGTCCTATCCAACGATTTAGAAACGAAGCATCCAAGAAGTTTCGAACCACCTGCGAGAAGTGGGCAGTCCATCTATCATGCTGGTACCACATTTGTCTTCTTATTTCCAACGAAACATCTTCCATTAGTTCTGGCAGTCCATTTTGTAAAAAATTTAAATATGTTTCACTATTCAAATGTCCATTAAAAATAAAGGGACCAATAATTTTGTCTTCCAAAACACCACACCATACGTTCACACTCCATCTATTTTGGTGGTTGATTTCTAACATCCAGTGTCGATTAGCAACTGCCCAGTAGTGCATATTATGTAAGTTAACGCCTCCATCACTGCTAAAAGTAGCTTGATCAGTCCATAGTATGCTTTTTAAGAATTGTTTATTTCCACTACACATATTTTTTAACCAGTGACAATAGTCTAACCGTCTGTCGAAATCGTTATCCAAAACGCCTTGGTGTAAGACAACATGATAGGGGTGCAGCTTGCTATCTCTTAAGATTCGATGAACGGATGTCTTGCTAACACCTAATTCTTCAGATATTTGTCTGATACTTAAATGGGGGTTGGTTTCAACATAAGCCAGAACATTTAGGACATTATCTCCATTACGAATCGAACGTAACCTGGTGCGGACTGGATCTGGATGCACAATTCCTGTTTCTCGTAAGCGTCTTGCTAGACGTGTAAACACCTTCGAATAATGCCTTCTTTCGGGAAATTGACTTGCATATTGCCGCTCTGCAATACATGCATTTTCAAAACATTGGAAATACACCGCCAACATGTCATAGGCCTCGTTATTCGTAAAAGGCATTGTTAGATATTATTATAATGATTATTAATAATCAATAAATGCAATGTTGAAAATGTAATGCATTTCAAAACTGACAAGTTAATATGACTGTTTTTGTTTGTTCCCATGGTTCCCATGGTTCCCATCCATTCATTTAGTTTAAAAGAAAGAGTAGGTATATTTATTAATGACTGATTTCAATATTCTGTCAAGTAGTATTTAAGCATCACAAAAGAGAAAATGCAACAATTGGGGAAAGGCATTTTTTCCGCTTATGTAATTAAATTAGAAAATATTATCAAGGTCAGGATTAGAACATTTATGATGATTGATACTGAATAGATAATTTTATTTTTTAAATAAAATTGTTGCGGTTGCGATTGCGACCTAAATATTAAGACCAATTTTTAACTTAATATTACGGTAAAAATTAAAACTAACTGATTTTTTTCAGAAAAATCGAAATATCTCTTGCAATGTCAGAGATATCGATTTCGGGTTTTCACTGGACGATTCCTCTTTAAATTACCTTTCTTGCCATGTAGTAAAAGCTGTACCATTCGATTTGAAAAAACTGAACAAAACTTCAAAAAAACTATTGTTGAATGTAACGCCACCTCGCGGTTTCATTTATAAACTAAATAATTTATCTCCCAGATTATCTGATTGTCCCAGCAATTACCTTTTAAATGAATCCAAATTGAGGAAAATCGGTTAAGGCAAACGGACATTATGCGACTTTTTATCTCAATAGGTGAAACTCCCCCCCGCCCCTATATTCGTGAAATTACGACAAAATGTCATAAAGCAAAGTTGTAGGAGACAGTTTGCTAATTATAACTGAGAATTTTTCTTACTCGGTTAACACTTGAAAATACACACAAAAAATGATTTTTAAAAATGTTTAGCTCATCACGCCCTCTTGTGGTCGCTTTAGAAGCTTAAAAATATTTTTGGTGAATTTCTCATGATCATTTTTAGTACAATTTTTTTTCCCCCAAAGCTGTGGGATGAATAGTTTTCAAGATACGGCCGCGATCCATCCTTAATGGGACCATCTAGGGATCAATCCTTAATGGTATACGCACTGTACAGCATACCTTGAACACAAACACTTCTTACAGACATCCTCTACTTGGTTATCTTTATTTTTTGTATACGACTGCAGAAAATGTAGTAAACTGTTAATTTTTTTTTATCATGTTGTTGCGTAATATGAAAGCGTCTGCGTCTGCTGAAAGATGGCGTTTTAAAATAACTATACGCGGGGAAAAATCTGATTTTAATAGGTTCTCCAGTCAGTGAAATGTAGGGGCTCCAATTAAGTTAAGAACTAATACAAGGTGTGACTGTTGATAATTCTAAATGTTTTTAAGAGGTGACGCTGAAAACAAGGTCCGGTTTCTCGCATGTCGGCATCCCTTATGTCATTTTTGTTGTTATGACAGTGCCTTTCAAAAGGCCATCGATTTTTAAACAATTTCGAGTTACCGTCATATTTTCTTCAGAATGACCTACAAGACACGGAAAAGTGATTTTGTAGCACGACAACGCTCCATCTCACAGAGCGAAAGGGGTCAGAGACACCATTTCTGGTGTCAGTTTTTCAAACTGTTGCCCCACCCGCCGTACTCACCAGATTTGGCCCCTTCCGACTACAACTTGTTTTCATTGATACCTTGCTCATTTTCTATGGAACACTTCAACAATTACAGAGATGTCGAAAAATAGCCTGATGACTGGACCACCTCAAAAGATGTACGGTTTTTCTGGGAGGGCATCCACAAATTGCCAGTAATATGGGAAAATGTGCAGCTAACGATGGCGCATACTTTGGAAAAAATCATTTTTTACCTTTCTCCCAAATTAAACGTGTTTTTTTTTTAAATTAAGACATATAAACCGCCACAGCTGGTAGGTTATGCAATAGACGAAACATAGGAAACGAGAACTAAATTGAGGACCTCTAATATGAAGAGACTCTACATAATAAATAATTCCATAGTGTATACATGTTTTATGTTTGTTATTGTTTAACGTTCCCCAGCTGATCCTTTATCAAAAAAAAAAAAGCCTGAAGCGACGTCAACAACAACAAGAGGACCGAAATCGAACGGCGCCAAAGAAAAAACCCGAAGCGTCGATGTACCTTTTACAAGCTTTTACAAGATGCCCTAATTACATTTGCCTTATGGGAAAAATCCATTTAACGGACTTCCTTTTTCCGTCTTTTTTTCTTCATCCCCTCCCTGTCCCGCTACCACATTCGAGACGCACAAGATTAACTTGTTTTAGGCTAATGGAGGCGTTAATTGAAAATATGACGGCAATCGAAGCGCCAAGCCACCTTGATATTTTAATTAAATTTGTTTTGATCGCATTCTAATGACTTGTCGACAGCCGAAGACGGTCCTTCCAATCAAAAGGAAAAAAAGGCAGAAACTTCAAAAAGAATTTGATTTTTAGATTTTTTGTTCGCATATTGATTATTAAAAAGGACATCTTTAAAGAATTATTTTGTGAGAGGCCTTTTTAAAGAAATATAATTAATCATATTAAGCTTTCTTGCTTTGTTTGGAGTATGATTTTATGTCTCTGGTTCAAGCCAATTCTTCAAGAAAGGTTGTTGTAAAAAGATATAAGAACGGTTTTCGTAAGAAGACATAAGAAAGGTTGTAAGAAAATAAAAGATACAATTTCAGGAGAGTTATCTATCGGGTGTTGTAAGGTGTATGTTGTAATAAAGTAACAGATATAACTTCAGGAGTTTGAACCCAGATACTTAACTATATTTGCTTTTGGGATTATATGGTTGTTAAGAGTGAGAGTTATGAGCTTACTGTGAATATAACCTGAAAAATCAGTTACGTCAACACGATGTCGTTTGAAAAGCAAGATTTGAAGCACTGCCTTATTTTCTTCCTTGTCAAAACATAATTTGTGCAGCTTTGAGAGATAATGCTGTTTCATACAGTATTGGTTCACAACAGAAATGGTTCCAGCAATTCCGAAATGAAAATTCAGGCTTAAATGACGCAGGAGATCCGGGACAATCAAAAAAGGGGAGGATAGAAAATTAGAACTGAAGAAGAATTGAAGAATGTGTACTGAAATGTTGAGTTCAGTATCAATATTTTTTTATCATATACAACTCATTCCAGATATATAGACATGTGGGGCGAAGTAATAGGTCCTTATGGAGAAGAAACGCTGAACAAAAACGGAAAGCTATTACTAGAAATTTGCCTTGATACAGAGAATAACGGGGGAAGTAGCATCTAGAGGGGAAAAGTCAGTAATAGATTATACCATAGTGAAAAAAACCGAACGGAAAGAAATAAACGATGTAAGAGTAAAGACAGGGTATGAAATTGATAGTGACCACTATTTGCTGGAAACGACAAGTCAAATCAGGAACCAGGAAGTGGATTACCCAACTGGACAAACAAATGCTTGCAAGGAAATAATCAAGTCATACAAATTGAGACAAAAGGACATAAGGAAGAAATATCACGGAATATTAGAGAGGGAATGTGGGAGAAATGAGGAGATAGGCGAATATTGTAACGTTTGGGTTTTCCCCCCGTCACATATGTACCCTCATTCTTCTTCGTATTTGTCCAACCCCGATATCCGGCGGGCGTCACAGATTTTCTGCTTACATCCGTATAGGTGGCGACCTCTCTTATCTGTCTCGGAAAACACGCCCTCCATGGTGCAGATTCCGCCATGCCTATCCCTTCTAAAGTCCCTTGTATTACCGTCCCGCTTGGTACGACCAGTGCTGCTTCCGTGAATTAACCCGGTATTTGCGAATCTGTCTGCCGTCGATCTGCAGCGTGGTGTGTTCTCCTAGCCCTTAGTATCGACAACTACGATGAGTTTTCTGTATCTCAAGGCACTTTTGTGATTCATTCTGTCGTAATATTTAGGGTCTACTACAACCTCAATCGCAACCACGACACTCCATTAAGCATATCGTACTGATTCCGTCCGTTATCAATTACGTTACCAGTTACATCACCAATTACGTCATCAGTTACGTCACCAGTTACGTCACCAGTTGTGACGATCGAATATAACTTGCTGTACCACTGTACCATACATCTTTCCATCATTTCATCATTACCGTTGCCGTATTAGTCGAACCGAACATCCGATACCTGAAGGCTGTAGTACAGTAGATAAGATAAGTACTTAGAGAATAAGCATTTCCTTATTGTGGTTGGCATAGGCCTCCACTGGCGCCCAACTTTTGATTTTCTCGTAGTTATTGCTAAGCATCTCTTTTCCCTTTTCTTATTTTTTTTTACACATAATTATAATTAGTTCATTAGTTTAGTATATACATAATTTTATTTCAACGTTGTTTCTGTGCACGACCTAAAGCTCTCACCTACGTACCCAGCCCCGACATAAAAAGCTAGCCCCGTAACAGTAATGGTACAAATTGAAAAGTAGCATAATCATGTCAGCAGTAAAAGCTCGTGGATATAGCAGAAAGAGTGAAAATCACAAAGATACAGCTTGGTGGAACGAAAATGTGAAGAACGAGATTAAGAAGAAGATTTTATGGAAGAAGTACCCAGTAAGTAAAACACTGGAAACCGTGAAAAATACAAAGATCAGAATAATATTGCCAAAGTTATAGTCAAGGAAGCGAAAAGAGTGAGCTGGGACAAATTCGGACAACAAATCAAATTCGGACAACCAATCCCCCCCTCCCTCCCCCTCCTTGGCTACGCCCGTGCTTCGGGTTGGCGGTCGACGCCTTTTGAATGGCATCACTGTCAACATAACGTTGTTCTTTCATCGGCAAATAAAGTTTTTCGAAGAGATAGAAGTAACAAGGATCCAAATCAGGCGAGTAAGGTATGGTAAAATACTATTTTTGGTAAAAAAATCAGTGATGAGCATCGAGCGATGGAACGGCGCATTCCAAGTGCCTTGTTGAGGGTATTGTGGCCGCACGCGACGAATACGCGACAAGGGAAGTTTCATAACACCAAGATAAAATTCAACATTGATCGTTTAACCAAGTGGAGAAAACTCTTTGTGCACAATTCCCTCCGAATCGTAGAAACTGTCTTCGGATTTGGCTCGCTCGTATGCTTCCATTCGACAGTTCGACGCGTGGTTAATGGATCATATTGAAAACACCATATCTCATCACCTGTAACAACGCTGTACTTGAAGTTTTCTTCCTTTGTCGACTCTTTAATAAAATATTTGCAATATTGGATTCAGAGTAATTTTTGGTCGTCAGTCAATTTGTGTGGAACAAAGCGTGCACAAACCTTCGGAAGTCCCAAATAATCGGTCAAAATGTGATAAATTGAATCTTTAGACATGTTCAATTCCATTTCCATGTATGGCAATAAAGATTTTTTCTGATTTTTTTTTATAAATTCACGCACAATGTTATGTTACTTTCCAATGTCAATGTTACTTTCAGTAACAATGGAATTTTTGGGAACATTATGTTCGTCGTCTTTGATGTCCTCACGACCTTCTTTGAATAGTTTAAATCACCCGTGAACGCTTCCACGGGATAAACAATCCTCACCATATACTTGTTTCATGAATTAAAACGTTTCGGTTAATGTTTTATCAAGTTAAAAAAAGAACTTAATATTCGCTTTTTGTTTGATGGTAATTTTTTGACCGATGGTATAAATATAATGTCACTTTAAGCGCGATAACTTGGCTTCTAACGATCCGAATGTCATGAAATCTTGTCAGGATGTCAGTGAAGGATGTATCTTTCCAACGTTTAGACACCACCGTCAGAAGATGGTAGATAGTTATTTTAAAGTCCTGTTTTCCGTAAGGCCCACATTGTATATCGACTTTTTCAATTATAATAATATATATTTTAAAGAGATTATTACTATAAAATTGATAAATTACCCGTTAATAGGTTAGAAATAAACAATAAATAATAATCAACCAGTACAAACAATTTTAAAAAATCAAGGTATTACTGAAATGGATCTATCGTATAATTTTTGTTGAATATTTCAGTTGGATATTTGAGTTGAATATTTCAGTTCAGTTCAGTTACAGTTGGTAGCCTAAAAATAGTCCAGAGCTCACATTTCTAATTGATTATATCGCAAACTGTCCGAAAATACAACGTGAAAGACGTATAAATAACTTTGGATTATAATGTGTCCTAGAGAATAAAAAAATGCAACATTATCAAAAATATATTTTGGATAATGTTACATATAATTTTGTAATTTTTGTACATGTGGTCATAGTATTATATAATGATAAATGGACCGAATTAGATCATCTGTGTCTTCTTGTCAACCTTTGCACAGGTATCCCATGTGCATTATAGACATGCTTTAAGTTCATTTAAAGTCACTAGTGACTGAGGCAATTGCTGAATGATTGTACCAATGTTATACCTTCTTCTTTTTCTTATCGTGCCGTCTTAAAGTTAATTATGGTGAGCAACATGACTGTTTTCACTTGTTTTTATAACTGCTTTAAATAACTGGTTCGTTGTACAGTTGAACCATTTTCCCAAATTTCGCAGCCATTCTTCGTCTTCCTAGATTCGTATTCCCCTGCACAATTACTCCCCCCCCCCCCCCCCCAATATTTCGTAACGTTGTACTCTCATTACGTGATCAAAGTATTCCAATTTGCAAGTGTTATCTTGATTTCGGTAGGTATTCTACATAGGACCTCTTCATTTGTGACTTTCTCTACTCAATTATTGGTAATATTCTTCTGTATAATCACATTTCAAAAACTTCGAGTCTTTTGATCATGTATTTATTAAGATTGGAAACTTTTATACCGAAAAGTACAATCGAGTATATGTAGCAGCGAATCATTCGAATATTTAAGTCATTTGCTATTTTGCTAAAAAAGCAGAAGAAATAGTTCCTCTTGAAGAAGGTGTTGAGAGCTATTTCTATCCTTGTTTTTATTTCTTCGGTATTATTCTATGAATTAACCTAAATTCCAAAATACCTCAACTATCCACTTGCTCAATATTCTTAACTGTGTGTTGTTTTGGGTGATTTCATATATATATATATATATATATATATATATATATATATATATATATATATATATATATATATATATATATATATATATATATATGAACATAAATGAACATTTTTTTGTGTGTGTGTTCATTTAGGCGGAGACTCAGGTTGTTGTGTGTTCCACATGAGATTGTGGAACCCAACGGTTCCACTGTCGGCTACTACTGTCTCATTGGACGCAGTCCAAGAAAATCTAACACTACATATATACGCCATCCGACGGGAGGTCGACGAAAACATTGGTTGTTGGCTGTGGATAAGGTCTCCCTATTCTTGTTGGTATGGTATATGTCGGTGTCCTGAAAAAGTCTGAACCTCGAGAAACGAAACATATGTCATCCAGTTGAAGGGATAGGTGGGGCTCCTTCCCGCTCAAGCAACCAAAAAACTGTATATATATATATATATATATATATATATATATATATATATATATATATATATATATATATATATATATATATATATATATTCTTCTGACGGCGAAAAAATTCAATTTAGGTCACCATTATTAGGGATGGCTAACGTTCACCCTTGACACAGATTCTACAGGCTTTGGGGTGTTAAAACATTTATGGCAATAATTATCAGGGGCGGCTAACGTCCGCCCTTGGCTTAATTTTGTCGTGGTTTGGACTTTTTGGCTTTGATTTAAGTGCATTTTGTTTTTAAGATTTAGGACAGGTATGCTTAACAAACAACTGAGTCACATATTGTAGAATATACTTTTAGAAAGTTGTAATGATTTCGATTTATTTAATTTTTATATAATAGAACATTTTTAGGTGAGAATTATAGGAAAAAGAAACAATGCTGGTAAGATACGAATAGCGCTGGATATACGTTGGGAATATTTTTAGAAAAGCCCAACAGAGATTGGATTTTGATCTAGTTAGGGTTGTAGATGACCTGGGTTGAAAGAGATAATCCTTTCAGATAGATTTAAGAAACTACATGAAAAAGAATGAATTGAACAAACTATACTGTTAGTCAAAAGTAGACTGAGATAAATCAAAGAAGAAAATAGTTTATAATATATGAGAAAACCTTTTTGATAAAAAATAAGAAAATAACAATGCTTTTCTGTGGAGAAGGTTTGGTGCCATGAAGACTCTAAACATCCATAGACGAAACATATGCCATCCAGTTGAAGGGATGGGTGGGGCTCGTTCCTGGTCGGGCAACCATACATATTGCCCCACCCATCCCGGAGACGTAGGTTGTTGTGCGTTCCACATGAGATTGTGGAACCCAACGGTCGGGGGCGCATAACTCCTGACTACTGTTGTCTTATTGGAGACAGTCCAAAGAAGTAAAAAAATTATAGTATAAGCTATCCGACAAAAAGTCGCCGAAAATATTTTTGTTTGATTGTGGAGAGGGACTCTCTATTCTTGATGAGAGAGCATATATCAACTACTAACTATATAACTACTAACTAACTAACCAATGCTCTTGAACCAGATATGAACAGAGCAATCGGGAGACCAAAAAGTAGGTGGGAGGGTCAAGTATATATATATATATATATATATATATATATATATATATATATATATATATATATATATATATATATATATATATATATATATATATATAGAATATATATATATATATATATATATATATATATATATATATATATATATATATATATATATATATATATATATAAAGAATTAGCTAGTCAGTCGATTGTGGCTATCATAAATTCTTCCGAAAATGTTTAAAAACTCTATGCGGTCTGATCTTAACTTACTAAAAGATTACTTAATATGATAGTTACCATAACATAATTCCTAGGGTTACAAACTGTGTAGTGTTTTAATACCAATGTTAAGTTTCACCTTTTACAAAGACAAAGTTCGACTCTTCTCCGTCCATCATGGCCATCTAAATATAATCGAAGCGATGTCTGTTGTGGTATGCTGTCGATTTCGTACAACATAAAGTCGAAATGCTATTTATACTTCAAACTATCATATCTATATCCTCATAAGTGAACAATTTCTCGGTATTTAACTACATTTTTTTCATATAATTATTTTTTCATTTTTCATAGCCCACATCGTTTCAAATTTGGAGAATTGCTTGAAACTCGTTTTAGCACTTTTAATAAAATAGCCCATTCCTGTTTTTGTAGAACACGGGTGAATATCCCTTGTTTTTAATATTCTCCATGGGCCTACTATGCAACTTTTCATGAAAATTTAGTACCTAGGCAGAGCCTGGACATGAATACCTGTTTCAAGGACGATTTTGCACAGTCTGACTGTTGCGGACATTCACTACAGGATGGAGTGAGCTGCATTTGATAATTAATGACGGCTTAAGGCCATATATCGGTCTTGGGAGACACTTGCTGATGTTTTGGTGGCGGCTGAATAAATGTACAATATTGATGAATTTCCTTGTTTCTGAATATTTTTTCAACACTATACCTTATGCATACCTCAAAACGTGATAAAAATAAAATTTTCAAACAGTTTACTTTGGCACAAAGAAAGTGTATTAGTTTTTATGTTCAATATATACTATACAGTAAAATACAGTGAAATACAGTGAATACTGGGCGTTGCATTCTTTTTATCCTTGGGGTATATATAAAATAATTTGAATACTGGTATCGTTGCATTCTTTTTATTCCTTAGTGTATGTATAAAATAATTTGGCCAATCTAGATGACTAAGTTCTTGAATTTACGTGGTCAAGAACGCTCGATTTTTAGGTTAAATTTTAGTTATTTTTAGCATGCTCCATAATCGATATAATGGGGGCATCAGGACCTCGATATTCAGATTTGAGTTACTCGAGAAAAATATGTACATTTTATATTGGTTTTGGATATAATCAGTGTGGAAATACCTCCAATAAAATTTATGAAGGTAACCCGTAGAGTCAAGTGTGTCAATATAATTATTAGCTTAATTTTAGCTTTTTTTACTACTTTTCACATTTATTTATGAAAAAGATAATACAAACTTAATTTTCGAAGTAATCTCCCTAACTGTCTATACAATTTCGCCATCTTTAGGATAACTATCGAATCCCTAATTGAAAAAAAGTAGGTGGTTTTGAGTGAAAACTCCATTGAGACTTGATTTCTTCAAGAGATGTGAGTAGATAGCAACTAGATGATGTTGTTGAGGTCAGAAGAGATGAAAATCGGAAGGGATCAAGTCTGAAGAATATACCGAGTGAGATAAAATTCCCAGTTTTGTTGCATGTGGACGTGCGTTGTGATGAAGCTAAATGACTTTCCTTATTCCCTTGCCAGTACATGAGCAATCACTTGCTACTGATAACGACCAGCAATAAACTTTTGATCAGATTGGAGTACTTCATAATGCACTACGCCCAGCTGATCTCACCAAATATACAGCATAACCTTTAAAAGTAAATATTTGATTTTGTAGTACTGGCTGATGGTTAACCAGGATTAATCTACGATTAATTCACGTCGCCTCTTTGGCTTATCGTAAAGGATCCTCTTTTCATTATAGGTCACAAACTTATGCAAGAAGTTTTTTTTATGTAGATAACAATGACAGAGCAATCTCTGCTGTGAGTTTATAGGGGATCCAACGACAATCTTTTTGAATTTTCTCTGTCCCAAGTTCCTGCCCGAGCTCTAGCAGTATACAACAAGGGTTTTCTTCCAGCAATGTTTTCAGTTCTGCATCATCCACTCTTTTTGGATATCTCAAATGTTCTACACTAAGTCCAAATATCTAGTCTAGAAATTGCTGGAGCTACTTCTTACAACTAAACAGCATTATCTCCCAAAACCTCACAAATCATGTCCTAAGGTTACGCAACATTTTTTTTTCAGTTAAGAGGCGAAAAAAGGCACTGTTTTTTACAATATATTCACAGTAGGCTTGTATATTATATGTGGTTCTGAATCTGAAAGATGGCACTTTAAAATAATTCTACGGTACGAAAAATCTCCGATTAGAATAGGTTCTGAAGCCGATAAAATGTGAAGGCCAAGAATTAAGCTAAGGACCTAATAATAAATATAGCGAGTCTACATATATAATAGTCTTTGTACCAAATATAACAAACTCTTCAAATACAATTAGCCCTTTTCCTCTGAAGACATGAAAAAATTGGGCATCAGACGGTATTCCATGAACTTATTTTTGTTCTGATCCTTTTGAAAAGTCGAAGATTCTTTCAATACTTTTCTAAACTTATGTTTGCTAATTAATATATCTACAATGTTCTTATTATAACCGTTCACTTCGGATACCTCCCTAATTAATTTGAATTATTTGCTATAATTATCTTTGTTTAAAAGAAAATTGATTAATCTATTTACCATAAAATTTAAACTAACCATTTTATTTTGGAAGCTATGATTTCGAACCGTTAGGAATGTATCTCGAAGTGTTAGTGTTTCTTCTAAAAATATCTATCGCTGCTTTCGAGTTCATGCGTAAATACTGTGTTTTGGAATTTACTATTTAAGTTTTCATTTTTTGAATCGAAAATTATAAAAAATATCATCCATATATCTTAACCATACCTTGCTCAGTAACTGAATTCATTTTTCGCCTCGGTTTCAAATTTACTCATAAATAAGTTGGCTATAAACTCTAACAGAGGATTGCTTATTGCCGTTCCCAATCATCAAGCGTAAAACCTGTTATTAAGTTGAAAACAATTTTGCTTCATAAATAATCTTGTTAAGGAGATGTACTCAGAAACATTCTTCTTATTAAAACCATTTAACTCGAGTAACTCCCTTAGATATGCTAAGGTATGCGGAATCGGGACACTCGGAAACAACGATGATATCGTTCAAAAGGATCGGAATAAATTCATGGTAATACCATTTGATGTCCAATTAACACGAGGGCTAGACAAAATTTTGAAAAAAGTAGATATTAAAGTTGTGTACAAACCATATAATAAATTAAGAGAAGTCCTGGGTAATTCAAAGGATAAAGTAGATCAACATGAATAGTCGGGGATTTACGAAATTAGCTGTCAAGATTATGATCGAAGGTATATTAGGCAAACAAAAAGATCCACATTAACGAGATATAAAGAACACTTTGCCCACATTAGATAAGGGAGAACTGAAAAATCTTGTGTTGCCCAACATGCAATCGAACATGACCACAGTATAGATATTAGTAATTTAAGACTAATTAAACGTGTTAATAATAATAGGGCTTTGGATGCATATGAAGGCATTCAAATAGAAAAATGTAAGAAAATCATGAACCGGGATAAAGGACCTATTTCCTTCAGTCAACTTTTTTAATTATTAATGTAAGAGTCAGTAAACTTCACGGTTCATTTTTTTTTCATTCTTTAGTTCTCTTTTTTTCTCATTTTTTTCTTTTTTCTTATATCCTTTTTTTACACATTAGGTAGGTAGTACGCCTCATAAGTAGTAGGTTAACAATTAGGGTTCTCATATAAATAGAACATAGTTTAGTCTTAAAATTAGATTACATCATCTCCTGATGATGCTAACATGGTTAGCGAAACGTACGTCGAGAACTGTCGGTGTTTAGTGGTAAATCTCTTTGAGTTTAGTGTTTCACACCGAAGGTTTCAATACAAAAATTGATGCTAACTATCGTTTTAGATCGGGAACAATATAATCTTGGACTTTTGAAACCTTTAATTTAGCACCAGGCACATCATCTTCGGTTAATTCCATTTTGGAAATGTACTTTTAACATTACTTTGGATAGGAGAACGAAAATGTTTGCACCCCCTGCCCGTGCTGCCTTAAACGGTATTTTTTCACACCTTCAGAGGAAAAAGGCTAATAAATGAATTATTCTATTGAAACTTTTAGTGTGAAACACTAGACTCAAGAAGATTTACCACTAAACACTAAATATATTTTTTTAATAACATTCTTAGTGTTGCATTTTATTTTTGGTCTTCCGTATATCTATTGATTATATGTCAAAATAAAAACTCTTTATTAAGTGACACATTACCGTTACATAACATCCAACAAAAAAAATATATATAAAGGTCATCAATTTTTCAAGAAAAAAATGTTGTCGTCCAATAATAAACAGAGATGTAAAATTATGATGTCTATAAATTTCGAAAGGGGACTTTCAAAAGTAAGAATACAGTCCGTGAGTTGCGGAAAAGTTGCAAAACGGCGGCTTTCCCAAGCGAATTTACAAACTTTCCAAATGGAAATGATAAAATACTCAGAAGGTGGATGGAAACACGTTGAAAAATTCAAATTTGTAGGTTACACTACGAAGAAAAAAACTACGGTTCTGCTTTGGAAAGGTAAACAGTGAAGTTGTATTTAAATTTACCAGGTGGGCCAGTTAATAATTCGCATTTTTCTTAAAAAAAAACACGTTTAATTTGAGAGAGAGGTAAAAAATTGTTTATTCAATGAATTCGCCAAAAAAGCTGTTTTTTTTTGAGGTGGTCCAGTTATCAAGCCATTTTTCGGCATCTCCGTAATTGTTGAAATGTGTCATGGAAAGTGCATGAGGCATCGATGAAAACAACCGGTAGTCGAAGGGGGCCAAGTCTGGTGAGTATGGCGGGTGGGGCAAGACTTCCCAGCCAAATGCAGAAATGGTGTATCTGACCGCTTTCGATGTTTGTGATGGGGCGTTGTCGTGCTGC
The DNA here is from genome assembly GCA_031761425.1 of Cosmopolites sordidus. Lineage (NCBI taxonomy): Eukaryota > Metazoa > Arthropoda > Insecta > Coleoptera > Curculionidae > Cosmopolites > Cosmopolites sordidus. Next base: position 334,013 of record JARFXV010000579.1, on the reverse strand, counting down.
AAAACTAATTTTCCGTGTCTTGTAGCCCATTCTCGTCGCTTTTCGATTAATGCATGGTTCAAATTGATCATTTTTTTATGATAGCGAATGGTATTAACTGTTTTACCTGCTGTCAGAAGCTTATGGTACACGATACTCTTCTGATCCCACCAAATTTACAGCATTATCTTCTTTCCAAAGCGATTTGATCTTGCGCGATTTGATGTTGATGGTGATCCTGAGTCAATCCATAATTTTCTCCCATCTTTCGTCTACAGGCACGACCCGATGCAAACATTTTTAATCCAAAATTTTTAATGCCTAGAAAGCAAAACTTCGCACATCGTTTTTCGCTTTTCCATCTGACTGTCGCTCAGCTAATGTAGTAGTCATTCCTACCGTCTGGGTATTTCCCATAGCATGCACACGATCACAAATAGTTCGGCGAACAATATTTTACTTTGTTATCGTCTCCAACAATATTTGCAATTCGGCATCTTCATTTTTTTTCGCTTGACGTGGCGTTCTTTGCCTTTCAAGTCCAAATCACCACTTTTGAATTGTCTAAACTAACGCCCACAAGGGCCTTGCGTTGAAATGTTGTCATTATAAGTTTTCACAGGTATACGACTTTTTATTAAAAAAGAAAAAGAATACTCGACATGTTTACCACATGAAAAATATATGACTAACTCAAAATCATTTAAACAGCAATGGTGCATTGAAAAATACTATTGCAATTGTTACTATTGTAAAAGTATTAATTAATATCTTTGGTGTCATTATTTTTATAAAGTGCATGTAATAAGTTTTATAACTAATGGGTCATTAGCCACTTTGACAAAATTACGTAGAAACAAGTCTCGACGTGATGTCGGCTTACTGTTGCTTCATTTAAAGCCGAGTTGTGTGTAAGAGTATCGTCATTAATTTGAAGATAAAAAGACACTTAGTAAGCTGTGTTGTAGTAAATAACTTTAATTTTATATCAACTAAAAAGAAGTGTGTGAATGATACCACATGAGACATCTATTACAAAACTGTATCTTACAAAATTACAGACAAAACACTACGTTTAATTTTCTCGAATATAAGCTTACAATACTTACATGTTCAGGGTAGTACTAGCCCTTAAGGTTCATCGACTGAATAACCTATTCGAATCAGAATTTTTGCCCACCGTGCAGAAATTTTAAAGCGCCATTTTTCAGCTTTAAAGCGATTTATAATATATAAGCCTATTCTGAATATAACCAGAAAGATCACTTGTAGAAGCGGCGTCATTCGAAAAGCAACATTTGAACTTTATGTTTGCCTTTCAACTGAAAAAAAAAAGATGCAGTAGAAACTCAAGACATGATTTATAAATACTAATAATAATGTTGTTTCGTACTGTACTCGGTGGTTCTAGTATACATTACAGTATAGTCGTTCCAGCAATTTCGAACTGGAAACTTTAACTTAAATAATACATAACATCCAGGACGGCCAAAAAAATGAAAGCACTGCTGGAAGGAAATCTTTATCTACAGTGCTTGACCTCGGAATCCACTCGGCAAACCACTACTAAATGTTTACACAAGCTAAGCAAAATTCAAAAAGAGAACATTTGGGTCCTCTGTGAACTCACAACTGAGAATAAGAGTAAACTATTTGATGTTGTTGTGTCACTGATCTCCAGACTCAAGAAAAAGAACTTCCAGCATAAAATTATGACCTGTGATGAAAAGAGGCGCCAACCTGTACCGCAAAATTAAATATCCAAGCCAAAATGCTGAGATCAGCTGGGCCTCGTGCACTATGAGTTGCTCCTATTTGGTCAAACGGTCAGAGATGATCATTATGAGCAGCAACTGATTGGTGTTAGTGACGATGATCTAAATGATAAAAGGCTTATATTGACAAAGGAACAAAGGTAAGTCATTATACTTCAAGAGAACGTGACCTTATACAGCAAAAATCACTCTCGAAACGATGACTGGTGTGAGATGGGAGATTTTACCGCACCCGGCATATTCTCCAGACTTGGCCCCACTCGGATTTTTACCTCTACCGACACGACAACATCGCCTAGTTCGATGACTTTATCAGTTCAAACCCACCAAGACTTTTTCGATATGAAATTCGATGGTTGTCGATGGTGTTGATGGATGATGAGGAAGACTACGTTGAAGATTAAGTCTGCATTACTTTTTTCATAAATAAATATCAAAGGTAGTTAAAAAAGGCCGAGGACTTAATACTTCTTTAGACATTTCTGTTATAAAATATCTGAAATATTCGCCAATATTTACAAGAATACTGAAACGAATATATACATATAGATCATAAAAACATGTAAAATATCGCAAATAGGTCAAAGACGAACCATAAAATTCAACTCCCCTTACTTGGAATTTTCCTGGCAATGATTTTAAGAGATTCCCGTGCTGTACATGACATGCTGAAGATTTTATCAACCTTCGCGAAACGATGTCGTATAAACTTAGTGGATCGCTACAAGTCGCTTCATGAAACTTTTACAAAACTTGGAAGGCATTATCCGGAACAGATTGTTTAACCTCAGCGAATAATGTTCGTTGATATCGACTACCATAAGAAGAAAAGTTAAGTTAAAATCGTAAAATTGTTTGTATTAGTTTAAATAAATCCATTTTCTTTGAATCATTCTTTTGCCTGTTTTTTGAGAGTACTAGAAGAGTAAAGAAAAAAACACGGTGGAACGATAATTTTTGCGTTTTTTTAATTTAACAAATTCGTTTCCCGTGCAAACGGAGGAAAGGTTCCCACACTAACACTTTTTTGACGTGAATACTTGGTTTTGCGGTATTGGTTGATGGCTCACCAAGATTAACTTTAGATTATCATACAGGATCCACTTTTCATCACAGGTCACAATATTACGCAGGAAGGTCCTTTTCTTGAAGCTATAGAGCAATGCCATAAGAATATCAAAGAGTTTACTCTTATTCTCCGCTGTTAGTAACGGGTCTTTCAAATGGAGCGGTATTTGAAGTTATACTTCTTATGGCGCGTTTGGGAAAACAGGTCAGAGTGTATTTTTAGCTGGGGACGAAGTTGCGCGCGCCGATGTAACACACAATTTATTATTTTCTTTTTAAAATTGTCACCTTCGCCATTTATCAAGTCTTGTTTATTTATAGTATTTATTTTTGTCTATTGGTCATTTGCTCAGTTAAAATTTGTTTGAATGCATAAAATGATTATTTTATTAATTACGCCAAAGAATTATAACTTCATACGTGCGTACATAAATACACACTTTTTTTTTTAATTCTTGAATAAAACGCAGATGGTGTTGAGAATTTGCCTAGGTCTCGTCTCATTTCAGAAGTGTAAGGTAAGACGTTTATAAATAAATTATAGTTTAAAAAACATGCTTTAATGGTAAACCGAACTAAAAAGTAAAAAATAATTTTTAGTATAAGAATAAAGGGATAAACGAAAAAATTAACGTGTCATTGTGATAAAAGTGTGGGGTGCTCGATGTCAGTTGTAATAAATATTCCATCAGTACCGTTTCCCTAAGTAGAGTTACTATGAAAATATAGTACAAAACACCCCACTCTTATTTACAATGACACAAAAATTTTCTCGTTCATCACTTTATTCTTATACTGAAAATTATTTTTTACTTTTTAATTCGGTTTACCATTAAAGCGTGCTTTTTAGTTTTTTTAAACTATAATTTATTTTAATTTTTTAGTTCGATCTACTATAAAAGCGTGTTTTTTTTTAGTTTTTTTAAACTATTATTTATTTTTTTCTAAAATTTTCTGTCCGAACTGCCTTCCTTGAGCGTTGTAACCGTGTCTCAGGCTCCCTCTCCGAAAGCAAATCCTTGATCCTGACGATCCTGTTCAGGATAATGGAATGAACTTATTAAATTGTTGTATTGTCATCGATCCCTGATAAGTGTGCAAAGTTTCAATCTAATCTGACGTTTTGAAAAGGACGTTCAAAGATTCCATTATATAAATAGATACAGGTGAAGCTAATAAAAGCGTGTTAATAAATTGAAGTCGTACACAATACAACAGCGTGTTAAAATTGTTGAATTATTTTATGAAAATCAGCGTTCAATAAAGCATTCAGTGAAAAATATTTTTAGAAAATTACGTGATATTTACGGTTTGTACAATCATCCACCTGAAAGCAGTATCAATCGAATTGTTCAAAAATTTTAAGAAACTGGTTAGGTGGAAGGTAAAAGTTGAGCAATATATATACTCGTAGTGGTCGTTCACAAGAGCATATTGATTCGGTACGTGAAAGTGTTGCTGAAAACCCAAAAATTTCCACTAGTCGACGTTCACAACAATTTTGACTCAGTGAATCCACAACATGGCGACTTTTACGAAATAATTTAGCTCTGAAGGTATATAAAGTTCAAATGACACAGGAAATAAAGCCACGTTCCCCATTTGTCAAAGAACAAACAGATGATTTTAAAATAATTTTTTCAGATAAAGCACGTTTTGAAATTAGTCGCATTTGGGGTGAGGTAAATCTACGATTGTGTAATGGGACCATATTTCTTTCAGAATGCTGCTGGAGAAGCTGTAACTGTGAATGGTGTTCGTTATCGTAAGATGATAAATGGACTTTTGTGAGCTGAATTGAATAATATTGATCTGGAGGATATCTGGTTCCAACAGGATGGCGCTGCACCTCACTCTGCTAATGAAACAATTGATTTATTGAGAGAAAAATTTCCTGGACGAGTTATTGCAAGAAACGGTGATGTTGATTGACCACCAAAATCATGTGATTTGACACCGTTGGACTTTTTTTCTTTTGGCTTACGTGAAAAGTCAGGTCTATAAAAACAATCCACAATCTATTCCTGAACTAAAGGATAAAATAATTATTCTAGTCATTAGTGAGGTAGAGCCACGGTTATGCCAAAATGTCATCCAAAATTTTGACAAAAGAGTGGACGCTTGTGGAGCTGCAAGAGGTGGCCATTTGACAGATATTGTCTTTCTTGTTTAAATATCATACACTATGCTTCAATTATTAACAAATAAAAAAGGAATCAAACAATTTTTTACTTTGTTATCTAACACTTTTATTTTTAAACAAAATGTGTGTGACTATAGTTTCGTAAAACGACTTTACATTCTCAAACACTACTTTAAAAATAAGGTTTTACAGCTGTTTATATATTCTATGTATCTAATTTTATACTTTTATTGGGGTTAATTTTTTTACAATATTTTAAATAGTGGGGAATTTCGGAGATCCGTCTGATCGTTTAATAGCTGTCTAGGCGGATCTTTATTATATTTATAAATTTCAATAGCTTCTAAAATGTTTAATTTTTTGCTTTTGGGCGCTGTATGTAAAATTTTCAAATATGTAATCTCGGGAAATATATGTCCGGTATCTATGAAATGGTTCGCAAAATTAGAGTGTTGTTTCTTTAAAATGTATGCAGATTTATGTTCTTTGTATTTGGTCTGAAAATTTCTGCCGGTTTGTCCAACATAGCAGCTACTACACTCGTTGCAAATTAACATATAAAGTCCAGATTTTGTATTTGCTGATGTTTTATCTTTGGCATTAAAATGTATATACTGGTTGACTTGGTGTTTTTAAACGCTATTTGCTAATTATGTTTCCTCAAAGAGCGAGCTATTTGTTCTGAAATTGGACCGAAATATGAAATTTTACAGTACTTTTTATCATTTGTTTGTTTTACTTTTGGATATACTTGATGAATTAGTAATTGCTTCCGTTTTTTATTTATTAGGTAACTAATTTCTTTTTCTTTGAAACTGTTATTTTGTACTATTAGTTTTGTTTTTTGCCGTTCTATTTTTTTATTATTTTCAAATAGTGGAATTGTGAAAGCTCGGTGGATCATAGACTTATATGCAGCATATTTAATGGGGTGGATTGAATGTTTTGTAATTGTTATATCTGAGTATGTGGATTTTCTATAGATATTAAATGCTAATTTATTATTTTCTTTGGATATTGAAAGGTCCCGAAAATATATGGTTTGATTTTGTTCTTTTTCTAGTGTAAATTTTATTTTTGGATGGATACTATTTAAATGCTTTAATGTTCCTTCTATTTGTCTGTCATTTCCAGTATAATAAACCAAATGTCGTCTACATATCTAAACCAAAACAATATATTTTTTGCTTTATCTGTTTTTAAAAAGTTATGTTCTTAATTTGACATAAACAGTGCTCAATTCTTCTGTTGGAACCTTTGGTGTGAAATATTAAACTTGAAGAGATTTACCACTAAACACCAAAACGCTTTTTTGAACTGCTCGATGCACGTTTCGCTAACCATGTTAGCATCATCAGGAGATGATTTAATCTAATTCTAAAACTAAGCTATGTTCTATTTATATGAAAACCATACCTAACGAAGCGTGTAAAAATCATGATCCGTAAAGTGTACTAAGCCTTACATTAATAATTGAAAAAGTTGACTGAAAGGAATCGGTCCTTTATCTCGGTTCATGATTTTCTTACATTTTTCTATTTGAATGCTTTCATATGCATCCGAAGTCCTATTATTATTAACAATTTTAATTAGTCTTAAATTACTAATATCTATACTGTGGTCATGTTCGATTGCATGTTGGGCAACACAAGATTTTTCATTTCTGCCCTATCTAATGTGGGCAATATATTCTTTATACCTTGTCAATATGGATCTTTTTGTTTGCCCAATATACCTTCGATTGCAGTCTTGACACCTAATTTCGTAAATCCCCGACTTTTCATGTTGCTCTACTTTATCCTTTGGATTACCCAGAACTTCTCTTAATTTATTATATGGTTTGTACACAACCTTAATGTCCACTTTTTTTTTAATTTTGTCTAATCCTCTTGTTAATTGGGCATCAAATGGTATTACCATGAATTTCTTTGTGTTCTGATCCTTTTGAAAAGTCGAAGATTCTTTCAATATTTTTCTGAACGTATGTTTTCTAATTAGTTTATCTACAATGTTCTTATTATAACCATTCACTTCAGATACCTCCCTAATTAATTTTAATTCTTTGTTATAATTATCTTTATTTAAAGGAAAATTAATTAATCTATTTACCATAAAATTTAAACTAGCCATCTTATTTTGGAAGCTATGATTTCAATCATTAGGAATGTATCTCGAAGTGGTGGTGGTTTTTCTGAAAATATCAAAATCTAACCTATTTTTATTATTTCTACTGACTAACACATCCAGAAATGGTAAACTATCGTTGTTTTCGAGTTCATGCGTGAATATTATATTTTCGGATTTACTATTTAAGTTCTTAATAAAATCATCCAAATTTTCATTTTTCGAATCGAAAATGGCAAAAATGTCATCCACATATCTTAACCATACCTTCGGAAAGTAACTGAATTCATCTTTTGCCTCGGTTTCAAATTTACTCATAAATAAGTTGGCTAAGAACGGTGACAGAGGATTGCCCATTGCCGTTCCTTCTTGTTGTTCATAAAACCTGTTATTAAGCTGAATTATCAAAGCATTCAAATAGAAAAATGTAAGAAAATCATGAACCGAGATAAAGGACCGATTCATTTCAGACAACTTTTTCAATTATTAATGTAAGGCTTAGTACACTTTACGGTTCATGATTTTTACACGCTTCGTTAGGTATAGTTTTCATATAAATAGAACATAGCTTAGTTTTAGAATTAGATTAAATCATCTCCTGATGATGCTAACATGGTTAGCGAAACGTGCGTCGAGCAGTTCAAAAAAGCTTTTTGGTGTTTAGTGGTAAATCTCTTCAAGTTTAGTAAACAGTTCTGATAATGAAGGGCTTACTGGGGAACCCATTGCTAGACTATTCTTTTGTTTGTAAAAAACGTTATTAAATTCAAAATAATTTTCATTAATGCATAAGTTAAAGAGTTCTTCTAATGCATAAGTTAAAGAGTTGGATTGATGTTATTTTTTCTGAGTAAATTACCTATTAATAGTAGACAATCTTTGGATCTTGTCAAATGATGCTAGAAACCCGTTTTTGGTATAGATAGTTTGCCAAGCTTTTTTGTAAGGTCCACCGAGTTTTTTATTGACTGTTTTGGCGAGAAATTCGTTATGTTTTTGAAGATTTTATTTTATTTTATTTAAAATAAAAATTTATAAAAATAAAAGTGATAGATAACAAAATAAAAAATTGTTTTATTCCTTTTATAAAAAATTAACTGTCACAAAATAACGGGCAAATCAAATAATAATATTAACAAATAGTTTTTTTAAATCAACGCAAATTCTGTTTTATTCAAGAATTAAAAAAGCCGCTCAATTTGAAATACCCTATATAGGGACCCTAGGATATAAGTTCATATCCAAGGATTTTCTTCTATCAGTGTATTCTCATCTTTCATCCAGTACATGTTTGCCTGTTCTAGACGTTCTCCATCATTTAAGTCAAAATTTTTAAGTCGGAATTACCACACCTACGGACAAAGTCGCGTGACATTGTATAGCGACAGTAGCAATACATTGTCTCTAGACTGGCGCTATATAATGTCGCGTGGGTACCTACATAGCCAATTGGGCTACAAAAATCAGAAGGCAATGTCTCAAGAAATTACCCTCTCTGCATTTAATCTATGTTTAAATAACTTAATGTTATTAAACCCTAAAAAAAACGAAAATCTACACGTCATTGGAAGACCAATTTATTTTTGGGATGCATTAATGTTGCTATGAATCTTTAGGATAGATTTTATCTATCTTCTCGGAAAATTAAAACCAATGAAGATCGATTGGAAATGGATTTCAGATTTTTTTTAAGAATGAGCCCTACCGATTTCGAAACTTTTTTGGAAATGGTTGCATTTGGAAAGGGAGCACCATATTTAAAGAAACCATTCCAGTCTCAAATATAGAGCGATTTTTTTAGTGCGTCGAGACTTTAAATTCAAATAAAATAAAAATCAAATAAAATTTGATACCTTGAAACTATTTATTTTACGTGAAAGTAGATTTGGTGTTAATGGTTGAAAACAATTTCGGACAAATGTCCACCGCGACTACTTCTGAGAAACCATATTTTGTCAATCCAATTTCCGACCAGTTTTTCAAGCAATTGAGGTTTTATGTCCGCAATTGTCCGAGTCACGTTGGCTTTCAAGGCGTTAATAGTTGCTGGTTTATTGGAATATACTAAAGATTTAGCATAACCCTAAAGAAAATAATCTAAATTCGTTAAATCATGTAACTTTGGTGACCAATTAACAAGTCCGTTCCTCCAAATAATTCTCTAACCGAATTGTTCCTTCAATGAATCGATTGTTGCGTTCGCTGTATGACATGTTGAACCGTCCTGTTGCAATCATTCAAGTTCGAAATGAAATAGTCATTAATCATCGCTCTGAATCTTCATAAATAATGCCAGCAACAGCGATCACATTTTCTTCCACACAGTTTTTTGTCTTGCTTTTGTTTTAAAATCGAGCAGCGTAAAATGCGCTCGAAATTTGTCGATAATTCACTATAAAAGCCACACTATAAAAATAAAAGTGCACTATAAAAGACTATAAGTTTGGCGCACAGAACAGTGATTTTAATAATAAATTTCCACAATTTGCAAATGTTGCTCTGATATTAAAAGTTCAATGATATTTGATTTTTTTATTTGATTTTATTTTTAATTTTTTTTTTAATTCTTCAGTTTAGGGCTACGTCTGCAACTGAGGTCATTTGGCAGAAAAGTTTTAAAGAGTATATGGTTATATTCCAACTGAAACTCGGACATTAATAGGCAGTAAATAAAGGATATATTATGTATATTAAGTATAGAGGAATACTAAACTTGGAGAGATTTACCATTCAACACCAAAACGCTTTTTTGAACTGCTCGACGCACGTTTCGCTAACCATATTGTCCCATAAAATTGGGAAATATTATATTAGTCTGGCATGACTTAAGAAACCAAATATCTGCTCCAATAAGCCTAATTTTAGTAGTGTACTTACGATAAAGATTTAGTTCCGCTGACCGCGTAGCCATCGTAGATCAGTTCCTCTGTTGGAACCTTTGGGGTGAAATACTAAACTTGAAGAGATTTACCACTAAACACCAAAACGCTTTTTTGAACTGCTCGACGCACGTTTCAAAAGGATCAGAACACAAAAAAATTCATGGTAATACCATTTGATGCCCAATTAACAAGAGGACTAGACAAAATTTTGAAAAAAGTGGACATTAATGTTGTGTACAAACCATATAATAAATTAAGAGAAGTTCTGACTAATCCAAAGGATAAAGTAGAGCAACATGAAAAGTCGGGGATTTACGAAATTAGCTGTCAAGACTGTGATCGAAGGTATATTGGGCAAATAAGAAGATCCATATTGACAAGATATAAAGAACATATTGCCCACATTAGATATGGGAGAAATGAAAAATCTTGTGTTGCCCAACATGCAATCGAACATGACCACAGTATAGATATTAGTAATTTAACACTAATTAAAAGTGTTAATAATAATAGGGCTTTGGATGCATATGAAAGCATTCAAATAGAAAAATGTAAGACAATCAAGAACCAAGATAAAGGACCGATTCCTTTCAGTCAACTTTTTCAATTATTAATATAAGGCTTAGTACACTTCACGGTTCATGATTTTTACATGCTTCGTTAGGTATGGTTTTCATATAAATAGAACATAGCTTAGTTTTAGAATTAGATTAAATCATATCCTGATGATGCTAACATGGTTAGCGAAACGTGCGTCGAGCAGTTCAAAAAAGCGTTTTAGTGTTTAGTGTTAAATCTCTTCAAGTTTAGTATTTCACACCAAAGGTTTCAACAGAAGAATTGATATAGAGGAATAGGTGAAAATTTTAAGGGAAAAGGAGTTTAAAGATAATAAAGATGGGCTATATCAAAGGAAAGTAGAAAGAGGAACTGAGGAATTCAAAAAGAGAACTGGAGTTTTAGGGGACAAAATAGGCGGAAGGTCCCTAGGAAGTTCATATCTTTGAGCGAAGGGTACTGTAGCAGGACATGAGGAACAGAAAGATGAGCGCCTAGATGAGCGAAAGATGAGCGCGATAAGGACCTACTGTCGGAGGGGTCAGTATCACTCATTACTTATTAGATGATCATATGAGAACCGCGCCCGATTCCACTTTACAAAAAGATGACACTCAAGAGCTGGAGGGGGGACCACATTCGAAGAATTTGGTTTTCACGGTATATAACTTGGAGGAGTAGGCCAAAGCACGTGAGAAGCGGCAATGCCCGATTCTAAGCCTATTCTACTTTACAAAAATATGATCGTCAAGAGCTGAAGGGTGACCACAGAGTATCCCAGTCAAATTGAAGAATATAAGAGATTGGAGATAACTTAAGGAATCAGAGTAGATAAGCCAATTAGATATTGGACAGGAGAGATGATGATTTGCCAGATATTTGATCTGCCATAACACACTAAAAAATCACTCTTTAGGTTAGTTGCTACCCTCCGGTTCCTTGCCAGTGATGAATCTTTTATATTTTAGAATATGACACCGCATCCCTACTTTTATTAAGAATCTTGTGGGGTCACAAATCACGTCCAGAGCTTCCCTAGCATTTATTTTTGTCAGATGACAGGTGAAAAGAAAGCAGTGCCTCAAATGTTGCTTCAACTGGGGAATAAAAAAATGCCAATCACAAAAATTAATAAACTTGTTACTTGTTTGGTTTTATGTTTCTATATGAGATTGTAGAAGCATACAAGATACCGATCATACAAGAAATGAATGGGTGAACGTGAACATGCTGAAGAACGCGAATAGAAATCTTCTAACTTAACTTTTCTAATATGGGAATTTGAAATTGGAACAACTTTTGATAGAAATTTAGAAAGTTAAAATGGAAAATATTTCGTCAGTTCCAGGTGTAAAATAAATTCTTAATTTTTTCTTTAAAAACACGTTTAATTTAGGAGGAAGGTAAAAAATGGTTTATTGTATTGTAAAGTATGCGCCATCGCTAGTTGCATATTTTTTCCATCTTTCTGGCAATTTGTAGATGCCCTTCCAGTAAAACGGTACATCATTAGAGATGACCCAATCATAAAACCATTTAGAGCCAAAACAAGTGGGATTCGGAAGAGGCCAAGTCTAGTGAGTATGATGGGTGGGGCAAGAGTTCCCAGCCAAGTACAGAAATGGTGTCTCTGACCACTTTCGCTGTTTGTGATGGGGCCTTGTCGTGCTGCAAAACAACTATTCCTTCTTTTGTAGCCCATTCTGGTCGCTTTTCGATCAATGCATTGCAAACGGTATCAACGATTTCACCTTGTTTCAGAAGCTCATGGTACACGACACCCTTCCCATCCCACCAAAGGCACAGTATGGTCTTCTTTTCAAAGCAATTCGGTCTTGAAGGTCCATGTTGTTGGTTGTCCTGGATCAACCCATGATTTTCTGCATTTTGGGTTCTCGAAATACATCAATTTTTCGTCTTCAGTCACGATCCGATACAAAATATGGGACTGGATTCAGCTTTTAAAGAAGTCATTAAGGGGGAATTCTCCTCTAGAAATTTGAAAAAATCGCATTTTTTTCCCATATTTCGATAGCTTAGATATTCAAGAATATCTCCCTAAAAGGATTTTTCAAAATTTGAATTATTTTTAAAGTTATAGTAATTTTAGTGACGTAGCACCAAGACCGGTTTGTGCGGAGCGGCCGTCACGATAGGCGACTGAAGCCTGCAACTACCTGAAGATGAATAACTCTCTCTCCTTTTTTCATTATACGCTGAAAATCAGCAATATGAAGTAGAAGAAGGCCCGATATATGGATCTGGGATGGCTGATTAAGAGAATGTAAGTTATATGAACGCATCTATCAGTTGCACTGCCTGACGTAAAACTATAAACGCGTTTTTTTCGAAACTACTTTTTTCGATGCGGTTGACATAATATCTCAAGTTCTAGTCGACCGATTTACTTAAAATTTGGCATGAATATTCTTTATATATTCCTCTATTGTATGAACTAATAAATACTTTAAATTTTTTATTTTTAATATTTTTAAAAAATTCAGGAAAGTTAAAAAATTAGTGGGAAAATCGACCAATTTTTGAGTAGCCACCATTTTTCGAAAAAAAATTTTTTTACACTTTTTCTGGTTCAAACGATACTGGCATTTATACTGGTAAAAAATTATCCATAATTTTATTTTTCAAATGACCAGGAGGGTAGATATCATGACGACCGGGACACGGCTTTTTTTCCCCCTCTACTTCAACGATGTATAACTTGCTGATTTTTTTTATTTTTTTATGTACTCTCGAAATATGAATAAATAAGCCATAAAAAAATGGATAGTAAAAATATCAATTGCTTTTTTTTATGAATCCTTAAAAAACGCTCGAAATTCGGGCTTTTAGACTAGAATACCCCCTTAAGACATTGAGAATACTGGTGATTATACCGATGATCACAGCCGAAGCCGAAAACATATTTAAGAAATTCAACGGGGGAAGATAGGCTAGTTTTAGATAGTTTTAGGTATGTTAAATATTGAGAGTGCTATGGTCGAACTAATTCCGGATTTTAATGAAAATTGAAAAAATTATTTTAGACAAAAAAAAAAGGCAAATGGAACTTCACTTTAAAAACTGGTAGTGCTATTCACCGACAAAAATGTATACAATAACCTTTTTCGTCATAAAACTTTGATAGTTTTTTAAACTCTTCGAACTTCTCTTCAACTTTTTTGAATTTTCTCTGTTGATTTGCAGTTACAATAATGGTTTACTCTTATCTGCACAACAAGCAACAACCAATGTCCTTGTAAGTAGTAACAAAACAAAATTTTAATATTTCCCTGGTACACCTCCTATATAGGGTTTGGTTTAGCATGAGAAAGTACAATAGCATGAGAAGTAAAAAGGAGGACGGGAAAACCAAAAAAAAAGCAGCACTATTTTCTTCTACGCCCTCCTACTTTAAAAACCCACGAGCCCCCACTGGTTTGCATGTCGTCTTCATCCAACTATGCTTGCAATTCGGCATCTTCAATTTTTTTCGGTTTTTGAATCCTTTAAACCAACGCCCATAAGCGTCTTGGATTGGGATATTGTCATCGTAAATTTCCAAAAGCATGTGTTGGCTTTCACTTACGTTTTTCTTTTCATTGAACAAGAAAATCAGTACGTGTCGTCGCAAATGCTCTTTATTTGGCTCGAAACTCGATATGTTTACCACACGAAAAAAATATGACACTACCTCGAAATCGTTTATACACCGACGGCGTTTTGAAAGGTATTGTCACAAAATGACATAAAAGATTAAACTCTGAACTGACCCCAGCTTCCAACACAATCTCTTAAAAAACCGCCACACCTGGTATATTAAATAATCCTGCTGTAAAAACAAATAAATTTTCACGCAAAAGTTTAGCACCTAACATATATTTGTTTCGGGAAGTCTCGAAGAGCTTCTCCACAATAAAATCCAAGGTTGACTGTATTTTTGCTGAATTTAAAGTTCTCCGTCGACGGTTCAAGTTATCCCTCCAACTTTTACGGCCCATTAAAACCTTATCCCAAACAATTTGACGTGGCAAAAAACTTAACCCCCATAAAAGGGACATCAATCGAAAAATATGCGCATTTAATGCGCGAACACAAGATAAAACTAAAATATTTCGCATGTCATAATTACCAGATACGTCGGAATTTTGTTTCGGCTTTACGACACATATAAAATTGGGATGTTAACGATCATTCAAATGGCTTTTTAAAAGCGTTTTTTTTATGTAATGTTTAACTGTAATTTTAATTTAAAATATTCTCCCGTTGACAAACCGTTATTAACAGTTAACATTCGCCCGACAAAATTGCAATAAAAAATTATCAGGCTAGTTCGTAAATTCGTTTGCATTGTATCCAGAGAATATTTTTTTGAAATACATTTTTTTATTGGTAGAAGTGTTACTGATGGTTTTGTGTCATAATTACCAGGATCGTTCGACAAGTTAATTTGTAAATAAATAAGCAAAGATTAATATCTAAAAATTTCCACCATATTAAAATTGTTATACATACAATTCTAAATATAGTGGAAATTTTTAGATATTAATATTTGCTTATTTATTTAAAACGAATTTCCATCAATTATCGGCTATCTCAGTTAAAGTTATTTTGTCTGTCAAAGAGATGGCGCTAATATTGTTTTAGGGCCATTTTCATCTGATGTTTATAACAGTTTAGGTTTGACTGTTGTGTAGTGTAGACGTGCAAGTTTCAACAGGTGAATAATTTCGGCGCTTATTTCCATAACAAAATAAATTCAAGTATTGGCCATAGTTAAAGAACTTTTGGTTTTTTAAGGCCATCAATTCATCAAGCCAAATGTTCACTTCTTCGTAAGCATGTAAATGTTGTTCTGAAAGTTCGTGCTGCATTGATCAAATTAAGTGGCAACCCGAAGAGACTAAGCCTGGTGAATAGGGCGGGTGGGGTAAAATGTCCCATTTAACGTTTTCCAAATAGTTTCCTACACATTTTGCAGCATGGAACCGAGCATTGTCATGTTGAAAAATGACTTTATCGTATTTTTAACCGAATTCTGGTTGTTTTTTCTTCGATGCTCGGTTCAATTTTATCAATTGTTGCCGGTATCAATTGTTAGTAATCGTTTCACCAGTTTCAGCAGTTTGTAATACACAGCTCCCCTACTATCCCAACAAATACACAGCAAAGCATTATTTCCATGTACACCAGGTCTGTAAATATGAAACAGGAATTTGCCCATAGATCGGCCTAGCTGTCAATGTAGTTACCTGACGGTAACCGCGTCATTGGCACCATTTCCTCGTTGACATCTGACAAAGATTTTCAACTCACAACAATACAAGTTTCATACAACAGCGTAGTTTGTAATAGCTTTGAACATGTTAAATTTTGTGCCTGGAAACTACGATTTGCATACAGCATTGATTTTATGTTACCATTTCAAGAAGACTGCTACAGATTCGCATCGAATGTTGTACGGTGAGTATCCTCTTGATATCCTAAGCGTGAAACATCATGGGTAACTCTAGGCGAACCATCGACATCGACTGCAATACCAAATCACTATGGGCGAAAAACAATGCTCTGTGTTTGGTGGGATCAAAAGGGTGTGATTTATTATGAGCTACTAAAAGCTGGTGAAACCGTTAAAACTGAACGCTATCGACAAGAAATGATCGATTTGAATCAAGCTTTGGGTGAAAAACTACAAGAATATTAAAAAAGAATATAGAAAATATCAAAAAAATATCACAAAATGATTTTGCTTCATTATAATGCACCATCACATACAGCAAAACTGGTCAAGAAAACGATTGAGGCGTTTAGTTGGGAAATACTTTCGCATGCGTCTTACTCACCAGACTTGGCTCCGTCCGATTACCACTTATTTATATCGATGGGACACGCACTTGCTGAGCAGCGCTTCACTTCTTACGAAAATGGCTCGATGACCTCTTTGCCTCAAAAGACCAACAGTTTTTCTGGAATCATTTTGTCAAATTGTCAGATAGGTGAAAAAATTGTATAGCCTGCGATGGGCTATACTTCGAATAAAATATTTTGCATCATTTTCATTCAATAAAAGTGTATTTTCTATACAAAAATTCCGGTTTCATATTTACATACATGGTATTGCGCACTATTTGTGATGTTGAAGGCTGGCCTCGATCTATCCATGAGTTTTTGCGTTTTGGGTTGTCAATATAGATCCACTTTTCATTACCTGTCACTACTCGATTCAAAAAACCTTTCCTTTTCTATCTGGCAAGCAACATTTCACAGGTGGTTTTTCGCCTTTCAAAGACTATTTCCTTCTATTCAAATGGATCCCATTTTGCTTGCGATCTTTTCTGGATCTTTTCCAATGCGTGTAGACGTTCGAGAATGATTGATTGGGTAACATTCAATAATTCTGCCAATTGTTCCAACGTATGGGTTGAGTCTTCATCCAATAATGCTTGCAAATCTTCATCTTCAAACTTTTTCGGCTGTCCTGGACGCTCCTTGTCTTTTATATCAAAATCAGCACTTTTAAAGCCTTTAAACCACCGTTCACAAGTTTTTTGGGTTAGAGCATGTTTACCATAAGCTACAACCAATGTTCTATCGAGATTATATATATATATATATATATATATATATATATATATATATATATATATATATATATATATATATAGTTATATATATATATATATATATATATATATATATATATATATATATATATACCAGGTGTCCCATTAAGGATGGATCGCGGCCGTATCTTGAAAACTATTTATCCCACAGCTTTGGGGAAAAAAAATTGTACTAAAAATGATCATGAGAAATTCACCAAAAATATTTTTATGCTTCTAAAACGACCACAAGAGGGCGCGACGAGCTAAACATTTTTTAAAATCTTTTTTTTTGTGTATTTTCAAGTGTTAACCGAGTAAGAAAAATTCTGTTATAATTAGCAAACTGTCTCCTACAACTTTGTTTTATGACATATTGTCGTAACTTCGCGAATAAAGAAGTGGGGGTGGGGGGGGGGGGGGGGGAGTTTCACCTATCGAGATAAAAAGTCGTCTAATGTCCTTTTGTCTTAACCGACTTTCCTCAATTTAGATTCATTTAAAAGGCAATTGCTGGGATAATCAGATAATCTGGGAGATAAATTATTTAGTTTATAAATGAAACCACGAGGTGGCGTTACATTCAACAATAGATTTTTTGAAGTTTTGTTCAGTTTTTTCAAATGGAATGGTACAGCTTTTACTACATGGTAAGAAACGTAATTTAAAGAGGAATCGTCCAGTGAAAACCCGAAATCGATATCTCTGACATGTCAAAAGATATTTCGATTTTTCTGAAAAAAATCAGTTAATTTTAATTTTTACCGTAATATTAAGTTAAAAATTGGTCTTAATATTTAGGTCGCAATCGCAACGGCAACAATTTTATTTAAAAAATAAAATTATCTATTCAGTATCAATCATCATAAATGTTCTAATCCTGACCTTGATAATATTTTCTAATTTAATTACATAAGCGGAAAAAATGCCTTTCCCCAATTGTTGGATTTTCTCTTTTGTGATGCTTAAATACTACTTGACAGAATATTGAAATCAGTCATTAATAAATATACCTACTCTTTCTTTTAAACTAAATGAATGGATGAATGAAATTATGCGTTTTCGGGTTTCCAAATAAACGCATGCAATCCTTAGGTACATTACACAAAGAGTGTAAGAAGGGAACCATGGAAACAAACAAAAACAGTCAAATTATCTTGTCAGTTTTGAAATGCATTACATTTTCAACATTGCATTTATTGATTATTAATAATTATTATAACAATATCTAACAATACCTTTTACGAATAACGAGGCCTTTAAACACGCTCCAAATTAATATGGCAAAGTGTGAAGGAAGGCAAATATAGGTTAATATTTTTTTAACTTAATGCAGGTAGTAGTGAAATAATAACTGATTTTTTCAGAAAAATCGAAATATCTCTTGACATGTCAGAGATATCGATTTCGGGTTTGATTGACTGGATGATTCCTCTTTAAATTACCTTTCTTGCCATGTAGTAAAAGCTGTACCATTCCATTTGAAAAAACTGAACAAACTTCAAAAAAACTATTGTTGAATGTAACGCTACCTCGCGGTTTCATTTATAAACTAAATAATTTATCTCCCAGATTATCTGATTGTCCCAGCAATTGCCTTTTAAATGAATCCAAATTGAGGAAAATCGGTTTAGGCAAACGGACATTAGACGACTTTTTATCTAAATAGGTAAAACTCCCCCCCACTTCTTTATTCGCGAAGCTACGACAAAATGTCATAAAACAAAGTTGTAGGAGACAGTTTGCTAATTATAACTGAGAATTTTTCTTACTCGATTAACACTTGAAAATACACACAAAAAATTATTTTTAAAAATGTTTAGCTCGTCACGCCCTCTTGCGGTCGTTTTAGAAGCTTAAAAATATTTCTGGTGAATTTCTCATGATCATTTTTAGTACAATTTTTTTTTTCCCCAAAGCTGTGGGATAAATAGTTTTCAAGATACGGCCGCGATCCATCCTTAATGGGACACCTGGTATATATATATATATATATATATATATATATATATATATATATATATATATATATATATATATATATATATATATATATATATAACGGATTCCGGAAGATGGGAAAGATGCTCTAATCCATCCACTACACAAGAAAGGAGATAGAACGGATGTAAACAACTACAGAGGGGTATCTCTTCTCCCAGTTTGCTACAAGATTATATCTCAATGTCTACTAGACAGAGCACAGGGACAGTTAGAATCTAAAATTGGTGAATATCAAGCAGGTTTTCGCCCGGGCAGATCCTGCCCTGAACAGATCCTAAATCTAAAGTTGATCCTAAGACATCAAAAACTGTACAATAAAAATCTCGTCTGTACATTTGTGGATTTCAAAAAAGCATATGATTCTATTGACCGCGAATCTTTATTCCAAATTTTGAAAGAACAAGGACTAGATCTGAAAACGCTGGCAATTATTAAAGCAACATTAACTAACACAAGATCAAAAGTTAAATTCATTAGTCACATCTCAGAACCCTTCGAAATTAAAACTGGAGTGAGACAAGGGGATAGACTCTCGCCACTCTTATTTAACTGTGTTCTAAAAAAAGTAATACAGGAGTGGCGTGACAAAAAGTCGGCCTTGAATATTGACCAGCCCATTAAACTGGGGAGAACCAACATCAAAATAGATTGTCTGGCGTTTGCTGATGATCTAGCAATTTTGACTCGAGATATATTAACGGCACAAAAACAGATTGAAATCCTAAAAGAAACAGCAGAAAAGGTAGGACTCCAAATTTCCTTTGAAAAGACACAATACATGACCTGCAACAGACTAATAAAACAATTTCTAAAAACAAAATATGGTAGCATTAGACGAGTATCTGAGTTCAAATATTTGGGTGAAATAATCATGGAAAATGGGATGGAAAAAGCAGCTAATAAGGGTAGATGTCAAAAAATGGAAACTGCATTGAGACTTACACAAAATATTTACAACAAAAAATGCATATCTAAAAACACTAAATTGAGACATTATAACACAGTTATTAAACCAGAATATCTATATAGGGCAGAAACGCTCATTATGAATAGAAAGAGAGACATCGAGGACATTGAAAAGAAGGAAAGAAAAATCATAAGAAAAATCTTAGGTCCCAAACAAATAAATGGCACAACATACCGACTTCGAGAAAACCAAGAAATCAGACAATACATGATATACATAGCGATATGAGAAAAAGAAGACTTAGGTTTTACGGACACATGAAACGCATGAATCTGAGTAGATTAACTAGACAAATAGTCGAATTTTATGAAAATAGGAGTAGAGCTAAAGTAGAAATAATTAAATGGATTGCTGCAATTAAAGAGGATCTAAGATCAGCAAATATTACACAATGTGAAATTCAGGATAGAGATTGTTTCAGACACAAGGTTAACGTTTGGGAGGTTGGCCAAAGGGAAAAATGTAGGAAGACTGGAGCAACTTGGTCTGACGAAAGGAAACAAGCTCATAGCGGAAGAATGAAATTAGTATGGGCGCAAAGGAAGGCTATCGACAACAAACGCCTCTAATTGTACTTCGCGTGGTCCATCAGGGCCCATACGTGAATAATAATATATATATTAACATATTTAAAGCTATGAAAATCTATGGTTTTTGCAAAATGGCAATTAATAACGAACTGGCTTTTGATGGCGTATGTTTATCTTCCAAAACACCATAGACGTCATTAGTCTATATCAAGAACAGTTTTTGTTCACGCATCAAAATACTTCCAAGTCTGTTTGTTGAATATGTAAAATTTGTGTAGCACTGCCGAAAAAATTTAAACTTGACCGACATTTCAAACAACTGCATAGTGATTTCAACAGCAAATATCCTGTCGAATTACTCTTGCGAAAGGAATTTATCAATAATAAAAAAGATATCTTGAGCCGGCCAACAATCTTTGTTGGCCGGCCGGTTCTTTTTGTGAAGCCTTTTTACGAACTTTCTCTGTTGTTAGCCCGCAAGAAAAAAACCTTTTCCTGCAGTAGAGGAGATAGCTCTGTCTAGAAATATCGTCATGCGTCGTATAGATGACATGGACGAGGATGTTGGCATACAGTTGCAAATATTTTTCTTTGACCTTGGATGAAAGCTGTGACATTACAGACAATGCGCAGTAAAGCATGTTTGTGCGTTACACGAACGATAATTTTGATATTGTGGAAGAACTTCTTGATTTACGCCAATTAGTTTAAACTACAGGTGAGGACATTTTTAAAGAACTTAAAGATGTAATGGAAGTTAATAATAAAGTGCACAAAATTAGATAGTGTTTGCACATCTGTGCTCCATCTGGAGCGCCTTGCATGGTTGGCAGGATAGAAGGTTTTGTTACATCGTTTGAAAATTATTTGGGAAGAAATATTGTAGTATCATTTTATCATCCATCAAGAAGCTCTTTGTGTCACGGACTTAAACCTGCCTTCCTAGTTGATCTTATAGCACGCTATATGAATAAAATATGAGATCGAGTTCTGAATCGACGAATCTGAGCTTTTTTCAGAAGAAACAGAAGAGGATGGCGAATTACTCCTTCATTGTAGTGTGCGGTAGCTTTCGAAAGGAAGTGTACTTGCGAGATTTTGGAATTTGAGAGAGTGTGTTTTTAAAATATCTGGAAGAAAACAATGAACTGCCCACTGAGTGCTTGCTACTCAAAAATGAAAATTGTGTATGGGATTTAGCATTTCTCATCGATATTATGGCACCTTTAAATAATTTAAATTTAAGATTACAGGGAAAAGATTATATTTTTCCTGCCCTAGTTGGTCATATATCTTCTTTTTTGAACAAACTTTTGCTTTTTTGTATCGATTTTTGAGAAAAAAAGAAACACATTTCACAATAATGTAGAAACTAGCTACCAAAGTCAATAATGCTCCAAACTATAATAGATTTAAAAATTTAATATCCATTTTGCAGGATTTATTAGGGGCTAGGTTTGATGATTTTCACTAATGATAAAAAAATGCTGATCTTTTTAAAAATTCTTTTTCAATTTCTCTGCAAGACGTTAATTGTTACCCACCTGAAATCCAAATCGAAATTATTGACTTATAGCACCATACTACACTGAAATGCAAATATAAGGTACTTATTTCAACTGCATGTGATCCACATTATATTGAATTGTAGAAATTTGTACCAACAAGCAATTTTCCAAATTTACACGATTTGGCTGTCAGATATTGTTGTAGGTTTGTTTTCTATTATGACCATAATAAAATCAAAATATCATTGAAGATTAACTGATATGAACCAAAAACACCTAATTTTGTTAGCATCTTCAAGAACGAATTCTAATATAGCTGACTTGGTAAAAGAACTACAAATTCAAAAGGCACATTAATTAAGTACTGACTATTTAATAATTATTTAGAATCAAATGTTTCAAGTTATTCAATTTTATTTTATACGTAACCTAACTGACTGAACATTTATGCTTATTAGCAATAAAACCTTAAAACAATAAATTAACAATAAAGTTTGTACTTTTGTTTAAATTATTATATTATTTTTTAAATCTCCACTACTCAGACTTATATGAAAAAAATGTACTATTTGCATAAAAATCCCATGATCAGCCTGAATAACATTTTTTTACCTTTATATATTTTTTAGTATCTTGGAAAAGTTTGAAGTGGCACGCCTAATTTTTTTTTCAGAAAGTGGCACTCATCCCAAAAAAGGTTGGCCACCCCTGGTCTATACCAATAAATATATTAGTAACCTCATCTCTTAGCAAAATCGACATTATTAACCGATACACCAATTATTATGGATAAATTGTAATTAAGACTGGAAAAAATGTTCTAATAAACAGACGAGATAAATCAGGATGAATAATTAAATACTTTGCAGGTTATTTAAAAAGTCGCCTTACTTTTTGACCATTTTAGTATACATATAGGTTGTATATTCAAACAAATACCTTGTTAATGTTTGTGTAACATTGTCGTCGATTTTACATATTTTATCGATGCAGCACCAGGCTTTTAAGTAAATCTTTTCCTCGTGATATTGATTTGGCCAGGGTGAAAACGCACGAAGAATAAGTAATATGCTCGGTAAAACAATTTACTTTCCCAATGAATACAAATTTTCGGGCTACAACCTTGTTTGTAAACTGTAAAGGTCAATCTTATGGATAGTCTAGGTTATTTTCGAGAATGCTGATTATATTTTATTACCTCTTTATCAGACTTTATTTTAATTTTTTGTTTATTTTATTTATAATCTAATTTTAATTTTATAAATATTTATTTAATGTCGTTTATTTATGTATTTTTTAAACGTTTTCTACATCATGCCATGCATGTTGCTTTGTAGAATAAATAAATTTGACAGTTAATCTTTATTAGTATATATTTGACGGCTGTTTAATTTGAGATCCTGAGAACAATTTGAGATATTTCTTAAAATAGCAACCTGCTATATAGAGTATTTACAAGTTATTCAACTACTCAACATTTATACCAACTAGATATTCAAATAAATTCTTTTGTTGAAGCCTATTTTTATTTAAACGAACGAATAAACAAACAAAATTGGCACTAGAAGAATTATGGAACTAACATCACCTCCTCAGTAACCTACTATTATTTGCTGTAGTGGGAGAATTTATTAGTTCATACTTCTTTGATAATAACGAGATTGACGCTGCAAAACATTATATTTTGATTTCATACATATTTACTTATTATCACATTCAATATACACCTCTCTTCTATCCCTACAACGCTCCATGCGAATCTTTCATTGGTCGAAACTGTGCTGGAAGTCTTCTTCTGACAGCTACTTCAGAACACGTGCCGTTCTCTCTCAGTCGACTCAAATCTTGTTCCTTTTAATGCAGATTTTACCTTAGGAAACAGGTACAAGTCGAAATATGCGGCGAATAATCGGATGGTCTAACACTGGGATGCTGTACTTGGCTAGAAATCTCTTAACAGACAATGCGAAATGAGGCGGCACATTGTTTTGGTGGAGGACCCATGACTTGTCCTTACACAATTCGGGCCTTTTTTTTTCTTATTCTTTCACGGATTTCAGCAAGAACGTGAATGTAGTAATGTTGATTAGTAGGTTGACCTTCAGGAAGCCAATGAAAGTACTCAATCCCATAAATATCGAAAAAAAACAATCATCATTGCTTTAAATTTGAATTTGCTCATTCGAGCTTTTTTAGCCCTCGGTGAATTTGGGCTCTTCCAGTGCATTGATTGGCGCTTCGTTTCAGGGTCATAAATAAAAAACCACGATTCCTCACATGTTAATAGTCTTTCCAATAAGTTTGGGACATTTTCAATGGCATTCTTGTTGTTCAAACGTGAGAATTTTAGGCACCATTTTGGAATGCAGTTTTTGCATGTTAAAATTGTTATGTAAAATTTGCCGTATCCATTCTTTGTCAATTCCTACAATTTCAGCAATCTCACGAATACTTAACCGACGGTCAGATCGAACCAGATTACCGATTTTTCGATAGTGTCATCCGTTTTTGAAGGGCGACCCGGGCGTGAATTATCTTCAACGTCTTCTTGGCCATCTTGAAAACGCTTAAACCACTTAAAAACGCGTGCACGATAAACATTCATTGCCATACACTTCTTTTAATAAATTATAAGTTTCAGTTTTTCCAAGTTTCAAGTGTAAGTTCATAACAATTCGTTGCTCTATTGCTACACTTAACATTGTTCCGGCGAAACAAACAAACAACTCTAATGCAAACGAACGCTACGTTTATACAGATTTATTTACAGAAGCGAGATGGTGTTGGCGTTTGATGCATGCGTATGGATTGGATGTAGGTATAAGGTTTGCTGAAAAGATTTTTTTTTTTTTGAAGAAAGAAAAACAGAATTTTTTCATCCGTACTTCCACGTAACTCTGCTCGTCTCAAATCAGTCAATCAATCAATCATTCATATATATATATATATATATATATATATATATATATATATATATATATATATATATATATATATATATATATATATATATATATATATATATATATATATATATATATATATATATATATATATATATCTGTATACATATATACATATATATATACACATATATATATATATATATATATATATATATATATATATATATATATATAAATATATACATATATATATATATATATATATATATATATATATATATATATATATATATATATATATATATACATATATATATATATATATATAGATATATATATATATATCGGCTGCCCTTGAAGAAGTATTCCGTAAACTGGATTGCGAACAGGATAGTGTAAAAGTGCAAACTTAAACCATCTTAGATTTGCAGATGATATAGTTCTCCTTTCACAAGACACAGAGGAGCTGCAAAGAAGCATACAAGAACTATAAAGGGCTGGCGAACCATTTGGCTTGAAAATAAACCTGAAAAAGAATCAGGTTATGTTCAATAATTTCGCTCAGGATAGAAGAATTTCAGTTGTAGGAAGGGATTTGGCAATTGTAAACAGCTTTATATATCTTGGGCAGAGGATTTCAATGGAGGGGAATACCGCCCGGGAGGTGGAACGGCTTGTTAAATATGGCTGGCAGGCATTTGGCAGGCATTTGGCAGGCTTAACATTGTGTTTAAGAGCCGACTCCCACTTTGCATGAAAAGAAAAGTCTTCGATCAGTGCGTTCTACCCGTTATGACATACGGAAGTGAAACCTAGACACTCACATCGCAATCAATTCAAAAACTTCGGGTAGCACAGAGGAGAATGGAAAGATGTATGCTTGGCATTACAAGACGAGACTGAAAGTCCTGCGCGTGGATAAGGGAACAAACCAAAGTCTGTGACATCGTTGGAAGAGTAGGGCAATTGAAATGGAGATTGGCAGGCCCTATTGCGAGGCGATGACAGATGGACCAAGGCAATCCTGGAGTGGATACCGCTTGATGGCAAACGTCCGCGAAGATACCGAAAGCACGATGGATGGACAGATGGATAGTGGCAGAGGAAAGCCCAGGACCGTTAAAGTTAGAAATATGCTGAAGAGGCCTTCATCCTGCAGTGGATATATATATATATATATATATATATATATATATATATATATATATATATATATATATATATATATATATATATATATATATGATTGATTGATTGACTGATTTGAGACGAGCAGAGTTACGTGGAAGTACGGATGAAAAAATTCTGTTTTTCAAATATCTCTCTCCGCGGCCCCACTACGCTATCTTTTGAGCAAACCTTATACCTACATCCAAGGTTGTGGGAAGAATGTGTCGCGTAGTTTTTGACTGCCGCGAACTTTCACCGTAGGATGGCGCGAGTTTCATTGAGATTGCGACCCGCCATCGATATGACCAGTTGACTTGGTCTTGCTCTGTTCGTTTCGTTTCAGCTGTCTCACTGCGTTGAGCTCGAGCCCAGCTGATGACGGCTGTGAGGCTAGAAACCGGTCCTGGGAGGTACTTGTCTCGGCATGGTGACGGCGACTGATTTGAGACGAGCAGAGTTACGTGGAAGTACGTGTATATATAATATATACAAAATATAACATTTGTTAGCATGAGGAAGAGATCTCTAGAGGATTTTGAAAGAAAATATCCAACAGGAAATCAACGGCATTACGACTAAGCTAACTAGGATGAACAACTACAGGCAACTTCCTTAGTCATTTGTCTGATAGGATTTTTAAAATCTATTAAAACAAAACTATTGTTATTGTTTTCACTCACTTTTCAGAAATATATACAATTTTTCGTAATTTCTTCGTTCATTTTTTATACACCCAGTATAGGTCAATTCTTTTATGGTATGAAATATTTGATGAAATACTAAACTCAAAAAGATTTATGACTTACCAAACCAATGGCAATAAACCAAATCAATGGCAATAATTTCTCAGCGCGCGTTGCGTTAACTATGTTAACATCGTTAGGAGATAATTCAATCAAATTATTAGTTAATTAAATAATTAGAAATAAAATGTAATCGTTTCTTGATAATGCTAACCTGGTTAGCGAAACGTGCGTACCAAGAAATAAGTAATTTTGTGCTTAGTGGCAAGTTTCTTTCAGTTTACGCTGTAAATATAGATACAAGGAAGTAGGATTGAAAATAACTGTAGGAAAAATCAAATATATGATAATGGGAAATGCAGACAACATAGAAAGGAATAAAAGAATAGAAGTAATGGGGGTGATATTTACACGTCTGAAAAGGTAAATTATATTGTAGTATATATATATATATATATATATATATATATATATATATATATATATATATATATATATATATATATATATATAAACACCACAGATGTTTTGAAATTTTGGTAGTTGGTGTCAACAACTTAGAAGTTTAATAGTACATTTGACCAATATTAGTGTATTTTAATTAATAATAAATGCCGAGTAAGTGTACTGGCATACTATTTTTGTGTGTTCTGATGTAAATACATATTAATACTTATTATATTGACAATAAAACCGAGAATATCGGAAGTAAGGCAAACACACAAAATATGGATAGTTGTGCGTCTTGTGATTGTTCCCTGACACGAAAAAATCATAATTCAGGAGTAACAGCAGTTCAGGAGTTCAGCAGGTAAGTGCTTTTAATTCTAAATTTGTCAATTATTTAGAAATAAAAACGTATTTTGTTTCAATGGCATATTAACGTTATGAAGTAAACATATCGCCTGGTATGCATAGGCCTAGTCAAATTGATTAAGGTAAAATAATATAATTATAATGTTATTCAAGATAGTGATTTTCTTTTATTAGAACTTCATTTTTTAACGTATGTTTTAAAATGTTTAGATTTCTGAGATACTGGACCTTAAAAATTAAGATTATTTTTTTGTTTTGATATATCTATATAAATGGCCGATGTGGTGGAATTGGATTCCTCATCAATCGAAAGCTGAAGGACATTGTAGTAAAATTTGAAAGTACATCCGACCGACTAGCCCAATGTGTCATTCAGCTGAATAAAAAGTTTAGGCTTCAAATCGTCCAAGCTTATGCACCAACTATAAGCCATAAGGATGAGGAAATGGACGAATTTTATGATGATGTGGCCCAGCTTTTATACAAGGAGAAATGTAGGTACAAAATACTGATGGGTGATTTTAATGCCAGGATTGGAACAACAAGAACTGACGAAAATGCAACTGGCCCATATGGAACTGGTGAGCGAGACAACAGAGGTGACAGATTGGTTGATTTTGCTGAATGACAAGAACTATATATTATGAATTCCTTCTATAAGAAAAATATCAGCAAAAAATGGACATGGAAAAGTCCATCTGGGCTCACAAGCGAAATTGACTACATCATGACCAACGATAAAACAATATTTATCAATTGTACTGTCCTTAACAATTTTAATGTTGGAAGTGATCACCGAATTTTACGAGCAAGGGTTCGGATTGACCGTCGAAGAGAGCGCGAAAGAGTGGTAAGATCAAAGAAGGGCAAGTGGATTCTGAAAAACTGCTGGAGAGAGGAAGCGATTTTGACATTGTTTGTCAAACCGGTTTGCTGAGTTATAAGATCCAAAGGAGGTAGAAATATCAATTCAATATGAAGAAATCGCCAACAATGTGCTTCAAACGGATGCTTCAACAGCACCAGAAGAAAAATGTCTCAAACAAACAAAAATCTCCAGTGACACCATTGATTTAATGAAGAAACGGCGGGCAATGAGAAATGCAGGTAGTCCTTTTGGCAGGGTCGAGTACACTGAGCTCTGCAAAACTATAAGGAAACGTATCAGACAGGACACGCGCCGTTTCAACATGCAGCTAGTGCAAAAAAACCTCGAAGAAAACAAAGGAATTAACAAGGCTAAACAGAAGCTGAGAAACAAAAGAACGCAAATATATACCTTAAGGCGAGAGGATGGCACAGTGTGCAGGGTGCGTACCCAAATGTTAGAGGTTGTCAGAAAATTTATTCCCAGTTATATGAAGATCAGAACCAATCAAAGACAACAATAGCCACGGAAGAACAAATGCCAGATATCCAAGTGGAGGAAGTAACAAATGTTATAGAATCGATGAAAAACGGCAAGGCTCCCGGAAAGGACAGTATAACTGTCGAAATATTAAAAGCTGGTGGTCGGACGTTACATAAAACACTGGCAAAATTATACTCAAAATGCCTCAAAGAACAAAAAGTACCTGACTTATGGAAAATGCAGAAGTGATCCTTTTACATGAGCACAGGAAGATTTAAAATGTACAACGTTTTCACTAAGACAATTTCTAAAAGAATATTAAAAATACTGAATGACGCACAACCAAGAGAACAAGCAGGATTCAGAAGTGGATTCAGTACAATGGATCACATCCAGGTTGTACAGCAGGCCATAGAAAGGCACAACGAATACACCATGCTACTGTGCTTGACTTTTATCGACTACGAAAAAGCATTTGACTCCATCTCAAAGCATGCGATAATGGATGCACTGCTTAGCCAAGGGGTAGATAGATATTAGGATCGATATATGATGGAGCTACAGCCACAATTCACGTTGATGATCTTGAAGTGGGAATTAATGTAGAACGAGGTGTACGGCAGGGTGACGCAATATCGCCTATTATTTTCTCGGCTGGTCTTGAAGAAGTATTCCGTAAACTGGATTGGGAACGGGATGGTGTAAAGATTAATGGTGCAAACGTAAACCATCTTAGATTTGCAGATGATATTGTTCTCCTTTCACAAGACCCAGAAGAGCTGCAAAGACGCATACAAGAACTGCAAAGGTCTGGGGAACCATTTGGGTTGAAAATAAACCTGAAAAAGAGTCAAGTTATGTTCAATAACTTCGCTCAGAACAGAAGAATTTCAGTTTTAGGAAGGCATTTGGAGATTGTGGAGAGCTTTATATATCTTGGGCAGATGATTTCAATGGAGGGGAATACCGTCCGGGAGGTGGAATAGCGTGTTAAATGTGGCTAGCAGGCATTTGGCAGGCTCAACATAGTATTTAAGAGAAGACTCCCACTTTGTCTGAAAAGAAAAGTCTTCGATCAGTGCGTTTTACCCGTTATGACATACGGAAGTGAAACTTGGATACTCACATCGCAATCAATTCAAAAACTTCGGGTGTCACAGAGGGGAATGGAAAGATGTATGCTTGGCATTACAAGACGAGACAGAAAGTCCTGCGCAGGGATCAGGGAACAAACAAAAGTATGTGACATCATTGGAAGGAATATATATATATATATATATATATATATATATATATATATATATATATATATATATATATATATATATATATATATATATATATAATTCAGCTAGCTAGTGCAAAAAGTAGATGTATGTATGTATACTAAACAAATATTTTGTCGTATTGGTCACACTCTTTAAATTTTTAAATTTCTCTGCCGTATCTAGTAAGTCTTCATTAAATTTAATACAGTAACGATAATTGTACAATAATTTATTGTTTTAAACAACTGTAAACTTTGATCAGTTTCTTATTTTTATTCATACTGCCCTACGCCACTGCCAAACCGGAAACATTAGTCACCCATATGCAGCTACCATTCTGGTCCCACTTACAGAGTAATATGCTCCTTCCTGTAGTTTTATATTCAAGGATATATACAGGGTGTTAGGTAAACATGCGGCAAAAATGAAAGGGGTTATTCCTTGACTTATTCTAAAAATATTTTGTTGCATGATGATTTTTGAAAAACCCCTTTGTTTCGAAGATACAGGGTGAAGAAAATTTACGACATTAACAACATTTTATTATCAAAAAGTACATGTAAAGTTGGTCAATCTACAATAAATGTTCGAAATGACTTCCTCCAGCCTTGATATAAGCATTCAATCTTCTCGTCATTGACTGCCGAACTCTTTCAAACACACCAGGGTCGTTTCTAATTGAGTTGCACCCAGCAATTATCCGATTTCACAAACCATCCAAATTCTTCAATGAAGTAGCGTAAACTAATGACTTCAGATATCCCCAGAAGAAATAATCCAGGCGGTTTAAGTCCTGGGATCGAACAGGCCATGCGTGTGGCCCACTTCGACCAATCCAGCGATATCCGTATGTTGCTGTTAAAAATCAAGAGCAACCAAACTGAAATGTGGTGATGCATCATCGTGCATAAACCACTTGTTGTTGCCAATGGTACATCTTCCAGAAACTCAGGCAGCATTGCTTCCAAAAAGTTGCGATACACCTCGCCAGTAAGTCTTTGTGATGGAAATACCGGTCCAATTAGATAGTCACCTACAATTCAACCCAAACATTCAACGAGAACTGATGTTGAAAACTATCTTCGCATACCTCGTGCGGATTTTCATCTGCCCACACATGGTTATTATTAAAATTCCTTATTGCATTTCTTGCGGAAGTGGCTTCATCGATGAAAAGAATTTGTGTCAGGAATAGAGGGATGCGAAGTAAAGTTTGCAATATCCATTGACATAATGCAATACGTGGAGGAAAATCAACAGGTAGTAGTGTCTGAACGCGTTAAATGTAGTATGGATACAACAAATTGTCCTTAAGAATTTTCCAAACTGTCCAGTGACTCACATTCAAAGTATTTGCAATTTTTCGCGTAGAACTACCAGGCTCTTCCGCTATCATGTTCAGCGCATTCTGTTCCAATTGTACCGTTCTTACAGTCAGTTATCTTCCTAATCCTTCAGTTCGTTTCAATGTGCCTATTTCACGAAGACGTCGATGAATGTTTTCGAAGATTTTTCGGTCAGGGACATTACGGGCTAGAAATCGTTCACTGTACAATCTCCCAGCTTGTAATGCATTGCCATCAGCAAATCCATACATGAAGTGCATGTCACTCATCTCGGCGTTTGTATACATTATGATAGAGGACTTCACTCACTATCTAAGATACGTCAAAGCCAAACGTCACTCAATCTATGTAAACAAATGCGACCGATGAAATCCACTTACTAGATAAAACAGTCGTTCCAAGTAATCGAGATCGAAAAAACAATTTTTTGTACTTGATAAACTCATTGACGCATACCCTACTTTTATTTACATTAATAATTTCAACAAATATCGAATGTGGTTGTCGCAAATTTCGTTCGCCCTGTATCTTCGAAACAAAGGGGTTTTTCAAAAATCATCATAAGACAAAATATTCTTAGAATAGGGCAAGGAATAACCCCTTGCATTTTTGCCGCATGTTTACCTAACATCCTGTACCTATATATATATATATATATATATATATATATATATATATATATATATATATATATATATATATATATATATATATATATTCATATTTAAATTAGGTTTAATTTATTATAAACTATATATGTATACATATATAGTTTATAATAAATTAAACCTAATTTAAATATGGACATTAACTTGGTGCAAGATGCAACTGATTACCTAACCAATTTTTGGAAATGATATGATTTTAGTACAGATTCCAATTTCTTAAATACTTTTTGTCGTATTGGTTACACTCTTTGAAAAAATAGATATTTGATTTAATGAATATACATTTTTAAATTTCTCTGCCGTATCTAGTAAGTCTTAATTAATTTAATACAGTAACAATAATTGTACAATAAATTATTGGCCAAACCGGAAACATTAGTCAGCCATATGCAGCTACCATTCTGGTCCCACTTACAGAATAATATGCTCCTTCCTGTAGTTTTATATTCGAAGATATATATATATATATATATATATATATATATATATATATATATATATATATATATATATATATATATATATATATATATACAAAATAATTTACCTTTTCAAACATGTAAATATCACCCCCATTACTTCTATTCTTTTATTCCTTACTATGTTGTCTGCATTTCCAGTTATCATATATTTGGTTTTTCCTACAGTTATTTTCAAACCTACTTATTTCGCCCTTTCCTCCATCTTTTGAAATTCCTCATTAGTTCTTTCTCTGATTTGCTGTTAGGGCCACATTTTCTTAATGCCACTTTTCCTGACAATTTTTTTTAGTATTATGATACGGTAGATCATGGGCCCTTTTATCTAAGTCCTTTCTTTATCTCAAATTTATGTTCATGTTATGCCTCTCCCATGTCACCGCGCTACTCGAATTTTTCATCGCCATTCTTATTAATTTTATCAATTGACTTGATATCCTCAATTTATTCATCGCCTTGTAAATCAAATCATCTCCTGATGATGCGAACGTGGTTAGCAAAACGCGCGTCGAGAAATTATCAACAAGTAATTTTGTGTTTAGTGGTAAATCTATGTGTATCCTGTATAAGTATTTATTATTATTATAATTGATATGTACAGCATCATCTGTTATATGTTGCCACAAAATCGATAAGCTCTTAACACCAAAACAATTAATAATATATCAAGTGGGACAAAATGAAAACAGCAAATGAAACCATCGGCCACGAATAAAATCAATTTTTCATCGTCGCCTTTCTTCATTATAGAGTCGTCCTTTTTCGCCGCCTCTTGTTTATCCGTTCGACGAAAATAAACAATTTCAAAAGTTCGAGAGTGCAGTAATCGATCATGCACTTGGCTGTTGAAATTTTCCTGGAGAACGCAAAGACTTCGTAAGGTTCTGACAGGTCGAATATGTAAGCGAGAAAAAGAAAATGGAATATTCAGTTTCGGTTTGTTGTTTATTGGTGTTCAAAGGGAGAAGAAAAATGTTATGTGCTTATAGGTTTATTGGTAGAAAGATCGAATCTTGCTCATGGATAAGTCAAGGAAAAATAACATGTATATATATATATATATATATATATATATATATATATATATATATATATATATATATATATAAAAGCATACATCTTTCCATTCTCCTCTGTGCTACCCGAAGTTTTTGAATTGATTGCGATGTGAGTGTCCAGGTTTCACTTCCGTATGTCATAACGGGTAGAACGCACTGATCGAAGACTTTTCTTTTCATGCAAAGTGAGAGTCTGCTCTTAAACACAATGTTAAGCATGCCAAATGCCTGCCAGCCATATTTAACAAGCCGTTCCACCTCCCGGGCGGTATTCCCCTCCATTGAAATCCTCTGCCCAAGATATATAAAGCTGTCCACAATTGCCAAATCCCTTCCTAAAACTGAAATTCTTCTATCCTGAGCGAAGTTATTGAACATAACCTGATTCTTTTTCCGGTTTATTTTCAAGCCAAATGGTTCGCCAGCCCTTTATAGTTCTTGTATGCTTCTTTGCAGCTCTTCTGTGTCTTGTGAAAGGAGAACTATATCATCTCCAAATCTAAGATGGTTTAAGTTTGCACCATTGACTTTTACACTATCCTGTTCGCAATCCAGTTTACGGAATACTTCTTCAACGCCAGCCGAGAAAAGAATAGGAGATATTCAGTCACCCTGCCGTACACCTCGTTTTACATTAATTCCGACTTCAAGATCATCAACGTGAATTGTGGCTGTAGCTCCATCATATTTCGATCCTAATAGGTTTACATATGCTTTATCTACCCCTTGGCTAAGCAGTGCATCCATTATCGCATGCTTTGGGATGGAATCAAATGCTTTTTGGTAGTCGATAAAAGCCAAGCACAGTGTCATGGTGTATTCGTTATGCCCTTCTATGGCCTGCTGTACAAGCTGGATGTGATCCATTGTACTGAATCCACTTCTGAATCCTGCTTGTTCTCTTGCTTGTGCGTCATTCAGTTTTTTTAATATTCTTTTAGAAATTATCTTAGTGAAAACTTTGTACATTACTGATAGGAGGCTTATTGGACGGTAGTTCTTTAAATCTTCCTGTGCTCCCTTTTTATGTAAAAGCATGACTTCTGTATTTTCCATAAGTCAGGTACTTTTTGTTCTTTGAGGCATTTTAAGTTTAATTTTGCCAGTGTTTTATGTAACGTCCGACCACCAGCTTTTAATATTTCGACAGTTACACTGTCGTTTCCTGTTCATATATTTATATATATATATATATATATATATATATATATATATATATATATATATATATATATATATATATATATATATATATATATATATATATATATATATATATATATATATATATATATATATATATATATATATATATATATATATATATATATATATATATATATATACCATTATTATTTTTTTATTATTTTGTTTTTTAAGTTTCAGTTTATTTACAAACCATCTTCAGAATAACTCTACGATATATATGATTCTTATAAAAAATACAAATTTATATCTAAAAACCTACCACTATATCTAATTAAACAATTAATTTCCCAAACTTTTTTAAAATGAAATATGACATTTTTTTCCTAATTTTTAATTGACACATTTTTGATTTTGATATATTTAACAATTTTTTTACCGTTATTTATTTTTTTTTATTTATTTATTTTTTACCGTTATTTATTTATGTTATAACCTAGAAATTTTGGATTTTTCACATGTATTAGATACAAAAATTTTAAAAAAACAAAAATTTGTTATTTAATGATGTCATATATACAATTTAAATTGTTGGTATCATTTCTGTCATTAATGGTCTGACATTAATGATACATAAATCATTTCTTTTATATTTCTTTTTTTATATTGTTTTTCAAAATCTAAAATTTATATGTTGTTAAAACTAAAGTTGTGGTCATTATTTACATGTTTTGAAAGGGCAGTTACATTTGGTTCTAGGTTTCTAATGGTTTTTTTATGATCATTTATTCTGTTTTTTAAATATATGGGCTTGCGCAATTTAAACAATCGATTTTGTAAATTAAATTTGTTTGTTCTATTTTGAGTGTTTGTGGTTTTAATTTTGTAAATATTTGTTTAGTATATATATATATATATATATATATATATATATATATATATATATATATATATATATATATATATATATATATATATATATATATATATATATATATATATATATATATATATATATATATATATATATATATATATATACATATATATAGTTGATTCTAAGACATTAAAAACTGTACAATAAAAATTTCGTCTGTACATTTGTGGATTTCAAAAAAGCATATGATTCTATTGACCGCGAATATTTATTCCGAATCTTGAAAGAACAAGGACTAGATCTGAAAACGCTGGCAATTATTAAAGCAACGTTAACTAACACAAGGTCAAAAGTTAAATTTATGGGTGACATCTCAGAGCCCTTCGAAATTAAAACTGGTGTGAGACAAGGGGATGGACTCTTATTTAACTGTATTCTAGAAAAAGTAATACAGGAGTGGCGTGAAAAAAAGTCGGCACTGAATATTGACCAGCCCATCAAACTGGGGAGAACCAACATCAAAATTGATTGTCTGGCATTTGCTGATGATCTAGCAATTTTAGCTCAAGATGTATTAACGGCACAGAAACAGATTGAAATCCTAAAAGAAACAGCAGAAAAGGTAGGACTCCAAATTTCCTTTGAAAAGACACAATACATAACCTGCAACAGACTAAGAACACCATTTCTAAAAACAAAATATGGTAACATCAGACGAGTCTCTCAATTCAAATATTTGGGTGAAATAATCATGGAAAATGGGTTGGAAAAAGCGGCCAATAAGGGTAGATGTCAAAAAATGGAAACGGCATTGAGACTTACACAAAATATTTACAACAAAAAATGCCTGTCTAAAAACACAAAACTGAGACATTCCAACACGGTTATTAAGCCAGAATGTCTATATGTTGCAGAAACGCTCATTTTGAATAGAAAGACGGACATCGAGGATATTGAAAAGAAGGAAAGAAAAATCATAAGAAAAATCCTAGGCCGCAAACAAATGAATAGCACAACATACCGACTTCGAGAAAACCAAGAAATCAAACAATACACAGATATACATAGCGATATGAGAAAAAGAAGACTTAAGTTTTACAGACACATCAAACGGATGAATCCGAGTAGGCTAACTAGACAAATAGTCGAATTTTATGAAAATAGGAGTAGAGCTAAAGTAGAAATAATTAAATGGATTGCAGCAATTAAAGAGGACCTAAGATCAGCAAATATTACACAAAGTGAAATTCAGGATAGAGGCTGTTTCAGACACAAGGTTAACGTTTGGAAGGTTGGCCAGAGAGAGGAATGTGGGAAGACTGGAACAGCTTGGTCTGACGAAAGGAAAAGAGCTCATAGCGAAAGAATGAAATTGGTATGGGCGCAAAGGAAGGCTAACAACAACAAACGCCTCTAATTGTACTTCGCGTGGTCCACCAGGGCCCATACGTGAATAATAATATTATATATATATATATATATATATATATATATATATATATATATATATATATATATATATATATATATATATATATATATATATATATATATATATATGTATATTATTTCGACAAATAATTTTTTCTCTTACTTCTCTTGACACTCGTTCACCTCATATGCCGTAATTTTATTTATTTTCATATTATATTCATAATAAAATTGTACCAGTTGCAACATTTAGGTTTCTTAAATGTCAATACTAAGCATAAATAAACAAAAATTTATTATATAACATCAAACATTAGAAGCAGAAGCAGAAGCAGTACGTACACTACTATGATCCAAAATGTATGTAGTGTTAGATTTTCTTGGACTACGTCCAATCAGACAGCAGTAGCTGAGTGTCATCACACACCCAACCGTTGGGTTCCACAATCTCATGTGGAACACACAACAACCTGCGTCTCCGCCTAAATGAACACTTTTGTTGGTTGCTTGACCGGGGGATATATATATATATATATATATATATATATATATATATATATATATATATATATATATATATATATATATATATATGTATATATATAAATATATATATATATATATATATATACATATATATATATATATATATATATATATATATATATATATATATATATATATATATATATATGTTTCTACATCATTCCGAGTGTCGATCCGTTGATTCTGTGAAGAGCCACTGAAAAACTCTTTACAGAATCAACGGATCGACACCCGGAATGATTTAGAAACATTATCTACAATCCGTGAAAAGATTATATATATATATTTGGCGTGAGTTGTGTGCTATCAGGACTCGTCGTCAAAATGGCCAGTTGACATGGCCTGACCCCGATAGTCTCTCCCAACTGCTTTCCTTGCGTTCGTCTGGATCAATCACATGCAGGATGGCGTGGCTACATGAGATTGCAGCCTGCATTCGACATGGCCAATTTAAATGGTCATGGCTTTAGTCGTTCCTTCATCCGCTTTTCAGGTGTCCGGCTTAAACCCAACTGATGAAGGCTTGAGGACAAAAACCGGTCTTGGGAGGCGCTTGCTGGCGCTTTGGATGACGGATGAAGGAATGGCAAAGCACGACGTGAAGCACTGATGAACTTCCTTAGCTTCCTCATATATATATATATATATATATATATATATATATATATATATATATATATATATATATATATATATATATGCGGCGATGGAAATTAAACACCAGCCCACGATGTTTGTAAAATCTGACCTGTTAGGGCTTCTCCGTTGGTAACTCACCAGTCGCTAGGTTTTTCAAAAATAAAAAACAAACAACACACAAGAAACAAACAAAAAGACCCGTGGAGACTGCTGACCTAATTTTCTTTAAATTGAACACCCCCTTCTTGGTATTCTCTTATATTTTGTGTTAGACTGTTAATCTCCCTCCAAATTATTCCTATCAGCTTTACCGCTTCCCTTACTTCTTGTTTCAACGTTTTAGTGGTCATGGTCTCCTTTTTCCTTTACCTCATTCTCTCGTTTCATGTATTTTTCCACCATTTTTCTATATATCCTCACCACCTCAGCTAACTGTTATATTGTTATTTCTATTGGAACGATTTCTAATTACACTGTGAATGTTTTCTTTCGTATCTAACCCATTATTGTTATTCCCTATATCTTTCGCGGGAATTTCGTCTGTGAATTCACGGGCTATTAAGTCTGTGGCTTCGGTTTTTCATGACACCATTCCCATGACCGATTTCGGGACTTCTACTCATCATCGATTTTTAATCAAACTCGGGTCGATTATTACCCCTTTTTAAGATATAAATAATTCTTAAATGGTATATTTAATGTAATAAACTAATGTACAAATATAAAGAATAATATGATTCTTAAATATAATTAATTTTAAAATACGAATGATGTGTATGGGTACTGCAGCGTCCAACGATTTAAGTGTTTTTGTTAATACTACAAAAACATAACACGAAAATTCGGAAATAATATAAATATTTTTGAAAGAAATATATCAAAAGGAATACCAGGGTCAGTGTAGGAAAATATTTATTTTTTCAAAGAACTACCCCTATGACCCCTATGACTGCATGCGAATTCAGAGATTGCAGTAGACAGGGCAGGACATGGGAGAAATATGAATACCCAACACAAAATTCTAAATGGAAAGATGACGGAAACAAGACTTAGGACAAGACCTAACAGAAAATGGAAACAAGCGATTGGCGTGGGCACCAAAGTATTCTAAATATTAGACATTCGAAACGACAGACAAGAGAGAAACAAAATTGATGGAGATGTAGAAAGAAGATGCACGCGGTCAAATAGTCTAGAGATTTATAAAGAAGATGCACACGGTCAAACAGTCTAGAGATTTAGAAACGGTGAACGGATTTAAAAACGGAAACTTGTTTCCGAAAAACACACGCGGCAATGTCTAAATAAAAATTCAAACCTATTATAATAACTTTAAATTTAATTGAGGTAGCCGATACTTCCGAAGCCGAACATATTCATCACCACCATCAATAGATTAGCCAGTAATAATTAAAAAGATATTGATCTATCTCAATCTGTTAATCACCATTAACTCATCTAGCCACTGATTGAATAGATGGTCACTTTGGTCTTGGCGTGTCTTTTCCCAGTAATAAAAGAAAATGTCTTAAGGATTCTAGTAAATTAAAATTAGACTATAAAATGATAATGTTACATGATTGTTTCTGTATTATAGAATATCCATAAAATTATTAAAACTGGCAATTTCCATACCTTGATCATCAAATCTGTCCCATTTTTTTTTTTGATAGATATAATTCTTGTAACACTTGCAACTAATCCATCATCACATATTAGTTCACAAAATAACAAACTAAAAGTAAATTCACATTCATTGTTTCAAAAAGGCAATTAACCAGGAAAAAACTATAAAGCAGCCTCTTGTGAAAAGTTTGTGGTCCTGTCGGCCACCTGCAGGACCGACCGAATGCTGTCGCTCGCCCGAACACGTGCCAAACACGCGACTATCGTCAGCAGGAGCGTCAGTAATAAAGTTCCGGCTGGCCAAAGCTCGCAGGACCGCCACGGCCTACTGAGATCGCACCGTCGAACACACGATGGCCCTGCGAAAGCTGCAAGAGTGGGGGTGGGGTAGGCGGCGCGGTACAGGGAAGGTAGGGAGACGATCGGCCGAGCTTTCATTCATAATAACGCGCGCGTAACAGATAGAGGCCAGCGGGAAGGGATTTATTGCGGCTTTTAAGTGAAATAAATAACTACCGGAGCTGAGACCTGGGAACGAGGGGAAAAATCGTTCCTACGAATGAAGGACTGAATGGTTTCCCCTCCTAACACACCCTACCCTGTCCCCTCCCACAATGGAAAAATTAATCCTCGATATGGTTGAAATGATGATACTGTTCGAGATGACCAAATGACCTTTTATAGGGGAGCATTGCTGAAAGAATGTTAAAATTATCAAATCCTTTCACATAAAGAATTATTTTTATTATAACAGTCGTTGAATGATATTCCTTAAATGTTCCTGTTGTATACTTATGCCCTATTAATTTTTTTCTTCCGTTCTCCCATTTTTTACAGTTCTTACTTTATTTTGTATATGTACAAAAATTACAAATATTTAATTTAATACAATGTATTTTTTATTCCCTATTAAAATTTCAAGAACAAATAACTAATTTTTTCAAGTCTCCATCATTTATTTTTATACTTTGATATATTTTTCTTAAATGATTATTTCTTATATCAATGAGGTAGTAACTGAAATAAGTGTTGTAGTTTACACCGATAGAGGTATATGAGAATGCATAAATATATAAATAATAATTATAAAGGGTATAAGGGAAATAATTTTCGTAAATTTAGCTAACGATTCTTTACATTAATATGAACAAAAAGTTTTCGTAAAACATAGATCCAAACTGCAACCATTTCCACATAAAACATTATTTTATTCTCACAACCAATTGACAGCGTCACGAATTGTGGTTCAATATAAAAGTTTAAATTACTAGCACTAACTTTTCACACTATAACACTACAGCATATTTTAAACGATTCACGTCACATTAAGAAACGCATAATTAATTGTTTTATTAAATTAAATGTTCAAAATGTCTATCATTTGAGTCTATGCAAACCTGACACCGTTCTAGCCTATTTTTTTGAATATGTTGAAAAAGTCCTGGTATGTTGCTAAGTTAATTGGCAGCGCTTCTAAGTAAATAACTAACATATCGTGATATTCGCGTACAGAATACAATTTTGGCATAAATTGCAATATAGTTTATACAATTGAATACAATTTTGACAAAAAGACACACACTAAAATAATTTTGGCGCCAATGTTCTTTGTCATAGGAACATCTCAATCAGTCAATGTGACGTTGGCTCTTTTATTTTTGGTTGATACTTTATTTAAAAAAAACATTTTAACAATGGTTATTAAATATTCAAAAACGACAAAATGTTTTCCATGTTCTATGTTTTCTTTTTTCTTTCGTCGCTCTATAAACGTCAGCAAGCATCAGTCGGGCTCGAGTTGAAAAGGAAATTTTTTGTACAAAATATTGTAAAAAATTTTGGTCAACTTTACGAAAGTAGTTATAGTTATTGTGTTTCCCTAGTCG
Source organism: Cosmopolites sordidus (assembly GCA_031761425.1). Taxonomy (NCBI): domain Eukaryota; kingdom Metazoa; phylum Arthropoda; class Insecta; order Coleoptera; family Curculionidae; genus Cosmopolites; species Cosmopolites sordidus. The sequence continues at coordinate 291,920 of JARFXV010000579.1, read as the reverse complement.
TTTATTATTATTATTTTATATTATATACCAAATATGTACTAATGAGGAATTTCAAAAGATGGAGGAAAGGGCGAAATAAGTAGGTTTGAAAATAACTGTAAGAAAAACCAAATATATGATAACTGGAAATGCAGACAACATAGTAAGGAATAAAAGAATAGAAGTAATGGAGGTGATATTTACATGTTTGAAAAGGTAAATTATTTTGTATATATATATATATATATATATATATATATATATATATATATATATATATATATATATATATATATATATATATATATATATATATATATATATATATATATATATATATATATCTTTGAATATAAAACTACAGGAAGGAGCATATTATTCTGTAAGTGGGACCAGAATGGTAGCTGCATATGGCTGACTAATGTTTCCGGTTTGGCAGTATGAATAAAAATAAGAAACTGATAAAAGTTCACATTTGTTTAAAACAATAATTTATTGTACAATTATCGTTACTATATTAAATTAATTAAGACTTACTAGATACGGCAGAGAAATTTAAAAATTATTGTATTATCATCGATCCTTGATAAGTGTGCAAAGTTTCGATTTAATTTGACGTTTTGATCATCATCATAATCAGGTCGTGTCGATCCACTGCCTGCAGGATGGAGGCCTCTTCAGCATGCTTCCAACTTTCACGGTCCTGGGCTTTCCTCTGCCACTCGGGTCCCATACACCTAATGATGTCATCAGCCCATCGAACTTTCGATCACCTTCGCGGACGTTTGCGATCCAGCGGAATCCACTCCAGGATTGCCTTGAGCCATCTGTCGTCCTATCGCCTCGCTACATGGCCTGCCCTTCTTTATTTCAATTACTTCACTCTTCTAATAACGTCACACACCTTCGTTTGTTCCCTGATCCATACGCATGGCCTTCTGTCTAGTCTTGCAATGCCAAGAATACATCTTTCCATTCCCCTCTGTGCTACCAGACGTTTTTAAATTGATTGCGATGTGAGTGTCTAGGTTTCAATTCCGTATGTCATAACGGGCAGGACGTACTGATCGAAGACTCTTCTTTTCAGGCCAAGTGGGAGTTTGCTCTTAAACACTATGTTGAGCCTGCTAAATGCCTGCCAGCCACATTTAACGCGTCGTTCCACCTCCCCGACGGTATCACCTTTCATTAAAACCATCTGCCCTATATATATATATATATATATATATATATATATATATATATATATATATATATATATATATATATATATATATATATATATATATATATTTTGTCCTCAGCTAATTTATTGAACATGATCTGACTCTTATTCTGGTTTATTTTCAAGCCAAATGGTTCCCCAGCTCTTTGCAGCTCTGTACGTGTCTTTGCTCCTCTGGGTCTTGTGAAAGCATCACGATATCATCTGCGAATCTAAGATGATTCATCTAAGATGATTCACTAAGATCGTCAAGGTGGACTGACGCTGTAGCTTCATCATATATCGATCGTAGTAGATTTATATAGGCTTTTTCTACACCTTGATTAAGCAATGCATCCATTATGGCCCGTTTTGAGATTGAATCAAATGCTTTTTCATAATCGATAAAAGCCTAGCACAGTGGCACAGTGAGTTTGTTGTGTCTTTCTGTGACCTGCTGTAGAACCTGGATGTGATCCATTATACTGAATCCACTTCTGATTCCTGCTTAATCCCTTGGTTGTGCGTCATTAAGTTTTCTTACTATTCTTTTGGATATTATCTTGGTGGAAACGTTGTACACCACTGATAGGAGGCTTATTGGATGGTAGTTCTTTAAATCTTCTTATGCTCCTTTCTGGTGTAAAAGAATCACTTCTGCATTTTTCCATAAGCTGGGCTTCTTGTTGTTGAGATATTTTGTTGATAAGATATATATGTTGATAAGATTCTTGTTGTTGAGATATTTTGAGAATAATTTTGCTAGTACTTTATGTAAAGTCCGACCACCAGCTTTTAACATCTCCACAGTTATACTATCCTTTCCTGGGGTATTGCCATTTTTCATCGAGTCTATAACCTTTGTCACTTCTTCCATCGGGATATCCGGCACTTGTTCTTCAGTGGGCATTGCTGTTCTTGCTTGATTCTGATCCTCATATAACTCTGAATAAAATCTTCGTACAACGTCTAACATTTCCATCCATTCCCTACATATTGTACCATCCTCACGTATTAAGGAAAACATCTGTGTCCTTTTCTTTCTTAGCCTGTGCTTAGTTTTATTAATTCCCATGTTGTCTTTTGCACAAGCTGCATGATGAATGGGCGCGTTTCCTCTCGAATACGTTTTCTTATAGTTTTGCAAAGCTCAACATACTCGACCCTGCTAAAAGGACTGTCTGCATTCTTCATTGTCCGGCGTTTTTTCATTAAATTATTAGTCTCATTGGAAATTTTTGACTCTTTGAAACATTTATCTTCTGGTGCTATTGAAGCCGCCATTTTAAGCACATTGTTGGCGATTTCTTTATATTGGTCTCGACAAAGCAATTTCAAAATCTCTGTCCCTCTCCAGCAGCTTCCCAGAATCCAATTTGCCCCTTTTTGATCTTATCATTCTTTCGCGCTCTTTTCGGCAGTTTATCCTAATCTGTGCTCGTACCATTCGGTGGTCACTTCCTACATTAAAATGGTTAAGGACAGTACAATTGCAAAATATTGCTTTATCGTTTGACATGATGTAATCAATTTCACTTATGAGTCCAGATGGGCTTTTCCATGCCCATTTTCTGTTAATCTTTTTGTTACACACGTTAACAGTTCTTGTAGTCGGGTCTCCGTTTTCGTTGTCCGTATATTAAGCTTAGTATATATATATATATATATATATATATATATATATATATATATATATATATATATATATATATATATATATATATATATATATAAACGTATATATATATATATATATATATATATATATATATATATATATATATATATATATATATATATATATATATATAAATATATATATATATATATATATATATATATATATATATATATATATATATATATATATATATATATATATATATATATATATATATAAACGTAGCTGTGAACACTTTAATACCAGGCGCGGCAATAGCCGAAAAGCATTGAATGATGGTTACGCAGCTTTGGGAGTCAAAATTTATCGAAAATAATCCCAAGTGGGTCATAACAAGCATGATAATATATTTAGAACAAAAGTAACACTTATAAAATGCAAAACCCTTAACATTTGTGCTTTTATTTTTGAAGTGAAACCAAAACAGTTAGTATTTAAAACGATGACATATGGATTTCTTAACCAGTATTAAAATAATCTGAAAGATGATAATCATCAGTTTTATGTATTGTTCTACTGGAACCTTCGGTGTGAAACATTAAATTAGGAAATTTACCATTTTAATAAATTTCTCGACACGCGTTTCGCTAACCATGTCAGCAACATCAGGACATTATTTAATCTAGATTAATCTCTTTCAATTTTATCAATTTAAGGAAAATTAATGGAAATTGTTTGATTGAAACTTTTACTGAGAAACAAAGTTTACTAAAAAAACGAACAATTTCAGTGTGTAATATACTTGTTTAGGTTTTTGTCTCGAATTCAGTGAGCTTTTATCATCAAGAAATTCACAAATATTAACTGATTAATATATTTTTTGTTGTTTTAAATAAAGATTGGAATATATTGTAATACAAATATCAGAAATGTTTTGTTCACTTAATAACTAATGAAACATAAATTACAAGGCGAATTATCGCTCTCCCCTTTTTCGCCCCCTTCCACAATGAAAGAATTATTCGTTGCTATGGTCAGATTGATGACGCGGCTTTCGATTCTCTTATATATTGTGCCGTCGATTTCATCAAAAAAGACGAGTAAAAATGATGCCATTAAAGACAATGATAACAAAATACACATTTAACAAAATTCGACAATGTTAAATTATCTCTTTAATTCTTTTTTAGCGCGTATTAATCTTTAAAAAAAACATTGAATTTTAGAGTATTAGATACATACGTTTATTTTGATGATTTTTGTAGTGGGTCCGAACTTTACATCTTTAAATTCAAAATAAAACAATAATCAAATTAGATGCCTTGAAGCAATTTATTTTATGTGGAATAACATTCATTGTGGAGTAACATAACATTAGTGTTATTAGTGTTTGAATCATAATTTCGGACAAATATAAAGCTGGACGAATTCGGGCAAAGTACATTTTGTGAATCATTTTTCAGACTACTTTTTCAAGCAATTGGGGTCTTACGTCCGCAATTGTCCGAATTACGTTGGTTTTCAAGGGATCAATAGTTATTAGATTATCGACATAGACTACAGATCTAACATAACCCCAAAGAAAATAATCTAAAAGCCTTAAATCCCACGGTCTCGCTGGCCAATTAACAGGTCCGTTCCTCGAAATAATTTTCTGACCGAACTGTTCCTTTAATAAATCGATTATTGTTGCATTGGCTGTATAATATGTGGAGCCGTCCTGTTCGAACCACATCTCCTCTAAATCAATATCAGTCTAATTGGGAATTAAATAATCATTGATCATCAATCTGTAACAATCTCCACAACGGTAAGGTGCTTTCCAGCTTGCTTTATATTACAACTTACATCGCACCCTGTTTTATATAATATTTTATGGCCGAGCAACAATATTCTGCATGATGTGCGTAATGAAACAGAGCTGTGTTTACTGATCAATCGTAACTGCATGAACAGACATGCTGACATAATATTGGTTACAAGATACATAGAAGAAAACAACATACCTTTCTCTGTAAGAAAGTATGCTATGGTGTATAATCTAAGGGGAGCTCGAATTTCTCACCAGAAATTTCCATAGTGAACTTGTACATCAGCATGTATATGAAGCGGATAAACAAATCGTCAGAGAGAAAAACCATAAAAAATTGGCTTTGCAGATGTATCTCATACTTGTTATATTTGTAGCAGCTTAGAGTGTATAACTCCTGACTACTGTTGCCTCATAGGACGCAGTTCAAAGAAGTAAAAAAACTCCATGTATAAGCCATCCGACGAAAATATGAGGTGTTTCATTGTGGAGAAGGACTCCCTATTCTTGGCAAGAGAGCATATGTCGGTACCCTGATGAGTTTAACCACCAACAGACGAAACATGTGCCCTCCAATGTAAGGGATGGGTGGGGTTTCCTCCCGATCGAGCAACAAACCAATGTATATATATATATATATATATATATATATATATATATATATATATATATATATATAAATATATTGAATCGAGATGAGGCACCACATGGAAGTACGGATGAAAGATTCCTAGTGTAGATGTAGATTCATAGTGTATTGGGCTGTTATATAAAGGTATGTGTTTAAATATAAATTTATACAATATATAAGAACAATATATAATATAAAATTGTAGTTGTTCTGAAGATGGTTAAAATAAAAATAACCGAAACAAAAACACAATGAAAAAAATTGTTTTTATTATAATTAACAGTAAATCCAAAAAAAAAATAATAATAAATGGCCATGGAAACACAATAATTAGATCATGTATTCTTGACCTTCTTGAATATGTAATTAGTCTAATGTACTCTTCCATCCGTATTAACCAATGTATTAACCATTTTAATGTTGGAAGCGACCACCGAATAGTACGAGCAAAGATTAGGATAAACTGCCGAAAAGAGCGCGAAAGAATGAAAAGATCAAAAGGGGGCAAAGTCGAATGTGGGAAACCGCTGGAGAGGGGCAACCATTTTGAGATTGCTCTGTCGAACTGCCTTGCTATGTTGCAAGACCTGGAGAAGATGGAAATTACAGACCAATATGAAGAAATCGCCAACAATGTGCTAGAAACGGCTGCTTCAATAGTACCAGAAGATAAATGTTTCAAACAGGCAAAAATCTCCATTGAGACCATTAATTTAATAAAAAAAAACACGGACAATGAAGAATGCAGGCAATCATTTTGGCAGGATCGAGTACGTTGAGTTTTGCAAAACTATATGAAAACGCATTATAGAGGAAACGCGCCGATTCAACGTGCAGCTAGTGCAAAAAACTCTGGAAGAAAACACGGAAATTAACAAAATCGAACAAAAGCAGTGAAAGAAAAGGACGCAAATGTTTCCCTTAATGCGTAAGTGTACAGAGAGCGGACGGAAATGTTAAAAGATTTTATTCAAAGTTATATGAGCATCAGAACCAGTTAAGAACAGCAATGCCCATTGAAGTACAAATGCCGGATATCCTGGTGGAAGAAGTGGCAAAGGCTATAGACTCGATAAAAAATGGTAAGGATAGTATAACTGTTGAGATGTTAAAAGCTGGTGGCCGGACGTTACATAAAACACTGGCAAAATAATATTCAGAATACCCCAAAAACAAAAAGTACCCAACATATGGAAAAACGCGGAAATGATTCTTTTATATAAAAAAGGAGCACAGGAAGATTTAAGGAACTACCCTTCAATAAGCCTCCTACCAGTGAGCCTCCTACCAGTGATGTACAAAATTTTCACCAGATAATATCTAAAAGAATATTACGAAAACTTAATGACGCACAACCAAAAAAGCCGGCATGCTTCATAAATGGATTCAGTACAACACATCACATCCAGATTCTACAGCAGGTTATAGAAAAACACAACAAATATGCTATGCTTCTGTGCTTGGCTTTTATTGATTATGAAAAAGCATTTGATTCAACTTCAAAGCAGGCCATAATGGATGCATTGCCTTAACCAAAGTAGAGAGAAAGCCTATGTAAACCTACTAGGATCAATATATGATGAAGCTACAACGACAGTCCATCTTTACGATCTTCAGGTTAAAATTAATGTAGAGCAGGGTGTACGGCAGGGTTACGCAATATCGCCTCTTCTTTTCTCAGCTTGCTTGGTAGAAGAGTTCCGTAATCTGAATTGGGAGCAGGATGGAATAAATATCAATAGTACATAACTAAACCATCTTATATATATATATATATATATATATATATATATATATATATATATATATATATATATATATATATATATATAAACACTTTTGTTGGTTGGTTTTGTTGGTTGCTATATATATATATATATATATATATATATATATATATATATATATATATATATATATATATATATATATATATATATATATATATATATATATATATATGAACACTTTTGTTGGTTGCTTGACCGGGAAGAAGCCCACCCATCCCTTCAACTGGATGACATATGTTTCATCTCTCGAGGTTCAGACTCTTCAGGGCGCCGACATATACCATACCATCAAGAATAGGGAGTCCCTATCCACAGCCAACAACCCATGTTTTCGCCGACCTCCCGTCGGACTGCGTATATATGTAGTGGTAGATTTTCTTGGACTCCGTCCAATGAGACAGCAGTAGCTGAGGGTCATCAGACACCCAACCGTTGGGTTCCACAATCTCATGTGGAACACACAACAACCTGCGTCTCCGCCTAAATGAACACTTTTGTTGGTTGCTTGACCGGGAAGGAGCCCACCCATCCCTTCAACTGAATGACATGTGTTTCGTCTCTCGAGGTTCAGACTCTTCAGGGCGCCGACATATAGCATACCATAAAGAATAATGAGTCCCTATCCACAGCCAACAACCCATGTTTTCGCCGACCTCCCGTCGGATGGCGTGTATATATGTAGTGGTAGATTTTCTTTCTCCGTTTCTTGGACTCCCTATTCTTGATGGTATGGTATATGTCGGCGCCCTGAAGAGTCTGAACCTCGAGAGACGAAACATATGTCATCCAGTTGAAGGGATGGGTGGGCTCCTTCCCGGTCAAGCAACCAATAAAAGTGTTCATTTAGGCGGAGACGCAGGTTGTTGTGTGTTCCACATGAGATTGTGGAACACCACTACATATATATATATATATATATATATATATATATATATACAATTTTAAATACAGTGGAAATATGTAGATATTAATCTTTGCTTATTTATTTAAAATGAATGTCCATCAAGTATCGGCTACATCACTTAAATTTTGAAATATATATATATATATATATATATATATATATATATATATATATATATATATATATATATATATATATATATATATATATATATAATGAAAGGGATAAAAATTTCGTGAATTTAAATTAATACTAAAAATTTAAATATTACCATATATAGTAAACCATAAAGAGTTCTTGCAATTGCAATTTTAATATAACGAAAGTGTATTTGCTCTTGTGCTCTTATGCAAATGTATGCGTATATAGAGATAACTAGAAAACGAGTTTGCTTAATGGCCTCTGAAACATGAATAAAATTTAAGCATTTTTATGAACCGGAATATATTTTTTGTCTCTCAGGAGAATATTAATTTCGAATGTAAGCCTGGGACCTAATTCAGAATATTAAAATTTCCTATCCGGGATTACTTAATTGCCCTAATACGAGAAATAATACAAAAATTTCTCCATATAATAAAAGAAGTACTTTATTACTTTAACGACAAGCTTCGTTTCCGTCAATACGCTTTTTATGAATTTGGAGTCTGGTGACTTCTACTTACTGGAAATTCATCGCAAATGTTTACTGAAAGACTTTCTTGTCTAATTTCCATTTTATTAGTTATACTTATTTGTAATACAGATTGACGTCTTTATCTTGAAAACCTGTCTAAACACATTATACCATTATTCTTAATTTTTGTAAGATTGTGGTGCTGGAAACAAAGGTCGATTCACAGTCTAATCTCTTAGTCATTTTGTTGCTACGACAGTACCTTTCAAAGTGCCATTGATGTTTAAACGATTTTCGAGTTAGCGTCATATTTTTTTCATTCGGTAAACATGTCGTGTTTCGAGCCAAATAAAGAGCATTTGCGAAATTTAAAAAAAAACGAAAGTAAAAAGCATTGTATACTTGTAGTAACTTACGGTGACAATGTTCAAATGCAAGATGCTGAGCATTAGTTAAGACGATTGAGAAGTGGTGACTTCGACTCGGCAAGAGTTCGGGCCGAGACGTTGAAGAGTGAACATCTCTTCTAGCGCGCTCCGCGACACGTGGTCGGGCTATAGTAGTAAACGGGCGGGCAGTAGTGATGGCGAACCCAAAGGGTTTTGCCATCACCGAAGAGGCCTACAAGGCCTTAAAACGCGCGCTCGATGATAAAGATAAGCGCATTACTGATCTCGAGAATCAGTACCGGTATGCGCTCGAGATGAACCAGATGGCGGGCGACGAAAACGACGACCTCCGGAAAAAGATGATCGACCTCGTCGACGACCTGAAGGCGCTGAATAAGGAAAACCAGAGACTGCAGATATGCCTGGAGAAGAAGAATACCTCTGACGCTTTTATCAAAGCACCAGAGGGTGAAAAGAAAAGAAAGAGCGAAGAAAAGGTGCCGGAAAAGAACCTAGATTCGGACGACGACGCGGTCGCGAGTGCCGCGATGGACACGCTTGACGAAGGGGGGCCATTCTTCGGCCCCCGAATCCGGAGACTACCAGAAGGTAGTCTCGAAGAACAAATTGAGGAAAAAGAAGCGGAGCTCGTTGCAGGTGAAAGAGGGTTCTCCTCCTCTTAAAAAACCAGCAACTGAGTCTCCTGTTTCTGACAAACCAACCTTCAGGAAACCGGAACCTCCTGCGGAGGTTCCACAAACTTTGGTTGATCAGGAAGCCGAGCTTCCGATCCCAAAGAGGACTGGTAAAGTCCCACCAATCGTGCGGAGAGACAAGGAAGCGTTCCTGCAGGTAATGAAAACCTGCAAGGAGCGTGGTATCTTGTTCCCAAGGTCGGTCACGAAGCCGGAAGGGGTTAATCTTCACCCCCAGACTTCTGACGACTACCGAGCAGTTTCTGCGCTGCTCGAGGAAGGGAACATTAAGTCCATTCGTTCTGCTTCCCTGATGAACGCAATTTTCGCGTACTGATCAGGGGAGTCTTGGAGACGATTCCAGTCTCTGAGATAACGAACGAACTAAAAGCCATGGGCTTCCATCCGATCCATGTGGAAAGGTGGAAAAAATCAGGGAAAGATGGCTCTCCAATGGCCATTGTCCAAATTGTTGTCCCCAGGGAAGATAAGGGGATATACGACATAAAGCCCTTCTTCGGACAGGACATTAAAATCCAAACTCAGCGATCGAATGGCCGAGTAGTGCAGTGTTTCAACTGCCAAAAATTCGGCCATACGGCGAGAAAGTGTCATGCCGATCCGGCCTGTGTTAAATGCACGGGCGATCACTCCACAAAGGAGTGTAAGAAGGATCGAAATGACACACCAACTTGCTGCAACTGTGGAGGTGCGCATACAGCGAACTTTCTAGGTTGCAGCAAGAGACCAGATGGAGGTATCTCCGAGAAAGCCGCAAGGCTTTCGAAGAGAAAACCTCGTGGGACCGCTGTTAACAAGTCCCGTAAACCCGCCGTACCCCCACCGACCTTCGTGTGGGGGACTCAAAGGAACTCAGTTATCTCCAACCTTGTGGAGCAACTAGTAGCTCAATTGTTGGGTCAACTTTAGACCCAACTGAGCTCGGTGCTCCGCACTTCCCTCGGAGCCATTATTCCCCAACAATAGTCCCCCAAATTCCGTGGCAGTAAGCCTATGGGACCCGAAATTCTCGGGTTTCCGGCTTACATAAGTTCCATAATAGTAAACCGCTATCGAAAAATCCCGCTATCCTGCACCAAATGGCGGACCGACGACGCCCGCTGGTCGTCGGCCCGGCATTGGGCGTGACTAATTTCCCACTTCCGATAGAGACAGTTTTTCATTATCAAGTTAACCTTCACAAAGTTTCTCTGGACTTTGTAGTAAACCCTAATTTTAAGTAATGTCAGACTATGCCCCGCAAAAGAAAGGGGGAATTCTGACACCTCCTGGGATAGCTAGAATCCCATAACAATAAAATTCGGACCCGTTTCGGGCGTAACTGATCGTATATAGGCAGGAGCCTGAAGGCTAACCTAAAAACCAGAGTGAAAAAGCGGTGCGGTGACTTCGACTGGAAGGACTGCTTTCTAAAACATGCGATTTGGACTAAATTCCCTGCGACCGAGCGTCTGGGTAATTAGTTTTAAACGCTGATTTGACGGGTACGGAGCGTATGATTTGTCTGGCGTCGCGTATTTCGTAGTCGCATTTAATGAAAAAGTTATTGAAAATTTTATTTTGGACAAAAACAGGCAAATGAAATTTCACTTTAAAAACTAGGAAACGGCGAGGTGCTATTCGCCGACAAAAATGTAATAACCCTTTTTTGTCATGAAACTTTGATATTTTTTTGAACTTCTCGAACTTTTCATGAACTTTTTCGAATTTCATCTATTGATTTGCAGTTACAATAAACTGTTTGAATGAAATTTACTCTTCAAGAAACGATAAGTACCTACTTATTCATTTATCTGCGCAACAAGCCACAACCCATCCTCCAATGTCCTTAGCAGTAATACAACATTTTCATGTTTTCCTGGTTCACCTCCTGCATAGGGTTTCAATAGCACAAAAAGTAAAAATGAGGAAGAGGAAACAAAAAAATATTCAGCAGCACTATTTTCTTCTACGCCCTCCCACTTTAATAATCCACCAGCCGCCACTAGAAAGCGGTCAGAGACATTATTTCTACACTTGGTTGGGAACTCTTGCCCCACCCGTCATGTTCACCAGAGCTGACCTCTTCCGACTACCGCTTATTTTTATCGATGTCTCACGCATGTTCCATGAAACACTTCAACAATTACAAAGATGTTGAAAATGGCTTTATGACTGGAGTACCTCAAGAGATGCTCGCTTTTTCTGGGAGGGCATCCACAAATTGCCAGAGAGTTGAAAAGATGTGTAGCTAGCGATTGCGTATACTTTGAACAAACCATTTTATACCTTTCTCCGAAATTATACGTGTTTTTTTTCCAGAAAAATTAAGAATTATTAACTATCACACCTGGTATTAGATCAAAATAATGTTATTTCCGGGTAATTTTAACGTAATTATTTATTCTATTGTAATTTCAAATAGAAACGGAGAATATTTCACATTTCTCCTGTAATAGATTCAATCAAAAATGTCTCACAATGCCTGAATCATATGGAAGCAATTCCAATTTCCTAAAACGTCCACCAATTTCAAGTAATATTCACGCTATTCAACTCACAATTCCATATAAACCTCCGGAACTGTATCAATCCGAAACTTTATCCTTCTCTGTAAGTGCAACGGAACGACATTCGGAGATAACGGCAGCCAGCGTTATAATTACTCATCTGGAAAACCGATGTCTTCATGTGTCTGCGAATGTGAGAGCAGAGCCTAGCGTGGCAGAATGCCGCACGATAACACCAGAAAATTGGGTTGGAAATAATGGTTTGCTATCTGATAACGAGGGTGCAACTTAACTCGTCAAAGAGACATTTTTTGGAGTAAAAATATAATTTTTCACGCGTCGAAAATAATTATACGTAAACGGTATGTCAATTCAAATATAGGGTTTTCCATTAAGACCGATTAAACTTTAAATGCAAATAAAATAATTTGTGTACGAGACATCATTATTATTATTATTATTATTTTATTCAAAAGAGTATTTTAAACGGTTACATTATATATGCAATATGATATCAGCCAAATGGTCACCGCGACTTCAAGAGATTCATCCGAGAGATACAATTTTCGATGACTCGACTGCATAAATCGGGCTTCATATCATTGATGGCATTGATTATATTGACTTAAGGCATGAATCATCTGCGGATTATTGGCATAGACTCCTAATTTACCGTAGCCCTACAAGAAAAAGTCAAATGGCGTTAAATCACACGACCTCGGTGGCCAGTTGACGTCGCTGAAACTCGAGATAACCGTGCCGTCGATTCATTGTTGCATTTGCTGTGTGGCATGTAGAGCCTTCTTGTCGTAGAGATCGTAGAGATCCATATCTTCTAAGTTAGACCACAACAAATTGGTTATCATCGACCTTTACCTCTCGTCGGAGACCGTTATGGCGGCGCCAGCTTCATTTTGAAATAAGTATGGGCCATTGACATTGCCGGGCCAAAATCCACACCAAACAGTTACTTTTTCGGATGCATTTGCAACTGATGTGTCTCATATGGATTGTTATCTACCCAAAAGTGACAATTTAGCTTGTTGACATAGCCATTCGTCCAAAAATGGGCCTCTTCGCTGAAGATGATTTTCCATCTGAAATCAGGGTCCACTCCAACTGCTCCAGAGCTCAGTCAGCGAATGCTCAATGCTGTCTATGGACGTTTACTTTCAGTTTCTGTATCTACTGAATTTTGTACAGGTGCGCGTCCAAGTTGCGACGCAAAATGTTCACGCCAAGTTGAGGTCTCTGAAAGGCCAAGTTCTTGAACCTGGCGTGGAATTGACTGCCTCGGATTATCCTGCACACTCCCTTTTACTGCAGTAATGTTTTCTGCAGACCTCACGTTTCGACAGCGTATGTGGTTTTCATTTGTACTCTTTGTTTTTTCTTCGATGCTACGTTTTAATCCCAGAACGTTATCAATAGTTGATAGTAATTGTGTTTTCTGAGCAATACTTCTTTGTGCTCGAGAAGTCGATGGCACTGACTGTGGATTTTGTATTGGTACTGGTGATATTTTATGAAGAATATCCTCAAAGTTTTCACGCTTTTTCTCCTGAGAAATATAAAACAGCGGAATCACTGCTGTTTTCACTGTCATTGGATATTAACATACTTGCTGAATTTCCGGTAATTATTTCAATTTCAGTAACATGTTGAGGTTGTAGCATATATGATGGTGTAAACCGATGATCCTAAAAGACATGTCTGTTAATTGACCAAATACTAATGGCATGAAAGGAATTTTCAGCTACTGTCACAGTTGCTGCTCCGCCATATGTTTCAGTTAGTAATTTAGAACTTTCAGTCACCTTTATATTGACGAAGAAAAGTTTCTTGCGCCTGAACAAAATATTTCTGTAGCGGCCCAAAAAAATAAAGCAGCATCTAGAGGCTGCAAACAATGGGTGGTATGCCCAGGCACACGGGCGTAGCCAGGATTTAGTTTTGAGGGGGGTTTAGTTTGACGTACGTTTCCATACGATACAAAATAGTTCGACTACTCGACAAGAGATGGCGTTACTGTGCGCAACGTCCACTAGTTCGGATATATATTCAATTCAAATGTAATAATTTAACTCTCTTCACTCCTCGTATTTTTTCGGTATAATATTAGGTAATATTTGGCTTATTTCGGGGGGGGGGGGGGGTAATCCCTGTTAATCCCCCCGCTACGCCCGTACCCAGGCAACTGCAGTAATTCTATTCCATTTTTTCTAGCAAAGGTACAAGCAATTAAGTTGTTACTATGAGTCGTATGATCATGAAGCACTAAAAGGATTTTCTTATCTTGATTGCAGTTTACATGATTTTTTAAATGCTTCAACCACTCAACAAACAATTCGGAATTTATGCAACCTAATTCCGATATGGTAACAAAGCTTGCCGGGGTGCCCCAATTTGAAGATCTTTGTTGATTTTTTTGCTTTTATAAATGATCATCAGAGGAACATAAAATCCAGCAGCACTGACCGCGCATACCATAGTTGTAAGAACGCCATGTTCTGCACTTTACTTTACGTCACACCTCCTACTTGGCATTTACCTTTACAAGCAAACACCTTTTGTAGGGTTTTTTGTACAGTCGAACATCCCGATTCATCGACATTAAAAATAGTTTCTGCGGTGAAATTAAGCTCGTCTACAGTTTTTTTCTAAAATATCAAAAAAATGCCTTTATTAAATGTATATGGCAAAAAGTATTTTCCAGCGACTTCGAAAGCTATTTTTCGCACTTCTCGGATAGTCAAACCAAAAAAACATTCTTCAAGTTGAAGAATATATTTGGTTAGAATTGTTTCCAAGTCTTTAGTAAATGTGGGCTGTCTACCAAGTGCTTTCACTTTATTTCCAGTAGTATTTTTTTATCCGCATATCTCTTTATAGTTGCTTTAGGTACATGATAAATAAGACTACACTCGTTCAAACCACTATCACCATTCCTATAAGCTGCAACAGCCTTTAATAAATCACTTTCGGAGCAATGTCAGTAATGTCTTTCTCTCTCAAGCAACTTGACTCATAATACCAAAATATCCTATATAAACCCTACTTTTAACATGTACTAATAAAACTATCACACTAATTAGTTCATGAATAAATTTCCTTTTAAAATATGTAATACAATTTATTGCTACTTACTTTAACATTAACCAAAAGTGTTTCGTTATTTGTTAAATTATTTAGTTCAGATCTATTGAAACACTAATTCTACTCTGTCTCCACTGTCAAACAATGTACTGCATTACTACTTTGTACAGCAACTTGATTGACACTAATGTTCAATATAGTGCCCACATTAAGACATATATGTGTTATCTGACCTAGATAGAGTGGTGGTCCAATATAGGCAGCGGTCCAAATTCGGCGACTCTCCCCTATATTTCTAGCAGATGGGGAACTTAACCCCTTCTATTATCTACCCCCTCTATCATCTACATTTCTAGTCAAAATATTTGTATGATGTACAATTTTCTACATTTAACTATTCACTTTACCATTTATCGTAAAAAAATGCACTAGTAAAGATTGGAACACTTGACATCTCTTAAATATATTTTTATGTTTATTTACAACCTCCGTCCCAAAGCTCACCAACATCGACAACCCTGAAAAAACAAAAAAAGTTTGGTGAGATGCCGTTGTTACCGATTTTACTAACCTCATAAAGACCTAGTTACCGAGGCCTGCTCTTACCAGTTTGTTTTCTATTTTACGGTCGCGAGCTGCATAATGGAACAAAACGCTGTTTTCCACGGCGTGAAGACGCCTTATTTGCGTCATGTTGTTACGTTGCGAACGATATAAAATGCATTTTTTATGAGAGCAAGACGGACCTCGAGGAGCGGATGCATTTTCAGGTTTCTTAAAATTTAATGCTGCTTTTCTTTCTTTTTTTTTTGGCGTGATATGTATACTTTAACAGCAAAGTAATGAAATTTTGTAAAAAGAACGCATTTTCCATGAAAAAATTCAACAATTACGCAAATGTTAATTAATACACCGCCACACTTAGTATTTGCCTTTACAATGTATTTTCCCCAATCTTTGCATCCATTTGTTTCATCTATTTTTCTATATTTCTTGTTATATGACTTTTCGTCTACACCTGTTTGAGCTCTATATATATAGCTACTATATATATATATATATATATATATATATATATATATATATATATATATATATATATATGTATATATATATTATAAAATGTTGCGATTGATAAAGGAAAAATGTGTTTAAATAAACCGCTTTTTCCCAGTTTTATTTATTTAACATCTTTATATTATTTAGAGCTCTATTAATATAAACTACAAGTAATTGTTAATAAAATTATACCAAGTGCAATAATTATTAGTTCATTAATTAATTATTTTGAATGGTAAAAAATGTTGGCACAAAATTTTCCGAAAACATATTTAGTATTTTGTACTGTATCCATTACTATTTATGACAACCTGAGAACCTCCTCTTTTGGTTAACGTGGCCAGCTCTTTCATATTTTATCATTATGTAATGTACCGTAGAAGAACATTGTGTAATTCTACAGTGTATAAATTCGAAGAAGTGAAAACATTTAAATACCTGGGAGTTATAATCGATAGAAAAAATGAAGGACTTACTATAGAGGAAAAGATACAGAAAGGGTATAGACCTTTCATAAACCATAATAAAATTAATAGTAACATATAACCCAGTAACTATAACATAGATAATAACAGTGAGACAAACTAACTATTTTTGAACGCACAATACTATAAATAATAATGTGAGTAAAGAAAATGGGAAACTATAAGTTCAGAACCCAGATGAAATTTGAAATTGGCAAGTTGCTGGAAAAAGAAAACAGTGAGAACAACTAAAGCACAAAACAAAAGATGGTACGGACACATAATGGGAAGAGAAAATAATACCCCAAGAAGAGAGATAACAACAGCACAGAACAGACCGAGAGGCCGAGGGCGACCCAGATTCAGATGGGGGCAAGAGGTGGAAGAATGCAAAGGGATGGAGATAACATATTGAAGATAGGACGAATGGAGGAAAATAGTTGAGAAGGCGAAAACTCGCGAACAATTTTGAGAAAGGTAACAAGAAGAAATGTGGACCGATCCACCATACTAAAACGATTTAAAGAGTTATTTATATATGGCATAATCACTAAGAAATGTATTAGCTTATAATAACCATAATAATGTTATGTAGATAAACCAAGAAATATATGGCCATTTGCCGCAATCTTAGCAAGGACAAACAATAGGATAGAATAAGTCAAGAATAGAGGAACGTGACTCAAAAGAATTGAGCGGCTATATATATATATATATATATATATATATATATATATATATATATATATATATATATATATATATATATATATATATATATATATATAAATATATATGTGTGTGTTTGTGCGTACTCTTTCACGGATAGAAAAACATGTATTGGGTTTTTTTCTGGGAGTACATCCAGTTGTCGAGTTGGTTCTTGTCGGGAGCTTGTAGACGTTTCGCCAAAATCTCATTTGGCATCTTCGGTGCTTACTGTCGCCAGGTTCGTAATTTTCCGAGATAGATCGGTTTGCCGTGTGATAGTTACCTCTTCTGGCCTCGGTCTTAGCAGGTAGCGATTGGCTAACACTGGCGCTAGCTCCGCTCCCTGAGGCGCTTGCCACGTCTTTGTTTCCGGTTCAGTGCTCTGGATGTCGTACTGTCTGGGTCTGCTGGTCTAAGGACACTTTTCCATGTTGATAGCAAGAGTAGAGCGTAATCCCTTTTGTTTAGGCTTCCTTGCTTATCGATTTCTATAGCTTCTCTGATCAGGCGTGTCCGAATATGGTTTATGTTGGCTATCTCGTTGCATTCATCAAAGTTAATTTTGTGGCCTGTTTCTAGGTGTTCGAATAATGCCGATGTTGTTTGCTTATTCCGTATGCTTGTTTTGTGTTCCTCGATTCTGACAGATATTGTTCGGTTTGTTTGTCCAATGTACGTTTTATTACAGCCTAAGCATGAGATGCGATAAACTCCTTGATTTTCTAGTTTGACCTTGTCTTTCGGGTTTCTCAAGGATGCGCCTATTGTTTGGTGAGGTTTGTATGCTGTCCTTATTTGGGTTTTCTTCCGATACGATCCGTTGTTCCTTTGATGTATGGCAATATTACGTTGAATGTCTCTTCGGCTTGTTCTGTCGTTTTTTGTGTTTGGTGTTGTTTGATTATCTTTTTTGAGTAGCCGTTTTGTTTTAGAGTGTTCGTTATGTTGTTGTGTTTTGCCTGCTGTGCATCGTTGTCCGTAAGGCTGTTGAATCTTGAGATTAGGTTGTTTGCTACTGCCTGGATTTGAGTGGGGTGGTGGTGTGACCGTGCGTTTAGATATCTGTTATGTTTATGTGTTTGTGGGTTTTTTGTATACCGTGTGTCGTAGGCGCCCTTCTGTTGTTTTTGTGACTAGAACGTCCAGGAACGGTAACTTGTTTTGTTCTTCAATTTCGAGTGTGAACTGCATTTTTGGATGTTGGGAGTTCAGATGTTCTAGGAAGCTGTAGAGCTCCGTTTTTCCGAAAGACCATATGACAAATATATCATCGTCGTATCTTAACCAGAGCTTTGGTTTTAAACGGGCCTTTTCAATGGCTTGCCTTTCAAAATACACCATGAATAGGTTGGAAGCACAGCAGGGGAGAGAGATAACCCCATTGCTGTGCCTTCTGTCTATATATATATGGCTCTACATTTGATTAGGAATTGTAGCCGCTCAATTCTTTTGAGCCCTAAAAACTCATTTCTTGTGATGAATTAATCCACGTTCCCCCATTCTTGACTTATTCTATCCTATTGCTTGTCTTTGCTTCTTCCGTTATTTTCTTCCACGTATTTTGGTCCTGTATCTTTTCCACCATGTTTGTGCTTCCAATTTCCTTATGTCTTCCCGCACTTGACCCTCCCACCTACTTTTTGGTCCCCCTATTGCTCTGTTCATCTCTGGTCTTCACATTATAATTTTTTTTACTACTTTGTTGTCTTCCGTTCTTCTTAAATGGCCAAACCAGCGAAGTCATTGCACTTTTATGGTCTTCACTATTTCTTCTCCTTTCAAAATGGTTTTTATTTCAAAATTCATTAGCCTTCTGTATTCATCTTCTGCAACTTTCGTTAATCTATATATTGTTCTTACTATCTTTCATCGAATATTCGTAAATTTCCTGCTCCAAGCTTGTTAAATTCATTCACCATCGGTCTAATAGCTGCTTTATATACCTTCACTTTTGTATTTATACTTGTTTTTGCCTTTCATAATGCTTTTGAATTTATAATAGGCTCTGTGCCCTGCCTGTACTCTGTGATCAATCTCTATCTTTCTCTCGCCTTTACTATTCATTACTATTCCCAAATATTTAAAGTTTTCCACTATTTCAAATTACTGATCTGGCTTTTCTATTTTCTTTCCTTATTTCCATATATTTGCTTTTTTTTTTAATTTATTGTGAGGCCTCTTTTCTTTGCTTCTTGTCCAATTTTTTGGATTCTTTCTTCCAGGCTTATTCTGCCTCTAACTAGCACAGAAAGATCATCTGCGTATGCAACTGATTGTATCGCTTTATTGATGATTCATCTTTGCATCCTCTTGTTTCAATTATTTCTTGTTATATGACTTTTTCTCTACACCTGTTTAAGCTGGCTTAATAACTATACATAAAAAATAATAATATTTATAAATATAAATATTAGTAGTTATTCGGGAGGACGGAGGACTGAACGTCCCCTCTCTCTACTCCCACCTTACTGTACCGAGATGATCTTTTTCTTTAAAAGAATATTTCTTACTATATATGTTAAGAAAATCAAGGTTGAACATGTTTAACAACGAAGTAAGTTATACTTATCCTTTTTTATCAAATAAGTATGGGTATCACGCTACAACGGTTGCAATCGGCTGAACACATGGCAATAATTAAAATGGCAGGACACGTTTAATACTAATAGCTTTAATTACCACCAAAGCTGATACTTGGAATACATTATTGCCCCTGGAAGAATGGAAACTTAAGTTGTTGTATAGAATATTAGAAAAAAATGTTATGTTATAATACATTATCGGCTCTGTTAGGTATATATAATAACATAACAGATAATTATAGAACACTAGTAACAGCGATTTTTAAATTTTTGAATATTTTAAAGTTTACACTCAGCAACGAACGAAATGAATTAGAAAGGAATCACCACTCACTAATTGGGCTTGTGAACAATTTTTTTTTGTCATAAATGGAAAGGTCAAATATAAGTTTCAGAACAAAAACATTTTTGTTCTATTTTTTATCCTTATAATTAAAAAGTTATATCGAATTGAAAATAAATTTTTAAACCTAGTACCGATGACACGCCGACAATTCCCGAATACAATCGGAGCAATTTGTGACCTCACACAATGTACCGAAGGCCAATCGGTTCGGCTCGCAGCAATTGGCCTTCTTTCTGAACAGACGTTCCGGAACAATCGGAGTTTCGGGTAAATAAAACAATTTATCCTTCTTAGTCATCGCTCTATAGGTTTAATCTATATCTTTGACTGCTTTTGTTGGTTTGCGATCGATTTAAAAACATACTTGCTGTTAATTGTTATTTAGGCTTTCTGTGCTGTTTTCGATGTTATTCTGATAGATCTTTACATAAGATATGGAGGCTCAAAGGTAGGTTCTGAATGAAATCAGATTAGGGTTCCTTTTGTTTTTTTGCAATCGTTTTTATAACTTTTATTTATATTATTTAATTCATGTAGGGATAATAAATCAACGTGCCAAATTTATAAGAATGTCAGACTCAGTATAATGATATTTTATTTATATACAAAATGTATAAAGTCATTATTTTATCTACTCCATAAACATTGTTGTTGAGACCCATGTTTATATGATGAAAATGTTACTAAGCTGTGGAAATACACAGGTCTTTAAACAGTTACATTACACATTTATTAAACATATCACATATTTATTAAAAACATTTATTACAAACCTATCACATAATTATATAGACATATTGTTCAAGGTATTTCAAACTTCCTTCGGGTATGTCTGTTGTCCTGGTTGGTCTTTAGACGAGATCTGCTTGTTCCAGGAGAAGTAACTGGATTCTCTTCTTTTCTTTTCTTAATAGAATACACAGTTTTCCTTGATATTTTTAATCTGAATTACTACAAATCACTTATCTCTGATATCACACTTATTATCTGAAATCACACAAAATATTAAATCAAATATAGATACCTTAAAAAAATGAAGAATCAATACAAATTGTTAACACCAAATCACTAATTTCTTCAAACTACGACATATGTTTATTAGTTTTTTTCACTTTTTATAAATAATCTTTTTTTCTTTGAGTTATAGACACAGTTTAGCACTAATAACGAAAATAAGTATAACATTTGACCAGTCCTACATTATTTTGAACTTAAAGTTAAAAAAAATAAATAACTTGAATAACAAATCTCGATGACAGATCTAGGGAAGATTTCAGCTGAAAATTGATATCGATAAATAGTTCAACATAAAAAATTAAAATTTCTAAGTTCCAATAAATCAATAGTCGCGTGAGCTACAGTATTAATAAAAGTTCAGAGCTTGACAAATATTAGTCATTTGGTCATAGCTGCGCCATCTCTGTGTCAGAACTTTTCGAACGTCCCTCATATTAAGGTTTATTGCGGAAGGACGACTGAACGTTTTCCCCCCATAACCCCACTTCTAATAAATGGATTTATTACCATCCTTGTACCAATAATGGCACCCCAAATTCCGACTTGTACAGAATTCGAAATGTTTAATTATGATAATCGAGTAAAAACTTGATAATAAATATAGAAGTGTTTAATTATATTTGATTTATATATTTTATTATAATATATAAAATAAGTTGACTTGACCTAAAAGTACTTATATTTTTAGTGGGATTTATTGTGTTAGCTGCCCACTAAATTTTAAAAATTATTATGAAATTTAGGAAAATAAAGTAAATAAAATAAATATGAGGAAAAAATAATAATACATATTTTACAATAATAAATAGAAACTGAACTTGCTGTAAAAAATACGTGAAGAAATCGTTTCATGCATTGACGTGCACCATCACTTCAAATAATATTATTAAACGATTATTTCGTTTTTTATGTTGTCTGGTAAAAAAAGTAAAAATACGGAATAACCATAACGATAAAGCTAAAGTTAGTATGAATTAATATTTCTATAGAACTATGAATAAAAATACTTATAAGCGGTGACCTTGCCCGAGCTCGGGCAAAAATCCGCTCTCTAATAATAATCATATTGGTGATAGCGGCTTCAGTCTCGGTGATGAAAATGTCCTTTCAAGCAGATCTTCTCATTGTAATATCAATCTCGCGAACAAAAAATAGTCACCGGGCATCAGATCGGGAAAAAAATGGATTTTTACAGTTTTTTTTAGCTAAAATTGATACAATGCTACTTCTGTACAGGAATGCATTGTAATGAAGCACTTTCCAAGCTCCATTGAATTAAATAAATTATATTTCCGATGTCACAGTAGTTATCGGCTTTAGGACCGGATTTATTATTGGTTTTCGGAGCAAATCTTTCGGAATTGGCGGTTAATAATTCTTAATTTTTTAAGAGATGGGGCTAAAAACAAGGGCGATTCACAGTCTAATGTCTTAAGTTATTTTGTTGCTAAGACCTTTCCATAAGCCATTGATCTTAAAACGATTTTGAGTTAGCAACATATTTTTTTCATGTGGTAAACATGTCAAGTTTCGAGCTAAATAAAGAGCATTTGCGGCCCGTACTACTCTTCTTGTTCAATTAAAAAAAAACACGAGTGAAAGACATCGTATACTTGTGGAAACTTACGGTGACAATGTACCAACGCAAAATGCTTCTGGGTGTTGGTTTAGACGATTCAAAAATGATGATTTCGACTTGAATGACAATGAACGCCCAGGTCTACTGAAAAAATGAAGATGTCAAATTGCAAGTATTGTTGGAAGAAGACGATATGTAAACTCAACAACAAATAGCAGACAGGTTAAATGCTGGTCGCCGAACCATTTCTGATCGTCTGTATGTCATGGGAAAGATCCAGAGAGTAGGAAAATAAGTACCACATCATCTGAACGACAGACAGATGGAAAAGCGCAAAACAGTATGCAAAGTTTTGTTTTTTCGGCATGACAGAAATACTTTTATACTCAGAGGTTATGCGTCCTACAGATGGTCAATTTGGTCGACAATCATGTTGCCAACATGCCATGTTGAAGTCAATGTTGAATGTCTATAGATAGGTCGGAGGTTGAAATTTCGGCGACCAGGTTGGAGTAATTTAATTTCTTGTGGGTAGAACCCAATGTTGCCGACCTTCTTGAAGCGTCTACGGCTAGGTTGACAACCAAGTTGTAAACATTAGTCATCATTTGTGTTCGTGCTAGTTCTTGTACAGGTTATTATTTTATTTTTTTTTATAAAAACGAAAATGGCTACTAACCAAAATAATGAGATTTGGGCAGAATTTTTTGACTGTTATAAAAATATGCCAGAAATATATATAAGTATAATCTGACATATACAAAGATAGAATTAAAAAGAAATGGTTAAACTAAATTGCTAGAAGTCTATAAACGAATTGATAAAGACGCAAATGTGGACACTCTTGAAAAACAAGTGAACAACATTAGAAGTTGTTATAGGAGAGAGTTAAAATGTGAGGATTGCCAAAGGTCTGGAGCTGGTCAAGAAGATTTATATGTACCTAGTTTGTGGTACTTTGATGAACTGGAGTTTTTTCGGGACCACGAAACTCAAATTCTCAAATTCGTTAGGGCCGTTGGAGTTACTTTGTCTTAACACCGTAAATCTATAAATCAATATAGTCTATAAATCAATAGTTTTAATATTATTTTGTAAAATACAACTTTGTTCAATACATTTTTCTTATGAGTACCAAAATAAAAAGTGTGTGCCTACATAATTATTTTTTTGTATTCTTTCTTACATATATAGATTGTCAGGGAACTGATACAACTCCGTTAAAATAACTACAAAAATTATTTCTTTTCTCTTTGGCAAGGGATGTTGAATTTTTTGATTGAATAGGTTCAAGTGCTTCTATTTTCCAAATCTACACTTCCACGTAAATACACAGAAGGTTCCTTTTTCTCAAATACTTGTGTTGATGGCAATGTTATTATAGTTGCCTTTTCGGGAGATAAATTTATTTTATTTAAAAGAACACGAAATCTTGAGGAAAGTATGCCAAAAGCGTTTTCCACAATTCGTCTTGCTCTTGATAACCTATAATTGAATATAATTTTCTCATTAGAGAGAACCTCCTCTTTATAAGGCTTCATCAGGTTTCTGAAATACGAATGGCATTTCTTTTCCAAAGTTGGGTATTTCACCAGAATCAGGAATATGAAATACATTTTCTTTAAATTGGTCATAAAAGATACTGTTTGAAAATACTCCGCCATCTGATACTCGACCATTGGCACCGGCTTCTACCATAATAAATTCGTCATTTGCGTTGACTACGGCAAGTAGAACAATGCTAAATGTTTTCTTATAATTAAAATAATAAGAACTGGAACACACGGGTTTTCTTATTTGCACATGCTTGCCATCGATTGCTCCTATGCAGTTTGGAAAGTTCCATCTTCCAAACTCCTCAGAAACAGACATCCATTCTTCTTAGGTTTTGGGATCTGCAAATAAAAATACGTTTTTTTTGTCAGGGGATGAAGTATCATTTGAGGTTACTATATTCAAATTTTTTATTACCTACCTTTATATACTCTCTTAAAACTTTAATTAGAACGAAACAGGTGACATGGCAGTAAGAAATTTCAAGTCTTCAAAACTCTGTCCACTTACTAAAAACCTGAGCGTCGCATTCCGCCTAACAGTGTCCTGTTTTTCTATTAACGGTCGTACTTATTCACTAATATTCTTATTCTCTAATAATTCACTATATGTTTCACTATTCATTCTTAAAAAAAAATTATAATCGCTAGGTGAACTAATACGTAATTCCTTCATTAAATTAGAATGCGAAAATTCTGTTCGGTTTTGATACCAATCCTTTAACCATATTTTTATTTTTTTTACTTGCTATTTGTTCTCTTCTTCGCATAATTTATGAACAACAAGATATACTAATTCTTTACTAATTTTAAAATTTAAAAACCTACTCCACGGTAAATGAACCCAACACGCACGTGTAAACAATACAATTGAACAAACCGTTCAGTCCGTAGACAAAAAGTGATGTCGGTGACAATGTTGACAACTATGTTGAAAGTCTGTAACAAATAGGTTCAACTTGGTTGTCGACCATGTTGTCAACCAAGTTAACCGTCAGTACGACGCTTTAAGGCTAAGGATTGGGGTTAGAGACATATCAACAACTGCAAGGCTATTTAGCGATTGAACCTACAGCTTAACGTGGGTTCCGAACTACGGTCATCAGCCACCGACAACCCAGGCCAGCACCCCCCTCAGACTATCAACTCTTGGTTATGTGCTTATCCATAAGTTTATCAGGAAGCCTACCGACTGGCGAGTGACAAACGTAAAACACTTCTCAGAAGGCATCCGGCCTTACCCAGCCTTTAACTGGCGTGACTGAGAGGTAATTTGTTGTCGGATTTTGATTTTGTTGTAGATATGTATGTGTGTGTGTGTGTGTATGTAAGTGTATATATTTATGCATGTAGGGTAGGAAGTAAGACAAACAGAAGAATTAAAGAAAAACAACTACCGCGCCAATGCGGTTTCGGCACAGCAGCGGCAGACCGCCGCTCTACCGTCTGCGCCAACGCAACCGGCTATACTCAGAAAATCATGGGCTGACCACCATCAATATCGACCGCAAGACCGAATCGTTTTGGAAAGAAGAAAATGCTGTGGCTTTGGTGGGATCGAAAAGGTGTCGTCAGAAGCAGTCAGAGCACCATTTCTAGTGTTTGGTTTCCGAACTATTTCCCCACCCGCCTTACTCGTCAGATTTGGCCTCTTCCGACTACCACTTGTTTCCATCGAGGTCTCACGCATTTTTCATGAAAAGCTTCAACAATTACGGATATGTTGAAAAATAGCTTGATGACTGGACCACCTCAAAAGATGTGCGGTTTTTCTGGGAGGGCATCCAGAAATTGCCAGAGAGATGAGATAAATTGGTAGCTGGCAATGGCACATACTTTGAATAAACCATTTTTTACCTTGCTCCCAAATTAAACATGTTTTTAAAGAAAAAAATAAAAATTATTTCGGCACACTGTAGGTAGTCTGAACAATATCCAATATCCACAACTGGTCCAGTAGTAAAGCATGGTACTCCTTACTAATGATTCTGCCTATTGTTAGTTAAATTATGAGTAGAAGACCACAGGAATCCTGGAAAACCGTAAAATCAATTCACCCTTCCTAATAATCTTTTCCAAAACCAAAACCATAATAATGTCGAAAGTAGATACCTTTGCCTTAGGCCTGCCGCCTTGATCATAAAATATTCTGTCGTTACTGCTTTAACACTTACATTAGCTCTTATTATATACACTATCATGCTCACTAACCTCAATATTTTAAAGGGTATATTAAATTCTTCCATGATTTTTATCATTCGGGATTTCTTTACTGAATCATAGACCTTACTAAAATCTATAAGCAGTACCATTGTTAGAAAAACAGGCCGAGGCTAGGCATACCAACTTAAAAAAATAAATGCTGATATCAAGGTAAAGCGAGCGAATTTTGCGAGTTTTGTAAATTTTTTATAATCATCACTTTGAATGTGTTTTACAATTATACTTTTTCCCGTTAGGAGAATTTATTGTCTTCATTCGTCTCATTTATTGCTAAAAAGTGTTCCTAATAACGGCATATTTCGCGCCATTCACACCGCTTGTGTATGATACTACAAATTTAAATAACTGAACGAAAATAACAGTATACAATCATTGATACTAGTCTTAGTATAAATAAGGGTTAATATAATCTCCGTCAATCAGAATTATATCGATTCCTCTCTGTTAATTGAACTACAAATTAAATGTCACATTTTGACAACAATCCTGATCTGTCAATCATTTTTCTCTCATTTTCGTTCATTTCCTCTTCACAAAATTCTCAATATCGGAACTATGCCCAAAAGCAAGGCGGCCCCATCCAAACCCTGGAGATCTCCTAAACCTACTAAACAACCTCCGACCGGCAGAAAAGAATATTCGTAAGTTAAAAAAATACAGCATTATTTATTTATTTATTCCTTTATTTCCTTTATGTTTTTCTGAAAAAAAAACCTTATTTGTTTCGTGCTTTGGCACGCGGATTGCTAGTCAAAACAAATAAATATTTGCTCCAGTCACATGAGGACTATTTTGAAAATTGCCTAAAATTTAGTTCCAGAACAGGACCGGCTTAAAGAAACATTTTTTCATATACCATTTTTAAACACAAAATGTAGAGTCTTCTTTTACTCCTGTAACTCACGTGTCTAGGGATTTATTTAATCCTAGAAACTTTCATTTTTATGTTAAATTATTTAAAGGTGGCCTCATGGCGGTACCAAAAATATTACTAAAATTTTCCCTAAATATGTTATTGTGATTTGTTATTCGAGATTTTTATTATTCTATGCTTCCTGAGCAACAAAAATACACACATTTGATTCTTAAAAGGAATAATTTTCATTGTTTGCATTTCATCAACAATATTTTCTATAAAAAATCTACAAACCCTTCTCTTCTTTTTTCCTTCCATGGCACTCTCCTTCCTTCCTTTCTACTCTGAGTTATTTTAACTTTTTTGGGCTTTTCCTATATATATATATATATATATATATATATATATATATATATATATATATATATATATATATATATATATATATATATATATATATATATATATATATACATATCGAAAAATTGTGAACTGGGCCCGTCGAAAAAAGTATTAAAAAGCTAAGGAAGTTCACCGGTGCTCCACGTCTTGCTTTGTCATTCCTTCATCCGCCATCCAAAGCGCCAGCAAGCATCTCCCAAGATCGGTTTCTGGCCTTAAGTCGTCATCAGTTGGCCTCAAGCTGGACACCTGAAAAGCGGATGAGTGAACAATTAAAGCCATGACCATATAAATGACGAGCGGATGAAAGAATGACAGAGCACGACATAGAGCACGGGTGAACTTCCTTATCTTTTTAATACTTTTCTCTACGGGCCCAGTTCACAATTTTTCGATCATACCTGATACTTACCCGAGGTTAGACGGGTCACGAACGGTTTCGCACAGTCTGACTGCTGCGACCGTTTACCGCAGGATGGCATGGCTGCATGTGATTGTAGCCTCCATTCGACATGTCGAATGGAGGGAGGCCATGGCTTTTAGGCCATGGCTTTTAGTCGTTCCTTGATCCGCTCTTCAGGTGTTCGCTCGTGATCCGCTCTTCAGACGCTTCCTGGCGCATTGGATGGCGCATGAAGGAATGACAAAGCACGACGTGGAGCACGGTTAACTTCCTTAGCTTTTTAATATATATATATATATATATATATATATATATATATATATATATATATATATATATATATATATATATATATAAAATCATTCCGGATGTCGATCCGTTGATCCTGTGAAGAGTCACGACGTTTCGCCTTGGCATTTTTCAAGTGCTGTCCGCTTCGACTGAAGAGTCCAACTGACGTGCGCGGGTCGTTGTGTTCGCTTTTATAGCTGGCCGGCCACAAAAGCGACTGCGCAGATTATATCGGGGTAATTCGGGAGCATTTGCGGCGCTCGGCAACGATATCGGGCGTCCGTTTATTGATTTTTCTACCTCGAGGCCAGGTTGCCACGTTTTTTCTTTTTTCAAAAGGGATTTCCATACTTTCGGAATGTTGTAAGCGTCGTTTCGCGTATTCAGCTCACCTCTTTCTTCTATTTCAAGGGCTTCTCTGTGTGTTTGGACCTTGTAGTTTTCAATATTCGCTATTTCTTTGGCTTCGACTCTTCACAGGATCAACAGATCGACACCCGGAATGATTTAGAAATATATATATATATATATATATATATATATATATATATATATATATATATATATATATATATATATATATATATATACATACATACATATTTCGTCCCTTTCGAAACCAAAGCCGATCTTGGTACTCTTCTTAAGGCTAAAGAAGCTCAACAAGGTGAGAATACGTCTGATGAAACAAAACGTTTTCTAATACATCTAAAAAATTTTCAAGGATATTATATTAATCAATGACTGGAATATTTCGCTTCAAGAAACACTATAAAGTTTTTCAAAAGGTGTAATATTCCATGCGCCTTTCTGAAACACCATCCTTCTGCTTGGGATACTTTTGAGAACTTAACAGGGAACTCCTGTTAAGTTCTCAAAAGTAAGTAAACAGGAACTCCTGATTGTTGAAAGCATTAAAGTTGTCAATGACACGGCCGAAACAGGTGTTAAACCTATGGAGGAATTTAATAGTGTTTTAACACAAAAAGAAAGAGAACCAAAAGCAGTTTTTGTTACAAATCAAATTTAATCATGTTTG
This sequence comes from Cosmopolites sordidus, assembly GCA_031761425.1. Lineage (NCBI taxonomy): Eukaryota > Metazoa > Arthropoda > Insecta > Coleoptera > Curculionidae > Cosmopolites > Cosmopolites sordidus. Next base: position 262,150 of record JARFXV010000579.1, on the reverse strand, counting down.
ACTTTTTTTATATAATTTTTTTATATTTAAGCGTTTCATTTATAAAACAGTTATGGTCTATTTAATTTTCTATTGCTCTCTATATCTCCATGTTCAATTCAATTAGCTAGTACAAGTGTACGCAGTGTGGCTCGTCTTCGGATATATATATATATATATATATATATATATATATATATATATATATATATATATATATATATATATATATATATATATATATATATATATATATATATATATATTGAAATTTGAAAGGTTTTTGTTACATGTGAAAGGTCTTTGAAAGGTCTTTGTTACATGTGCCTCCAAAGAAGAATATTTAAATTATTTATAAACTCACATGAATAATATATGTGATGAGTATTAGCCCACTGTTTAACCAGTAAATTTCTTTAAATACGAATATAAGAAAATAAACAAATTTGTTTATTATAATCTCTATATATAAACAAGGTGTTGGACTTTGATATATGTACAAAGTTAGAGAAACAATGAAATTAGACTTTGGACTATTTATCATTCAAAAAAATAATCAAAACTAAAAAAATTAAACCCCCAATAGATTTGACTCATTACCAAAACATATAACATAAATCATTTCAACCCTGCCAAATTGAATTTCCGATTTCACTTACATTTTTACTTCTATTTCGTTTCAGTCCATAGATCTAAAATGAGAGATCATAAAGACAACCTGTGTATTTCACTTCTAAAAATATTTCGCTTTTTCTAGAAACGTCATTCGCAAATAAAACGTCAAATCGGACGATAGGTTGTAGCAATTTTACGTAATAAAAAGGCGAAATAAGTTCGTTTTCTGTGATATTTTCGTTATTACCAAAAAACAGCAGCAATTATGCCACGACGAGGACGATCTGCCCCAGCCCGTTCCCCATCCAGGTATAAAAAAAAAATCAATTTATTATTTATAGGTTAGGATTAGTAAAGTCCTAATTATAATCACGTTTTTATCTATGCAGGACCACCACTCTTCCTGCTAGAGCTGCTCCAGCTCCTCCACCACCAGCACCAGTACAAGCTGCTCCTGCTCCATCTCAAGGACCTGGACTATTTGGACAGATGGCTGCTACAGCTGGAGGTGTTGCTGTAGGTTCGGCCATCGGTCACACTGTTGGTCATGCTATGACAGGTGCATAACATTTCCTATTTTTTAGATATTTTTTTTTTACATTTTTGTTCAGGTCTTTTTAGTGGAGGGTCCAGTGAATCTGCACCAGCACCGCAACAACAGGCAGCACCAGTTGAACAGTATGGCCAGCCACAACCTAATGAAGCCTCAGGTCCATGTGCTTGGGAAATCAAACAGTTCTTACAGTGTGCTTCAACTCAATCAGATTTAACTTTATGTCAAGGATTCAATGAAGCCATTCAACAGTGCAAAGTTCGAAACAGTAAGTTGTGAAAAATAACAGTTAATTCTAAGTTAGTAATACCATTTATTTTTGCAGATTTAGCATAATTTCTTCGTGATAGCAGGGAAATTTTAGTACTAGACATCAAGACAATGAAAACCATGTATTAGTGGCTGAAATAATATTGATATAGCTAATGGTACCGATGTTTTTCTTTTATTCCTTAAAAGTTTAGACAAATAAATAATTTTCACATCTTTTGTGTTGTAAATAATTGTAATCTTTTTGTTAAACCAGAAATTGTAACTGTTTTTCTGGTTTTGTTATGTTTTGCAATAAATAATTTCTGCAAATTGTTTTATTTCTAAAACTCCTCCCACTGTTCCCATAACGTATTTTGCATAATTTTCAGGATTAAAGACTTATAATCTAGTTTCATTATTACATGGAAACTAACTTGCATATTCACCAAGCTATTGACATTTAAAAAAAACCATAGAGCATTAGTTTAGATTTTAGGTTATATTTCGTTCCCTTAGTGCTATCAATTTAAATGATTAATTTTGAATTTTTCATTTACCTTCTTTAAAATCGTAGAGTTTATCTTTTATATTCATTAAAATGGATTTATTCGTTATATTACAAATACAATTAGTTGCTTTCCAATATAAAAAATCGAAATGACAGCGTTGCATTTTAGGTTATGTTTTGAATCCTTAGGCGGTTCAAAATAAATATTTCCCGAATTAAAAATCATAGATATTTTATACTAAAAACATTAAAATGGAGATATCAGCAACTCAATCTACATCAAATTTTAAACTGGCGTAAGTTAATTTTATTTGATTCCAAAAGAGCCATAAAACCACTATGTCTACTTTAGATGTTCTGAATATCCTGAAGAATTCGAAATGGATAAGAGCCTTTGTAAAAACTATTTTAGACAGTTTGGAAAAGTACGAAGATTGATATTTAAACAGAAACAACACGTTATAGTTGTTGAATATACTAATGAAGTTAACTATTTAAATGCACTGGAAAATGCTGGGATATTTAGAGGACAGACTTTCGTAGTTCAACCAGTATTCTGATATTTAGCAATTTTTGAGAAATTTGTTGCTCATTTTCATATTTTAGTTTGAATCAAAATTACCACCACTACACATACAAATGCAAGGTCTTCCATTGAAGAAAAAGTCACGATATAAAATAGAAAAATTGAAGAGGACTAAAGTACCTTATGTAGACAATGAGGAGATTAACAGTGAACTAGCTGCCATGAGTGGTTATTCAAATGTAAAAGGTTTGCTATATATATTCTTATATTTCAACAGCAACAAATAAGATCTTTTGTAGATGTGATAGATTTAACAGCAGAAGATTCACTACCAGTAATGAAACCCAAAGTATTACCAAAAATAAACAGAGCTTTGCGAAAGGAAGATATACAGAAGAAGGAAAGTGCTAATAAGATAGAGAAACATGCAAAAAAGACACTTCTTGAAACTGCAATTAAGAACAAAGCCAGAGAAACTGTTAAAATGTATCATATAAAAGTTTAGTGTCTTCTTTGTATTCAATATGTAATTTTAGTTTAACAGCAGAACAGTTAGATTTATTAAAAGTAATGAGATCACAAGCTTTTACAGTGGAAGACAAGTATAAACTATTGGATGCAAGAGATAAACTTTTAAGGTTTAATAGGAAAAGATCTCATTTAAAATCAGGCCCAACTGTAGGAACTTGTTCAGATATGTGTCCTGAAAAGGAAAGACTTTTTAGAGAAATTAAACATCAAGTAAGTTCAATTCTTCTATTGGAAGCTTTGATGTAATACACTAGACTCAAAGAGATTTAGCACCAAGCACCACCAAATCAGAGGTTTTTAATTTCTTAATCCAGAGATGAATCAATCAAAAACAAGTGATTTGTTACTAAACTTGAAGAGATTTACCACTCTTTTATCAGGAGATTTAATCTTAGATTAAATCATCTCCTGATGATGCTAACTTAGTTAGCGAAACGTGCGTCGAGCAGTTAATAAAGTTTTGTGGTAAATCTCTTCAAATTTAGTATTTCACACCAAAAGTTCCAACAGAATTGAAGTCATTTGTTATTTAGGGGTAAATCTCGTTGGGTTTATTTTTTTTACTGAGTATAATGCTTAAAAAGAGAGTTACATATTTTAGATATCTCTGTATGAACAAGATGAAAGTGGCCGTCACTCAATGAACCACCAGAAAGCTGTAAAACAATACAGTCGTAGTTCAGCAGATCAGGAATCACCCCTTCCACATGAATTGAGACCAGTCAATGTTTTACAATTAACTATGACTTATTTAGTGCATACTTTTATGGATTTGTGTGATATTGATTTAGAGGTAATGAATCGGATGATTCTGAACTAGTTTCTGAATATTTTGCTGAATTTTTAAGGTTAATATAGGTGAATGGTATCATTTTCTGTGGGATCGAACTAGAGGAATAAGAAAAGACATAACTCAGCAAGCTTTGTGTTGTCAGGGAGCTGTGGATTTAGTAGAACAGTGTGCCCGATTTCACATTCACTGCTCAGCCAGATTGACCAGTGAAGATCCATCTGTATTTGATCATAAAATAAACACTGAAAACTTGACAAAGTGTTTGCAAACATTAAAGTACATGTACAATGATTTACAGTTAAAAGGTGAAAAATGTTTGAATGAAGCAGAATTTAGAGCTTATGTGATATTGTTAAATTTGAATGATGGCAATTTTATGTGGGAGGTAAGAATTGATAATTTTCAAGTAATAAAAAAGATAAATATATTTAGATGTACTCATAAGTAATGTCGCTTTATTTCAAATTTTAAAATCATTGACATCTACTGACAATAATATAACTTAATAATTACATAACCTATATTATAGTTAAATATGCTGATATTTAAAGTGTTTATTGTCAAATTTTGAAAAAATTACGTGAACCCTATAAGAATGGAAGAGCAAAGGGCTCCGTATTTTACATTTGATGCTTTATGAGTTTCAAAACCTGTTTATCCTGGTATCTGGAACAGAGGCATGTCAGCGTTGGTTAAAAAAGAAATAAGAACGGTGATTTTAATCTTTTCGATGGTATAAAATCTAGAAGATTGGTTGAGTTTGATAAGAATCTGCTGTTGGCTGAAAGTGATATTGATTCCAAACAAATCATTCAAGAATTGGCCACAAAGCTTAAAATTTCATAGCCCACAATACATCGTTTTTTAAACCAGCTGAACAAAGTGTAAATAGAAGAAAAAACCTTCAAGACTGGCATTAATTATGGGTAACATCATCTTTAGCTCAACAGCCGTTTGTGGACCTCGACCGTTGCAATTTTCTTCTTCCATCTGGACCTGCCATCTACAGTTTCCTAATTTGGTAGGCCGATGTTTGTGGCATCGCTTTTCACTGCTTTCCCATCTGAGTTTTGCTCTTCCCGGTCTTCTTCTGCCATCTGATCTCGTATACAGTATTCTGTTAGCTAGTGATGCTGAACACAATGTCGCCTCCTCCAAAGCAGGCTTGGAGGTCCTATACTTCGTCAGCGGCGTCTCCACACTCCATCCTCCCAAACAGCCCCAAATATTGCTCTTAATAGCTTTCTTTCGAAGAGTGAGAGTAGATTTGCATACATGGTTTTAGTTAGCACACATGTTTCTTAGGCTTATGCGAAAACCGGTTAACGTCCAAGGCTGATATTAATTGTGGGTACATCAAATAATAATGTAGAAGCATGAAATCAAAGACAAGCCTCCAAGCTACTTATAAATTTCTATTTTAGGTTCAAAAATTACGCGAGGACATTCAAAAATCACCAGAAGTACGTTTTGCGCTACAGATCTATTCAGCCATAGACAAACACAACTATGTTAAGTTCTTTAAATTAATTAAGTCAACTACGTATCTAAACGCTTGCATATTGATGCGATACTTCATTCAAGTCAGAGTTCAAGCATTGGAAACGTTAATTAAGTGTTTCACACCATCAAGATCAATTTCCTTCTATCCATTGCCTGAATTAGTCAATTTGTTGTATTTTGATGATGTCGATGCTGTTATTGACTTCCTAAATGCATATGGAGTGAACGTGAATAGAGAACGAGATCAGATTCTCTTTGAAAGAAACAGTTTGAAGAGTCCAGTTTATCAATATGTGTTAGAGAGGTCCGGATTGGTAGAGAGCAAAAGACTTGGAAGTGTTGGTGAGTAATACTTGTTTATTTCCTTTAGTTGATTTGAAGTTTGAGTGGTTTTGTACATTTAAGGCAGTGTTATAAGTGGAAAAGAATTATCACCAGAATCATACTTCGAAATTCAAGGTCATGAACTACACAACAGTTTTGATAAGGATGGTTTTCTTATTCACGATGATTTATTTAATGAAATTGAAATGAGAATGGAAGAGAAGTTGTTAGATGAGCCAGATTCAAGGTAGTTTTTATATACTTCTCAAATTAAGAGCTTTGTCTATCATATGTTTAATATTCTAAATGTAACAGTAATTTAAAAAATATTGAAACCCTTAGTGAAATTTCACACAATTTTGAGAGACCTGGGAATTGTCAACAATCAGAAAGTGTACTAAATTGAGAGATTTTCCACAAAAGATCAAATTCCTTCAGGATCAAATATAATTGTATCATCATGATATGATTAGTTGGAACCGATTTACAGAAGAATTCTTTGATCCTGCGCTGGTATCAGTGCTTTTGTTGGAATGCATCGTTCAGTTTGATCAGGTCTTGAGCTAACACGTTAGAGTTGATGGTGGTTTTAACCAATCAGTCAATAGTACTGTCACTATACCGTATATAGTCATGATCAAAAAGTAGTGATGTTTTTTTAATTCGCGCGTTTAACGTATCGATACAACCATTTTTACGTTGGTATGACTGTTCTTGACATCTGAGAGAAGTTTCATATCATTTCGCTTAAATTTTGGCGTTGAGCGCCGTAAGTTGGTTCTCAAGTCAAATGTGGAGCTTAAATCCACTATTTACTACTCGAACAACAGGTAGGTTTCGTCAGATGTTTATTATAGTCTATAAATAATGATGGAATTTTAGTCTATAAATAGAATCAATATAGGTTGGTGATGAGTCAGGGTAGAAAGGCATTCATGTGGCAAAGTCAGGAAGTGTCCACATCGGGAACAGGACGTGGTGCAAATTTTTTGATATCCGTCATAAAAATGATCCAGTCCTGAGCGTGTGCATTGAATGTGGAATACATTTTTGTTACCTTCACGCAGTGATGTCCAGGAAATAAAGGCCATAATAGCTAAAGATTCACGCACCAAGGTCCGTTAGATAGCAGATAAGTTAGATATTGGCAAATCCACCGTTTTTAACCAATGAAGACGCCTGCCTATAGGATATGTGGGATCCATCATGAACTTAGTGAGCCAAATCGGCAAGACCGAATCTCTTACGATCTTTTGTTGAAAAAAAATTCTGAGGTTCACACGTTTCAATCAGGACCCGGCAAAAATTGTTGAGCATCTATTCCACTTCCTCCAAAATTGTTTAAATGGGAAATCTTTTAAAACGGAAGACGAGGTCGGAAACAACCTGTTGACATTTTTTGTCAATAACGCTGTTAATTTTTGATAAAAAACCGTTAATAATGGTGATTAAAAAAAGTCCCTTTGGACTTTCTAGCCAACCCAACATTCAACTTTTAATTAACCATGCCGTTGAAATGTGTGGGTATTTATTTTATCTCTGTTCCTTTACTCAATATCCTAAATCTGATTATATTTATACACTTATTAAGTCTTTCACCTTAGGGAATCTACCCCTGAACGAAAAGCTACATCTTCAACGACGAGAGACAAACGTCCCTTGGTTCCAAACATATTCAGCACTCAAAATAAACCACAGACAGAAAACCTTTTCAATCAAAATAAAATTATCTCCCAACCGAAAGGACAACCGAATATTTTCGCTCAAACTAAAGTGGAATCAGAAAATATTTTTACCCAAGGAAAGAAAGAGAATATTTTTACTGTTAATACAAAAGAGGTGACCTTGTTTAAGCCCAAGGAAGAAGCTGCTTTTCAGTTTAATGTTGCTAGTGCTGCTGAGCCAAAAGAGAACATTTTTAAATCAGTTATGGCCAAGAAAGAATCAACTGTTAATATTTTTAGTCAACCTACTGTTAATCAAGGAAATAATATTTTTGGTGGAACATCCAACGTTATATCAAAGGTAGTTCGCAATCATTATATTTTTATCTATTGTTGTGTTTTACATTAATTTATCGTAGCCACCAGAATTTCAAATGCCCATTAAGCAATCAACAGACACTAGTGCAAATATATTTACGACACAACCAGAAAATACAAATGAAACAAAGAAAGGCGGATTCGCTTTTAACCTTAAAACACAAAAATCCTCATCAGAGGTCCCTAATATATTCGCTTTTGGTTTAAAAACTACTCCGGAAGAGTCACAAGATGAAGAAATGATGGAGAGCGAAGAAGCAGAAACAAAACGCAAAGAAAAAGAGCGTGAGGAATTGTTAATAGAAGAGCAAAGAAAAAAGGAAGAGGATGATGTACGGCGAAAGGTTGAAGAAGAAAAGGCATTGCTGAGGATAGAAGCAGAGAGAAAAGCTCGTGAGGAACTGGAAAGGAAGAGACAGGAAGAAGAGATGGCGAGACTTGAAGAAAAAAGAAAAGTTTTGGAACAAAGAAGAAGAGAGGAATTGATGAGGAAACGGGAGATAGAAGGAGAACAAAAGATGATGCAAATTAGGAACGTCGTCAAGTGTGTTTTGGATGAATTGGTAAGTCTTGAGATGAGTTAGTAGGATTAAGTGTATGCACCATAAATTGCCTTGGATTTAAATACATTTTATTAATAGGTAGTTTTGAAACAAAACAACCTGCTATTCCGTCTCTTCCAGTTGTATTTGTAACCATGCTCTGAAGATTTTTTTTTTTTCGTATATCTGAAGAAATGGGTGGCAATAGAGTAAAAGTTATTTAAAATAATACAATTTATTTCATTGGAATCATTAGTTTCACATATGGATATATTGGGTTGATGCAAAAGTTCGTCGACGTCGAACCTTGCGCTCTCCAACTACTATTGATTTCGACCCCTTGGACGACTTTTAAAATCACCTGGATCTTTAGCTAGAAACCTCTGAACTTCTATGACCGGGGCATTATGCAACTACAGGATAGATGGAGAAAACTAATCGAAAAGAACAGGACATGTCAAAAAAAATGGGACGAACTTTTGTCTCAACTCAATATTTAAGACCATTTCTGACTTTTGACTAGAACTATTAACGAAAATTATTTTAGGTTGACAACGTGGAGGAAATTGTAAATGATGAAATTTTAAATAAAATAAGAACGAATATGAGAAATAGAGTTATGATTCGAATAGTGAGAAAATGGCGATACATCGCACAAAAGAGGCACAAAAAACGTAAAGCTATGGACTGTATTCCCATATGGGTCCATGATAGAGACGTAGGCCAGTGCGCCAAAGATTTACATTCAAAATCGCAGGATTTAACCCTGAGTTATATGAAAAGGTTATTTTCCCCTCTATTCTTTTAAATGGAATTCATACTAAGCTTTTATTCCAGATATAAACTTGGACATCCTCTGGATATTCCTATTATAGAAGATCGATGTCCCAATAAGCTAAATTTATTCTATTTAACATATTCATCCCTTAGGAGAAGATTATGTGAAGTTAAGGAAAAATGGCATCAACACATTTACTGGAAGGTGGTCATATCCATACCTGGTGAATATAAATCTTTTACCATGAAAATCAAAACACTACGGTGACTGGCAATCTAAAATTAATTTGATTTAGAAATTTTAGTTTCGCACTTTACACGCTTTAGTTTTAGCACTTTAAAGTTTCTCGTTGAGTCTGCAAACACAGAACAATCATTTTGAAAGAAGTACAGACATTTTTTCTTTGGTATGAGCTTTTATTTGTGGACTTGGTTGAGGATCGTTTAGAATGCATTCTGTGCCATTTCAAAATTCAGCTTCTTCGGGTGGTACTACGGCCCGTCAGTGAGTCTACCAAATCGATCTCCAGCAGCTGATTTCCAGTTTTTGACGTGCAGTAGCTTTTCAACATTTGTTCTAACATTACCCTGTCAACGTGTCCTTGGTCCAGCTTTCTTTCTGTTAGCCCCTATTCTCCCCTCCATGATTCTCCTTGGCATTCGGCTTTCTGGCATTCGTTCCACCTATTTTAGTCGCTGTACCATCATATAGTCTACATTATCCAGATTTTTATACAGTTGCTTGAGTTCGAAGTTATACCTGAGCCTACAATTTCCATTATCATTCGCAGCACCAAAAATTCTTCTGAAATAGCCTTTATACTGCAAGCATCTTTTCTTATTTTTTTTTTTTTTTTTGGTGAGAGTCCACGCCTCGCAACGATAAGAAACTACTGGCCGAATGAGTGTTTTATGGATCTTAAGTTTCATGTTCTTTTATATAAGTTTAGATCTTAGTACATACTACAGGAATTAAGTAGTTTTGTTACCCTTCATAATATGATTTCTGATATCTCCTATTTCTAAACTTCCTTCAGAATCCCAACGTTGCCATCACCTGTCTGTTGTCCAGTTCTGTTTTCTTCTTGTTTTGTCTATATTTATTTCTAGAGTGGCTCTTTTCAAAAACCTGGTAATTACTGAAAAATATTCTTACAGTTCATTGCTGCATTGCCATAAACAGTTTGAAACATTTGAAAGATTGTTGTGTTTTATGTGGTGATATACCCACAGTACCCACAGACCAGTATAACCCCAATACCCACAGACCAGTATAATAACAATTTTATGTACAGCAGTAAAAAACCTCAACATCAAAGCCAATTATTGATGTGAATCAGTCTTAACCCTCACCTTAACACAATTCATTTACTTACAATAAATCCTTGTAGATGTTGATGAGATGGTTAATGGTCTTCACAAGTTGGAGGAAAATCTCAAAGCGTACGTCAATTGGGAACTGAACAAATACGGCCAGGCTCAGTATATCGAAAAACGCAAAACAGTCACTTATTGTGTGGAGAAACAGCAGGGTTTCGATGTTAGAAACACGGATGCAAACAGTTTTGTTTTCATTGCCAAGAACTTTAATGATATGTTCCGGAAACGCGTTTTCGAGAATCTAAAAAATTTCGGAGTTTACGTCAAGCTGCCTGTCGTTTTTGTTCTTGAAGACACGTCCGATTCAGAAGAATATCTCGAAGAACTTAAGGCTAGTGGAATTGTATCTGACTACTTTATATACAGGTAAGTTAATAATCCCTTATATTTGATCATCTGACTTATTTATGAAAAAACTAATACATATTTAATCCTAGAAGTAATATCCCTCACTTTCATTCACTTTGGCAGCAGTTCTCGAATCCGAGATTGAAATAAATCTCAGGTCTTTCTGTTCTGTTCTGTGGTGGTATAACCCGTCAGTGAGCGATGATCTTCTTCAACCTTCACGTCCAACCGGATTGACCTCCAGCAGCCCTTTTCCAATTTTTTGATGTGCAGTAGTTCTTTAACATTTCTTCTTATATTATCCTGCCACCGTGCCTTTGCTCTATCTATCTTTCTGTTATCTTCTAGTACTTAGTTGTCTATATTTTTAGATTGGCTCTTTTGACTTTCACCTTTTTTTCATCATAGCCTATCTAGCATATCTTTTCGTTCGCGTTAACATGTTTAAGTCATCTACTTATCCTATTAGCTGTTTACTCAATACCTTTACTCATACATACAGGATGTCCCATAACTTATCCGCCATAAAGCAACTGGTGATAGTAGAGATCGAAATAAGAGGTTTTAGTCAATAAATATGTTGGCAAATGTTAGTCATTAAAAAGATACAGGGTGTTGAAAGTGAAACTAAATTTTCGAAAAGTTGAGATAATTTAAAAACGGTTGAAGATATCAGGTTCAAAATCGTTGTAGTTGGGTTTCCAAAGGCGACAAATCTGAATTTGGTACTAGTTTGAGCCTAGTTCCTAGAGGGCGCTCGCTACCTATTTTGTGAGGGATTAACTCTGTCATATTTTTTTTCCATGTAAAAAAGTACCCTTGGTCAATATTTATTGCTGTTGCTATTGCTGTTTCAATAATCAGCACATCGGCATCGTTATTAGCTTGCTTAACCAATATATTTTCAGCAGTAAACTTTTCTTTCAACATTGAAATGAACCGAAACTTGTCAGTATTTGCAAGAAATTTCTGTTGACTGGTAGGAAACTGTCATAAGTTCATCAAATAAAATATCGGAAGATGAAGATGTTACTCTTAGGAAAAAAATTATTGATACCTTTTTTATAGATAATTTTATGATTTACAATTTTGGTCTAAGGTAATTTTACGATAAAACTTTCCATTTTGATGAAAATCGCGAAAAACCCATTTTTTTACCTTTGACCTCGAGTCAATTTTTTCCACATACCGGAACGATGGGGAATTTTGAAATGTTATTTTTAATTATGTTTTGAACAATTTTACTCACTTCCAGCTTCATGTCAATTTATGTACGTTCACTCTTATTTTTCTGTCTAATTTGACCGGACTAAACGGGGTGAGATATTGATATTGGTCAAGAGTACTTTTTTTACATGGAAAAAAAGTATTACAGAGTTAATCCCTCACAAAATAGGTAGCAAGCGCCCTCTAGGAACTAGGCTCAAACTAGTACCAAATTCGGATTTGTCGCCTTTGGAAACCCAACTACAACGATTTTGAACCTGATATCTTCAACCGTTTTTAAATTATCTCAACTTTTCGAAAATTTAGTTTCACTTTCAACACCCTGTATCTTTTTAATAACTAACATTTGCCAATATATGTATAGACCAAATCCTCTTATTTTTATCTCTACTATCACCAATTGCTCTATGGCGGATAAGTTATGGGACACCCTGTATATTGTCATAGACCATTGGTTTGACTACATCCCTATCAACAACCTAAAAACTTCAATATCAGTTGTGTTTTGGTTATTTTGATAAAATGACGATTGACTTAATTTTTTTTTTTAGTTGCAACTTAAATGGTCAAGTATTACCCAGTATAATTGACAATGGTCTAATATTTCTTGCCAAAAAAGTTGAGAAATATCCACCTCTCGAAATGGACACCCTATATTCATTTTTCTTGAAAAATATATGCACAGAAATATGGAAAAAAGCAGGTGAGGAAATTAAAATCTAATATACAGTGTGTGACTGAAAAATATGGTGATTTTTTCTAGAGAGTTATGCCAAATGGAACCACGAATATAACTTTTGTATGAGAAATCCAAACATATTAATTACTTTATACAATCAAGGTTTGGACTTGTTGAGTGATATTATTCTAGATAAAAGACGGAAAGAGTACGCTCCATTTCCGGAATCATTTAAGAATTATTTGCCGGATAAAATTCCAGATTTCTTACCATGCGATTATAGGTAATTGAATTTAGTTTAATATATTAATAGGAAGACCGTAAAAAATTCTAATTGCCACACGTTCCCAGAAAGACAGTGCATATTGGACATGGTTCTCTTATGTTATACTCACGTTCATCTGTTCTAGTGGCCCCTTCCTGTTTCACTTGCAGTTCTTTTTTGATGATATTGCAAAATTATGTAAAATTACTGATCCAGTCACTTTTCTCGCCTTGTAATACCGAACCTGCACTGCCTAATCCCCCTTTTTGCGTTAACTTTTCAAACAGTACATTTGAACTACTTGATACAGGTATCTAAATAATGTAATGATACTTATGGCGCAACGTTTGATCTGACAACACTGTTTAGTCAGGTCAGCATCTGACGCGTGTTCAGTGCAAGCTTGAACTAGAGTCACTTGGTGGTCCCCAGCAATTATTTTTGTAAACCGGATATTTCTATTGGTTTCTGAAAAAAGTCTGAATTGTGTAGACATTTTTATCACTTCATGCAGAAGATCTTCACCTGAAGGGGTTCATCTTCGATCCTGTCTCGGTCTTCTAAAAAAGGACAAACCACCTGAAAACTTCAGGCTTGGATAAAACACTGTTTCCATATGGCTGTTGAAGTTTTGTACTGTGCCCAAATCTGAAGCAAAACTTGTTGACCGCTGCTTGAAATTGTTGTCTTTTTCAGAAAGTTCTAGAAAAATCCGCTTTACAAGAACAGCTGCTACGGACAACCAAGTGGCTCTGGGGAGTTCAAACTCTTACTGAATTCGCATCAGATTTTGGTATCCTCCCTCTCCAAAGGGGCAGCCAACAGTGTTTTTGATAGACGCCGCCAGTATCATTACTTTATTTAGACATATCATATCGAGTAGTTCAAATGTACCAAAATTTCCGTATCTGAAGAGTATATTTTAATTTTAAATTATTTTTCCCTCTTTACTTTTTGAACCATATGTTAGCAGGTAAGATAAGTCCTTTTTGACAATAATAACAACACAAGCAAATACTTTATAAATAACTTTATATTAAACTAAAATTTATATTTAAAACAATAATTTACATATCTCATATTCAAGTTGATTTACCTCCCAACTTCTGTAGACTTCTGCTAAATAATCATTAATTGCATGATGTACACCTTATGATATTTTTCATTCTAGATATTTTCCAACATTTTGGAGCGATACCGACTACGAAAAGCACCTCCGAGAAATATTAAAAAACCTAAAATTACCAAAGTTTTTACAAAATTGGCCACCGCACAACGAAACAGAACTCATATTGAACGTATCTAAATATTGCACCGACATTTTTAAAAATCCAAAAGAACCTTACATACAGATTTTAAATGCATTAAAACAAAGCATTAAAGATGACTCTTATGATTCAATTTTATGGATAGAAGCCATGGAAATAATCGCACGAGGAAGACTGAAAGAACATAATATGGAGCTGCCGAAAAAATTAGCGTATGAAGACGTATACAAAACATTCATCGTGGTATATGATGTGGATAGGTTGAATAATTATAGCAGCAGCGAATGGTTCTATCGAAACAACTCCTTGATTGAAGGTTTCAAGAAAACCATGGATCCATCATGGAGCTCTCCGAAACCCAAGGAAAAAACTCTCGACTTGAGCATTGACAAAGACGCTCTTTTTGAAGTAATAAACAAAGCTGAGGATATGTTAAGGTCGCCTAAAATCTTAAAATTGGAAAACAGAAGGAGCATTGAAAATTTGAACAGGAGCATCAAAGATTTGGAGGAATCAATTAGAGTGGTTAAAGAGATGGATGAAAGAAATCTGTTCAAACGCTTTTTGGAGAATTAGAATAAGAAATAATTTTTTTGTTATTTAAGGCAATTTATTAAATATTAACTTTTTTTATTACTGTTTAATTTAAACATTGTTCCTTGATAATGTCTAGCTAGAAACATCACTCAAAGTTCAATTCGGGTACTGAAACCTCTGGTGTGAAACGCTAAACTTAAAGAGATTTACCACTAAACACCAAATCATTTGGCTTTAACTTCTCGATGCGCTAACCTTGTTAGCATCATCAGGAGATAACACTTGATCTTTCTAAGGTTACTCAATCAAAAAGATTCAAAACATAGGGATTCAGGCATTTGACTTAATTAAACAAAAACAAAAGTTTGACTGTTATCTATTATAAATCCATAAATATTTCTTTCAATAAATAATGTAATTTTTCTTTTCCATATAAAATTCACCTTACACCCACTTGCCCTGAATATATATGATTATTTTTAGTCAACATCCAGCCTGTTTACAGTAATGTCCACTCTTTGATTCAAAATTTTCACAGCCATTTTCGGGCTAAAATTGCTAACGCCAATTTCTTTCAAAGTTTTTCCTCTAGTATCTTCCACCCCCGTAGCTCCCTCTAACGCCAGGAGAGTTTCCCGAAGCAATAGAGCTGATCCTTTGGTTAAATTAAGTAAATTACATGACTCAATTACCCTGAAAAGGTTAAAAAACTAAATGGAGTTTTAGATCTATTAATAAACCTTACTGAGTAAAATAATTGGATGGAGTATCTGTGTACTGTGCAAATAAAGGTAGTAAATTTCTGGTAACATCAAATTTTAACTGCAAAGCACCTCCATCATTGAATCTGTTATCCATAATTAAATCTTCAAATAGGTAAGTATCCAGTTGTGTGGCTACATTTCTCCAAACTACAAAAAATGTTAATAAATCGCCGACTCGAGGATCCAGTCATCACCTATTGTAAACAATCTGCTTTGTAAACTTTTCTGCAACTGATGCATTCTTTTAGCTAATACTTCAAACATTGGACAGGCAGCCGGTGTTAAAGACAAACTTCTAAACTCTTTTTGAACCTTTATAGAAGACCATCTGTGAATTAAAAAATAAAGGGATATCCATAAATTCAAATGTCAATGTTTGAACTTCTTTAAGTCATTCATTTAATTTGTATTTTGTAGATATTGCAGTGTTTGTAAGAGAAATTACAGTTTTTCAACTAATTATTTTAGCCACACTTACTTTTCTCGTCTGTATTCCCAACTGCGCTTTTTTATATCCCCAATCACTCTTTCAGCTAATATACACAATAAGTCCCTGCGAAAATGTCTATACAGCGACAACGTTTCCACGAATATTGACTCAGATTCCACGTCCTGAATACTGCCATCGTCGAAATCATTTATGATTGGAGATGCTATAGTTTGCTTTGCTTCTTTCAGTTGTTGTGTGTAATAATATAAGTTTAAAAAATGCTGAAAAAAGTAATGATGTACGCTCGGCAAAGTGTTTGTATACCCTGATTTTCAGGGGTTTATCACAATCAAGGTGAAATTAACCAATTTAATTTTTGTAAATATAACAGGAGGGTACATGACATGAAAACAAAGTTCTTTCATATTAATCACACAAATTATATGCCAAACAATGTCATTTTGGACTGCAAAGAAATTTGTACTTATTTGTATTTGCACATTTGGCATAGAGACTGCTTTTAGTTTACAGTCAGATTGCAGTTTAGCAAGTGATTTTAATTTGTGTGTTGACTCCAAAGCGAAAAGAGATTCCTGTGGGAGCGAGGGGGGAAATAATGACGTTGTACCATACCGGAAAGAGTTGTAGGGAAATTGGATGTCAATTTAGTTTATTATTTTCGACACTACTATATATTGTATGAGGACAATTGAAAACAAATCCCGATCAGATCGTTATCGAGTCCTCATTGTAGCAATGCATTGCTAATGAGTTTGAAACATGCAATGAGAACAAGGTCACATCTCAGATTTTTGGGAGTAAATTTGAAGTTTTTAAGTCAGCCTACATTTTGACATTATGGCCGAGAAAAAAATACCAGGCTTAATAGAGGAAACATACTAATATATTTAAACATTGTGGCGGTAATGTTATGGTTTGGGGGGTGCATGCCTTACAACGGAGTAGGAAATCTTTACGTTATAAACTGTAACTGTAACGTGAATTGAACCGGGTTGCGGATGTGTTACGAGATAACCTGCGAGAGAGTACTGCAAAATTGTGGCTGGAAGGAACAAGGACAACAACAAGGTAACGATCCTAAACACACAGTTAACATAACCAAGGAGTGGCTCCTCTATAATACCCTTAGAAGATGGCTCACACCATCCCAGCTACCGGACCTTAATTCCATAGAACATTCATGGCAAATTCTAAACAGAATCACACTTCAAGTCACAATTAAGAATAAGGAGTATCTAAAAAAAGTAATTTTTGACATATCGTATAGTTTATCCACATTATATACAAAATTATATATTATATTACAAAAAATAAACTAGTGGAATCAATGCCTAGATGTTTGGAAGCTGTCATCGCTAATGAGATGAACACAAAATATTAAATGAATTATAATCAATGAATATTTTTATTGCGGTTTCAAATGTTATTGTTACGGATATTATTTACGAGGGTTGCTATTTATGTATCCGGAATTTTCGCACAATCTAAAACCACCGTATCTCACTGGTTTAGTGAATTCAATTGTGGCCGTCGTTCGTGCACAGACGAATTTAAAGAAGGTGGTTCAAAATCGGTTGTTGTGCTAGAAAACATCCATACTGTGCGCGAACTAATAAAGCAAGGTAGAGATGTGACATACCGTAAGATTGAGGCATCCTTGGGCATTAGTATGACAAGCATACACAAGATTTTACATGAACATTTAGCCGTGAAAAAGATTTGTGATATATATGTGATGTAGATAACATCTATGCATATGAGCCCGAAAGTAAACAGCAGTCGATTGTATGGGTCTTTCAAAATGAGCAATACCGAACAAAAGT
Organism: Cosmopolites sordidus; assembly: GCA_031761425.1. Classification (NCBI taxonomy): domain Eukaryota; kingdom Metazoa; phylum Arthropoda; class Insecta; order Coleoptera; family Curculionidae; genus Cosmopolites; species Cosmopolites sordidus. Next base: position 244,463 of record JARFXV010000579.1, on the reverse strand, counting down.
TGTTTGTGCAAGAAACACTTCGAAGCAAATGGTCGTATGTTTTTTTGGGATAAATGGGCATGTGGCTACAGTGCCACTAGAGAATCGTATAGCGATCAATTCTGAACGGTACACAGCCATTTGTTTGGTAGGAGTCTTTGAAGAAAAGCATAAAATAACCAGCGACGCAGGATCATTCTTCACCATGACAACGTGAGCTCTCACACATCGGGCCGAACAACTCAATATTTGACTGGTCAATACATCGAATTGATGGATCATCTGCCGTACAGTCCTGATTTGGCACCCAATGATTTATTTTTGTTTCCGTCCGTGAAGAATGAACTACGTGGTCAACGATTTTCGACGTGAGAAGAAGCGGTTGATGCGTTCAAAATGTATCTTTTGAAGACACCTCAATCGGAATGGGAAAAATGCTATAAAAATTGGTTCAAACGTATGCAAAAGTGTATCCATCATCGCGGAAAATATTTTGAAAAACAATAAAACCATTTTGATAATAAATATGGTTTTATTTATTATCCCTTAACTGGTCTGGTGCCTTTTTTGTCATTACGCGACTTCAGTGTTTTGTCAGACACCTACTTTTAAACTTTGGGTTTTTTTTACGTTTGATCATTAATAAAATGCACTAAAAATACTCGCAAATGCTATAAATATACCGCGGCGGCGCGGCGTGGTGGAAAAATACTTTCGTTAATTAAAAATATTTATTTTGTTTTATTACAAGGAAAACGAAGGCCTACCAGGCTAAAAACACATGTAAAGTAAAAAAGTATTCACTAATTTGTAAAATATAACATAAAATGTCACAAAAATTAGGGAGTTGGCAAAGCAAAAATATAAGTCTTACAATTTTTTTGAGCATTGTTGTAGACAAATTGGTTTTTGACATTTTATGTTCGGCGGTTCGCTGTGTACGGACACAAAGAGCATTTTCTTTTCGTGTCTAATTTGTCACTCATTTGTGAACTAATTCTTATAGTAGTCGGCCCTTTTGGAACAATGCAAGTTTTTATGACTTGTTTCACATTATTATTTAGATAGGGGGATGATTCTCGACGTATCAGCTTCGGTCTTATCAGTGTCAAAGAAGTTTGCTTTATAATGTCAAATCTCTCTATATGTTCCGCATTTTTGCAACAATTGTATAAAATATAGTTGTTCTCTATAACAATGTTGACTATTTGGAAAAATATAGCAAGAGGCCATCTATAACATTTTATGTTACAGCTATAGGTGACACATTTTTGGTCCATTGAATCGACCCCACCTTTCGTATTGTTGTAAAAGTCTATAATTTCTGGTAAAGTTTTGCCTCGTTTGTTTGTAATTTCAGAAACTTCATGGTGCATTGAAGAAATCAAAATCACATATTTATCTTGTTTCGGCACATGGCTTATGAGGGTAAAATTATTATTGTAGTCAAATCCATATAAGGTGGACCCTAATTCCCTTCTTACTACTTTTTCTTTATTTTTTCTTTTTGATGGAGGGGGCGGGGGCAAAAATTCTTCTGGAATTTCTCTTTTATTTTTTTTTCATTGTCCCGACGTAGGTTATTTTTCTCTTCAATTCTCTTACAAGCTCAACAGATGAAAAGTAGTTGTCCGCAGTGACATTTCTATTTGAGTTTTTAATGCATTTTGTAAGCTTCAGCACAGACTGAGTTGGTATCAACATTTTTTCTTCTTCAGCAGTTAGCCCTTCGCCATCAGCACCTCTTCCGGTATACACATAATGCATCATAAAAATAACTCGTTTGACCATCTGTCAGTGCCATTACTTTGATGCCATATTTGTTAGGTTTGTTGGGCATATACATCCTAAATTTACACCGGCCTCGAAAGGGGATAAGCATTTCATCAACGCAAGTGTACTCCCCTAAACAATACAGCTCTTTACAGTGGGTTACAAACTTGTTAAAAATGAAAGAGATGGCTGCAAGGGCATCAGTTTTTTTTCTTTCTGTTCTCGTAGTGTTATCATCAAACCGAAGAGTTTGAAGAAGTACTTCAAATCTTCTTTTAGTCTGTCTCGTCACTTGTGAAGAGGGACGACACGGCTTCACTATTTGATTTGAATATTGATGTCAATAAACACAAACCAATAAATGCTTTCATTTCAATAGTATCGGTATCTCTAAAACGATAACGGTTTTTTTGTGGCAATGACTCTTTTACACTCCGCATTTTTTGGTTTGTTCATAGAATGAATTCATCCAACATGTTTTTCATTTATGAACAATAAGAAAATATCTTCAAGTTTAGGATTGTCCCCTAATAAACGCACTGGGTTCAGTGCACCAGGGAGTTTTCTAACTACATTATGACTCAAAGTTCTCCTGTTCAGGGGAGGAGTTTTGCTCCATGTATAACAATTTCCTTTCCCATGGTAAAGTTGATTTAATGGTTGTTGCTGTTAAGGAGGGGGAGGAGATTGTGCAGAGGGTGGTTGTACAACTCTCGCAACATCAGATCCGACAGATTCATCATCTGAAACGTCAGAGCCGCTTTCCTCGGAATATATCTCGTTTATTACCTCCTCTGTGTCAAGGGGTTGAAAATGGGGATCTTCATCTGAATCATCAATTGAAAAGTCCCCAATCAGAAAGTTCATTGTCAAAAATTATATTTTTAAGTTCTGGGTCATCGAAACGAACTCGATTACTGGGCCCAGGTTCATCCATGGCTCCTATACAAATTAAAATTTATTTATAAAATAAGCATTACTAATAATAAAAGCCTACTAAAAAGATTATACAATCCAAAAAAAAAGTTGATTTGGTGAACTGTGTGCTTCCGTGTCTGGTGGACATCTCTTATAGAGCGTCTGTGTCTGTGAGTTTAAAATAATTGAATAAAAACCAATCAAAACAAAGATAAAATGACCAAACAAGAGCATGGTAAGGATTATTCCAGATACATAAACATAGCAACCCTCGATTTGAATTTGACATAAAATATTATCCTATGTTGTCATTTCTTGTTAAATTTACAGATCCTTTTTTTTTTCTTTTTCGCCATGATTTGTGACAAACTTCTAAAAATTAGGGCGTGCAGAACTTTTTTTTGTTTACTGTATGTGTTAGCCTTAGGCCGCACTACAGCTAAACCGCCGTGGTTTTTAACCGCGCGATTTTGTGAGCCAAGAAAACTACTACAAGCGGCCTCACTTGCGGTTTTTTTCCGCTACTGGTTTTAAAACCGTTTAAAAAATGTTACAAAATGGATCGCGGGTAAAACGGTTATTTCTTAGTATTAGAACAACACTACATATTGTTCTCTTGAAATCTATCTTGAAACTATAAAAATCGCGGGCAGTTTCGCGGTTTTTATAGTAGTGTGTACGTCTCGAGCGGTTTTACGGTTAACCGCTCGATGGAAAATACCGTAATACGGCCCAAGTCTTACAATTATACTTAGTGATAGGAATTAAGCTTATAACGCGTATACATTTACAACTGGTATAGTCACTGCGATTAACTCAGTCACTGTCATTCTAAAGAGTAAAAGTTTGTTATTTGATAACACGCATATTTCGTTTTGTACAGTTCCTTTTTGATATAGCGATATAAATAAAAGAGAGACGTCCGTCACAAAAACCTTTATTAATTATTGAAAAAACATTTTAGGATATTACTTTTTAAAAATGTCATCCAAACGTAAAACTTCGCGCTCACGGCACTCATCTAAACGATCAGCAAAATTCCTTAGGACGGCTCGGCACATAATCTCTCTAATGGCTGCCATTTCCTATCGGATATTTTCTTTTAATTGCATCAAAAAACCCGGTTTATTGCCGTAAACTTTTGATTTTAGATATGCCCACAAAAAAAAAGCCCATAGGGCTCAAATTAGGGCTACGTGGAGGCCAGTTTATGTAACATTTTCATGGAAATCAATTTGTTTAGAAAAATTTCACGAACTTATGACAGAGACATGTTGGAAGTATGTGACATTGCTCCGTCCGCCTGAAACTACGTTCATTGATTATAACCAGCAAAGTTTTGCAGTTCAGGTACCCAAAAATTGTTCAACATTTCCACATAACGCTCTGAATTGACGGTAACTGGGCGTCCCATGCCCTCTTCAAAAAAAATACGGGCCGATTATTTCTCGAGCTGACATTGCAACCAATATACTGACTTTAGGCGAATGTAGGGGTTTACGATGCTTGTGCTCCAGTAACGACAGTTCTGATTATTTACATAATCATTGAGATGAACATTTTATAAAATTCTCGCACACACAACACACAGTTTTCTCCCAAGAAACGCTCCATACCGACTAAATTCCTAAACGCGGAGCTATCGATTGACATACGCCCCGCGCCCTTCACAGTTGTTGCCTTTGCACAGTGAGCCAATGCAATAGAAAGTATGTGAAGGTATGAATGTATCATATAAGAAAGTATGGGACACCTTGTATGTATAGCTTACCAACATGGAACCCCAATCAACCAAAACATTTTCGACATAATATAAGGTGTTTGCTATCGAAGGCACTTTAGATTCCATAACATCACCTTCTTCGGCATTAACAAGTTGCAAAAGTCTATAAAAAAGATGTGTTTTAAAATATAAAAGCATTCCTTGCTGATGTATTTTTCAATACCTCACTCTAAAGTCATCCAATAATTCAAGTTGAAGATCCAGAAATTGTATTCTATGGCCAGGTTGAGGCAGACCTTCGTACCTGATTATAAACAATTATTCATAGTTAGTATGGTTTTTGTTAACTTAAAAAGAAGCAGTTTTGCTCCCTAAAAATATTCACATAAAGTCACAAAGAATTTTTCCAATATCATTATTATTAAGAGAACTCATAAGTTGCAGGAAGCAACAATACATAAAAAATAGCGAGAAAAACATGAGATATTGTACATGAGGGGGTAGTATTAATGTACAAGAGATAGATCAGTTACAGTAGATTTTTCGAGCTTTAGACAACATACTTTCAGATCAGTAGATTATGGAACAATAAAAACGAGAGTTTTAAATAAAATAAAATAAAATTATGTCAGTGTTGGTATAACCAAACTTCTAGGTTAAAAACTTACCAAATATCTTATATATAATGCCTGAATGATTGTGGCGTGTTCATATATTTTTTTCCTTTATTTGGGTTTTTCGCTACTATCTAAAACTCAAAAAATATCAAAAATACCTGTTCGTATTTAAAGAAAGAATCACTGGGTAAAAAGAAAAAACCAAACGGAGACAAATTTCTCAATGATTCTTTTTTGTAACAAATTTGCCTAACGAACAAAATTTTAAAGATATAAAAATGTTAAAAAAAATGTTTACAAACTTTTAACGTTCGTTTCGGAGGGTACTCTCCCCCCGTTTTCAAAACTAAACTAAAAAATAAATAATAATTAATAAATAATAAATAATAAAAAGAATCACTGAGAAATTTGTCTCCGTTTGGTTTTTTCTTTTTACCCAGTGATTCTTTCTTTAAATAAGAACAGGTATTTTTGATATTTTTTGAGTTTTAGGTAGTGGCGAAAAACCCAAATAAAGGAAAAAAACAAATATCTTATTATTACCTTTCAGTAATTGTTTGAAGTAACGTAATGAAAGCATCTGCACACATAGTGATTTTTAAATCTTCCACGTCAGACGTTAATAATTCAAATGCTTCAACAGAAATGGGAGATAAAATTGAATCCATTTTCTCAGTAGCATCTAAAATTAATGTTCTCAAATGCTAGGTTACGTTGTAAATAAGAAACAATACATTTCCTTTCCATTATTAACCATTTTACCAGTATTGGGGCTTGTGTCAATATAATGATGATACTTGGTTGAGCAGTAGGATAATTATAGATTTCTCTCAATTCCTTATCAAAACCTAAAGCTTCATCAATGGAATGGGAAAAAGTATAATCATCAAACTGTAGAGATGGTAATTCTGAATTTAACTTTTCTGCTGCGATATGTACCAGGCCTCTCATAAATTCAACCTGTTAAAGGCAGACAGACATTTATACTAGTCTTCCCACAGTGATTTAACTTTCATAAAATTACCTTGGCATCGATATGGTGTAAACCAAATTTTTCTATAACAGGTTGAATCCATGTGCTCACATAATCTTTATGATCTCTCACCCAGGTAAGGATCTGTGTAAAATACCTAAAATTTATATTAAATCTTTGTTACTTACTGTTAATTTGTTCGTATTATTACCATTCTGGTTTATCAACTCTATTTGTCTTTCTGTTTCCATAAAAATGGTACATAAATCTTTTTTTTAAAGGTTGTATCAGAAAATATACTGGCAAACACAAGGGCTCAAAACTGCTCAATACACCTGAATATTATATCAGTCGAAAATGCATAACATAAAAAGACTAGCATTTATACCTGAAGAAACCTCTCCTGGAACATTTAATTCTGCAGGGATCTCGATTTGAAGTAGATATTCAGCTACAATTTGTAGTTTGCTAATATTACTATCTAATGGTACAACCAGAGAGAAATTTGTAGTAACAACAGGCCATTTAATCTGCTTTAATATCTCATCAAAATCACTGGAAATTAATAATTGCTATCAAAAATCCGGTAAACAAAAAAAATATTAAGAAACCTACTTGGATAATTTTTCTTTCAAAATATTATGCCAATATAATATAATCTCTTTAAGATACCATTTCAAATTTAATACTGGACAATCAGCTAATATCCTGCTTATTTCTGACAAATTTGCAAAATGTGTAGTGCACTTCTCATCATCATTTTTATCTAGTTCATGTTGTAATTCTACACTGTAAAAATAATTTTCAGAAAAAAATTGTTTAGAAGTTTTCTATTTACCATAAATATTCGATTTGTTGTACTACTCTGATATATTGTAAAGTTGTCTGTAATGTATGGAGTTTGTCAAATTTGGCCTTTAGATTTTTTCGTACTTCATCAAACTCATTAAGATCTTTCTCTACAACATTAATAATCTCCTTGGATTGTTTTAAGGATTCTTTACTTTGACCAACTATAGTTTTAGCCTGTTCAACTGATTTACCAACAACACCATCTGTATGGTTTGGTTGAAGCTAAAATAGTCAACATTTATTGTGATAATTATTTCTTGGCATGAATTACCTCTTGTAATATCTTTTCTTTACGTTTTAATAGATTAGTATATAACTCATTGCATTTTTTTAAATTTAGTAAACTCTTTCCTTGCTTTTCATTGATTTGTTGCAGAATTTTCTTTTTTTCTTGGGTAGAAGGCATGATGTAATTTATACCATTTAAACTAAATAAATATCTATATTGTTTATTTTAAATAGAATAATCTTACAAACATTACAAACAAAATACGTAAAATTCTGAGGTTACGATTATGTGCCAACTCCATATCCCACTACACAATCTACGTACAAATAATCTACAGTAGTCCAAATCTGCAATAGTCCCTTTATTCCGGTTAGTTATATCATTGTTCCAACCTCAAATTTTATTTTAAAAACAGAACAGTATATCATTTAATTATTTAAAAAATATGGCAAAATGGAACAAGCTAATAAAGAGGAACTCGGCCTAAGCACTAGGGATGCTCTAAATCAACTTTATATCGAAATTGAATCTGTGTTACAGCAATTCAAACACTCCCAAAAATCTAGGTAAGTTTTATTCTTTGAAGCAGTATAATCCAGTAATTATTAGACTTTAAATTGTTATGATGCAAGTTACTTAATTGATGTAATTAATATTAATTATTTAGAATGTTTAATTTCATATGATAGAATAGAAATTTAATAAATAAATAAATGTATCTAAATATACTTTTAATATAAAAACCATTGCTTTATTCCCACAGGAAGTCTAAAAATTTAGCATGGGTAAAAGATGCTTTAAGTTTCAAAAGCAAGAACACCACCATAGACTTGATAGCAGCTGGGTTCCAGCTTTGGGCCTCTTTAGCACTTATAATGGGTTATTGTATGGATGGAGATAATGTGGAGTTGTATGAAGCCATAATCATTGTTATATTGTTAATTCTCAATGTATCAATAGAATTGTATAACAATAAATTAAGACATAATGAGGTAATTTTAATTTAATTCTGTTGTAAGTTTGGTACAGTTAATGAATGAATTTAGATACCAAATAGGGTTCAAATGGTATTGGATAAATTGAAAACTGAAATGAATTTTGTTAATTGGCAACCTGAGCATTATGCTAATCTTTATACACCATTATCACCTTGTATAACACTCCAATGGACATACAGGGATGGCCACCTTGTAAATTTACCTTGGGCATTACTAGTCAAAGATGATATTATTTTAAGTAATTAACATTTAACAAAGTTTTGAAAAATATACTGATGGTAATATTTTTTAGTAAAACCTGGTCAGGTTTGTCCAGGATATTGTGAAGCATTAGATAAACAATCTGAACATTCTATTTTGCATGCAAAAGAAATTTTTGCACCTACTTTACAAAATGCCAATGAGATATTCAGTGCACCAAAATCAAAGAAGCCCCTGGAGGCAAAGAAATATAGGTAATATTAATTGAAAACATTGTGATTGGTTTTTATTAAATTTTTGTAGATTGTTGGAGACACCGTTTTTATATAATTTAAAGCTCTCTCTGGAAGAGGCACTTGACAGACCTGTAACTCAGCATAATCAACAAAGATATTTTGTTATGGTTAAAGTTATAGAGTGTATAGTGTTACCTGTGATGTTTGTTTTGGTATTTGCAGCTAATTTATTTAGATATTTATACTTTCAACAATATCTTGGACATTATTCTATTGCAAATATGTTTTTTATAAGTCCAAGTAATGCAATTTTACCATTACTACCAATAGTATTTCCTATTGTTTGGAATATATCAAATTTTATTGGAATGGCCAGGTATCTACATCAGTTAACTTTATTATTGAAGAGTACTAGCTTCATGTTGCAGGTTCAAGGCTATATTTGATGCATCAAGATTATTCCAAACAAGATACAATCCTTTGGAAGAAGACACAGATACCACCACCGAATATAATGAAGATATAAGATGTTCTTGGAAAGAAATTTATAGGAATTTTTTGGATATTTGTAAAGGAAAACCAGATATTATGTGCCGATCAGCAAATGTTTTACATGTCTTGGGATCAGTTTCAGTAAGTAATTTGTAAAAGGCTTTTGCCTTTAACTAAAAGGAAATTTTAGGCCTTAGGATGTGTGGATAAAAAAGGAATTCTTTCATGGCCTAATCCTACAGCAGAAAAAGTATTCTTTTTGCATAACAATGATCAAGATTCTGACAGTTCTCAGACCAGGTAATAACTCATTTATTTCAGAAGGGAAGTTTTGTGAAAATAATATTTTTAGTTTGATCAATGTGAATGATTTGGCCACTGATCAGGCAGACACTACTGGAACTTTAGATTTTGATGCAGAAAGTCCATTGTCAGCTATAGCTGAAGTGCTGGATTTAACTCACAATCACAGTGAACCATATAGATTGCATTTTGACGATCAGAACTGGCAGAATTATTTGCCATCATTAAAGCCTCTAGGATTAGGGATTTTATTGAACACTTGCAACCTTGATACACAGGTAAGATAAATAGAAATCAATTATTTCACTCTACAAAAGGCATCTGCTACTTAAGATTGAGGTTATTGGTTATTAAAGTTTAATTATATTGCAGGATAGATATTCACATTTTTGTTCACATATTACATGTGAAGCCATGTACAATGAGAACTTAGTCCCAGTTACTAACAGAAGATGTCTCTGTGAATTAGCAAAGGAGATAGGCTTTGTGGACCACGCTCAGAAGATTTTTAATTTGGAACAGCAACTATCAGTATTCCGGCATTTGGTAAGAAAACTGAAAAACACAGTTAACTTTTGACTTGGAAGTATTGATATACAAGGTTTACATAATAGTTTAAGCGGGGCGATCGATAGAGGATGTTAATTCTTAGGATTTAAACTGTGCAATACCGATCAGTAAATTTGGCTGAACCCCCAGGGTTCATGTGATATTATTCACCTTTAGTCAAAATAAACCCCATCAAAATTATTTTTTTAAATAACAGTTTTAGTTTACTGCAAAGTTATATTTGTTTGTTTTGTTATTACTAAAAAGGCTTTATTTTACCCTGTACTAGGCAGTTTAAAAAGTAATATGGATTAATGGGAGATAAATAAGTAAAATGTATGCTTCAAATAATCTTCAAGAGGGAATGTACAAAACATGGTACATTTGAACTACTTGATACGCGGTATGTAAATAAAGTAATGAGAATGGTGGTGTAACATTCGATCTGGCAACATTGTTGGCTTCCCCTTTTAGTGGAGGTGTGAATGGGAACTTGAACTTTTTAGAGTCATCTGGAGGTCCCTAACAAATATTTTCCTAAATGAGATTTTTCTAGTGCATTCTGAAAACGAGTGACAACAATTTTGAGTAGTGGTGTACTATCAACATCCCGTCTGTAATTTCCATATACATTTCTAGAAGCTCTAGTTTTTGTCTTTGATATTTTTATTTAATGGATTTTTTGTTGACTTTATAATATAGTCTATTTATTTTCTTGATATGTCGGTATATTGTATAGATCAATGCAGGTTACATCACCTTTTACAATTTTCGAATTACAATTTTAGTAATTGGAATGTTTGTTAATTCATTCTTATTGGCTTAGTTTTCTCTTTTTTTCTTCATTAGATGTGCAACCTAACATGGAAGATTTCGTCACCATTCAAATCTTCATGAATGATCGTATCAGGTCCTTAATTTCATTCTCGGCTTTTTTTACCATCTTTGTGTAATGATACGATAGAAATCACTTGACATAAAATGAAGGAATTATATTTTTTTTTACATATATATGTTTTATAGAGACATGTATACATATCTCCCTAATAATAACGTATGGCTTAACGGTTAGTGCTCTAACTGGGCGGCTAGTTGGGTACATGCGTTTGATGAGCATTCCATTCATTGCAGCTTTAACTACTTGGAAATAAAAGTAATCCTGAACACTCCGAATCCATCAAACTGTTCTCTGTTTACTATCTGTTACTTTAAAGTTATCAGATCGATACAATCATTGTATGACTGTTCACACTCTCAATGAGAGATACTCATAATCTCAGTTATAATGCATGATAGCAGTCAACATGGATTCAAATAGAGAGGTTCTATAATAATATTATTGTCGGCACCGGATCGGAAAAACGCACGAGATACCCATCCAGCTATCCAACTGAGGTGTGCAATGGGCACAAAGGGAGAACGCGCGATGTACCCGCTTCAGATACCAGAAAAGCTATACAGCATTTATCCACTTCATGATATTGAAGGGAAAACCGCGCGACAATACCATGGATATCTCTCAATTAAATTATAAATCATATGAATATACTGATGATCCCTATTCAAGTGTTGTTTGAATATCCACTCAAATAGAAATCATTTAATGTTGACAAAAACTTTAATCAAGAAACATTGTTTTAAATATCTAAAATGGAAAGTTACAGATTTAATACAGTTGTACTTGAATATTTGGTAATAATCAGAACAGTATTATGTGAGAAAAAGAAATAGAAGTAGTCTTAAAATACTTCTCCAAACTGCTAAAATCATTACAAAACAAAGTGTTTATTGAAAAACTCAAACAGAAATCATTTAATATTAATGAAAACATTAAATAGAAACAGAGCTTTAAATACATCTTGAAACTAAAATAAATTGATAGAAACTAAAGTGTTTAGTGACAAACTTACAGCCATTATCGCACATCGGGCGGTAACTGCCATTAAGTGTTGTCTAAACTTTTAGATATGATAAGCAAACACATTGAATGTAAACATAATTACACAACCCAGTGCCATTAAGTGGAAAAATGAAATATAGACGGCATCTGGTCAAATGGAATAAAACCCATTTTTGCCAAAAAAAAAAAAATTATAAAACTATCGTTTTACCTGAGATGGAACAAGAGACCGGAATATGTAAATTAAACAAACATATTTCTTACATTTGTATGCTAAAAGACCTTGTAAACAAATGATATACCTATCGTTTTATTTGAGATGAAATCGATGTCTGACAAATATATACAAAACAAAAATATTTCTTACATTTGCAATTTATTTATGAAGAAAATTATATAAACTTAATCTTCGAAGTAATCTCCCTCACCTTCCATACATTTTCGTCACCTTTCATCCCACATAGGAAAAAATTGGTGGTTTTGATATGGTACATTCATTGAGGCTTTTTCGACTGATGATGTTGCAAGTACCAGAAGAGATGAAACTCCGAAAGAGCCAAGTCTGAAGCATATGCTGGGTGCGATAAAATTTCCCAGGACTACTCAGCTATCATGTCCAGAGTCATTTTTACTGTGTATTTTCACTTTATATCTTATAATTTTCATTGTATATACGCTATAACTGCTGTTGCTAACATTTTTCCAATTCACTCGTTTATATAACAATTTTAAATTTCGGTTTATTGCACTGATGACATTCAAAAGATACTAATACGAAATGGTGAATGTGTTTTTTTTAACTTTTATTTGTTTGATATGATCTAATATTTGATATATTTTCGTTTACAGCAGCCAGAGATGGTTCGTAGGGACAACAAATATGCAAGATCGCTGCAACTATCCACAAAGTTAAAATTTCCATTTCCTCATGCTTTTGCAGTGGTGGTTAAGGAAATGTGCAGCGGCAATATGCAGCTGCTCAGGTAGGCGTTATGGTTTTATTAGAATGTCTGGAACGATGTTAAGAGTGGTCGACGTATGATGTTTGTCGATTAGTAAGATAGTCATTCAACTATGAAGATTTTATTTTTCTCCTTCCTCTCGGTACTGAACTTCGAGATGTTTGGGATTCTTTCGTTTTTGTTGATGCAATAATTTTAGGTTAACATACAAAACTATAATCACGACGTTTTGCCAAAATCGCATTTGGCATTTTCAAGTGTTGTCCACTTTGACTGAAGAAGTCCAACTGACGTGCACGGGTCGTTGTGCTCGCTTTTATAGCCGGCCGGCGACTGCGCAGATTATATCGAGATAGTTCGGGACTATTTGCGGCGCTCGGTAATGCTGTCGGGCGTCCGTTTATTGATTTTTCTATCTCGCCGCCACGTTGCTGTATTTCTTCTTTTTTTAGAAGGGATTTCCATGCTTTTGGAATGTTGCGAGTGCCATTTCGCGTATTTAGCTCACCTCTTTCTTCTATTTCAACGCCTTCTCTGATTGTTCGGATCATGTAGTTTTCAATATTCGCTTATTCCTTCAAAATTGATATATATGTATATGTATATATATATATATATATATATATATATATATATATATATATATATATATATATATATATATATATATATATATATATATATATATATGTCTATATGGTTCGCCAGCCCTTTGCAGCTCTTGTATGCCACCACACTCCACCACATCTACTTCTGCTATTTTGCAGTTGTAGCCCCCAGAGTGTCTTGTGAATGGAGAACGATATCATCTGCAAATCTAAGATGGTCTCAGTTTGCAGCATTGAACTTTACACCATCCTGTTCCCAATATAGTTTACGCAATATTTCGTCAAAGCAAGCCGAGAACAGAATAGGCGATATTGCGTCGACCTGCCGTATACCCCGTTCTACTTTAATTCCCACTTACAGATCATCAAGATGAATTGTCGCTATACTTTTATCATATATCGATCCTAATAGGTTTACATATGCTTTGTCTGCCCCCTGGCTAAGCAGTGCATCCATTATGGCATGCTTTGAGAAGGAGTCAAATGCTTTTTCATGGAGCCATACACAGTGGCATAGTGTATATGTTGTGTCTCTGTGGCCTGCTGTACAACCTGGATGTGATCCATTGTACTGAATCCACTTCCGAATCCTGCTTGTTCTCTTGGTTGTGCGCCATTCAGTTTTCTTAATATTTTTTAGATATCTTAGTGAAAATTTTATACAATACTGATAGGAAGCTTATTAGACGGTAGTTTTTTAAATCTTCCTGTGCCTTTTTTTTATGTAAAAGGATCACTTCTGCATTTTTCCATATTAGGTACTTTTTGTTCTTTGAGACATTTTGAGTATAATTTTGCCATTGTTTTATATAACGTTGGACCACCAGCTTTTAGCATTTTAACAGTTACACTGTCTTTTCCTGGAGCCTTACCATTTTTCATAGATTCTATAGCATTTGTTACTTCCTCAACTAGGATATCTAGCATTTCTTCATCCGTGGGTATTGATTTCTTTCATTGTTTCTGAACTCCATATAACTGGGAATAAAATTTTCTGACAACCTCTACCATACGTACGTGCCTTGCACACTGTGCAATCCTCACGCATTAAGACATAAATTTGCGTTCTTTTCTTTCTCAGCTTCTGTTTAGTGTTTTAAATTTCGTTGTTTTCTTTCAGGATTTTTTGCACTAGCTGCATAATGAACAGGCGCGTGTCTTTATATGTCCGTCATTTATTCATTAAATCAATGGTCTTACTGGAGATTTTTGTCTGTTTGAGACATTTTTCTTCTGGTGCTATTGAAACAGCTGGTTGAAGCACATTGTTTGTGGTTTCTTAATATTGGACTGATATTTCCATCTCCTCCGGATCTTCTAACACTGCAAAACGGTTCGACAAAGCAATCTCAAAATCACTGCGCTTCTCCAGCAACTTCCTAGGATCCACTTTGCCCTTCCCATTCATTCGCGCTCTCATCGATAGTTAATCCTATCTTTTGCTTATACCATTCAGAGGTCACTTCTAACATTAAAATTATTAAGGACAGTACAATTGCAAAATATTGTTTTATTGTTGGTCATGATGTAATCAATTTTACTTGTGAGTCCAGATTGACTTTTCCATGTCAATTTTCTGGTATTAATTTTCTTATAGAAATAATTCCTAATATAAAGTTCTTGTTCTTCAGAAAAATCAACCAATCTGTAACCTCTATTGCCACGTTCACTAGTTCCATATGGGCCAGTTGCATTTTCACCAGTTCTTGTTGTTCCAATTCTCGCATTAAAACCTCCATCAGGATTTTGTACCTACATTTCACCTTGTATAAAAGCTGGGCTACATCATCATAAAATTCTTCAATTTCCTCATCCCTATGAATTATAGTTGGTGCATAAGCTTGGACGCCTAACCTAATTTGAAGCCTAAACTTTTTATTCAGCTGAATTGCCTAGTAGGCTAGTCAGTCAGATGTACTTTCAAATTTTACTACACTGTCCTTCAGCTTTCGATTGATGAGGAATTCAATTCCCCCACATCGCCCGTCCTCCGCACCTCGGGTGTAGAGCACCTGTCAAGTTGGTTCTAGTTTAAGTAACTCTTCGCTCTTTCTTTGTGTTTTACAGAGCCCAATAATATCTCAATGTATGTTGTCAAGTTCCATTAACAGTTCTTGCGATCGGGTTTCCGATTTCATAGTCCGTATATTAAGCGTAGCAATGTCAAAAGTCCAATGGCAGCTTTATCTAACCGGGTGATTCTTAATATCCTCTAAATTGGGACAGGTCTTCTAGCTCCCATAGGTAGTTGCCCCTTGGCCTCTGGGGAATGAGGGCCAAAGTAATGTATATATATATATATATATATATATATATATATATATATATATATATATATATATATATATATATATATATATATATATATATATATATATATATATATATATATATATATATATATATATATATATATATATATATATATATATATATATATATATATATATATATATATATATATATATATATATATATATATATATATAATATATATATATATATATATATATATATATATATATATATATATATATATATATATATATATATATAGGATTTTCTGGAACTAATTGTTAAAATTAAGAAACACTCAGATCCTTTCAGACATTCCCACAAATCCCTAACGCTCTCAAAATACTAATCGACACTGTCTTTTTTTCCTTTATAGCGAGGGTACCGCAGATATAATTTTAGATTGTTGCATTGATTATTGGGACGGGATGGATCTGTGTCCATTAACACACTCCGATCGAAAGAAGATTCAAGACTTTTACCAAAGAAGTAGTTTAACAGCATATTGCACCGCTTTCGCCTACAGGTAAAATATTTACTAGCATATTTCTTTTTTTAAATTAACATTACAATGTCAATAACCTTTTTTAATATGAAAATATCATTGGTACATTTGAACTATTCGACATGTATGGCCATGACAAATACCAAATTATCTAAAAAAATATCTTTTCTGTATAAATAATATGTAGTCTATAGTAAATAGTTTGTTTGTATGTTTGTATATATTAAATATTTGTTTCTAATGAGATTTTTTGTTGGTTTCAGACCACTATCAAAAACAGTAAGCGATACTTTAAGCGATGTTTATCTGGAATTGCCCAGTGACAGTAGACATCTGTACATGAGCCATAGAAGCCCCACACCCGTTCATTGGGATTGTAAGAGCGTGTTAGAACCAAAAATAAGGAACGCACAGTTTTTTAGTACAGGTATATTAGTATATACTACCATTATCAAGCTGTATCGTGACTTTTTAAATAAAATTCAAAGTATTTATTTATTGATCCCTAGGTCTCCTAGTACTGCAATACAGTTATTTTAACGTTTTTTTTCCGGACTTCTAAATCATTTTTATACTCGAATTCCTGTTTCTCCTTTAAACTGGACCGGAAAACTATTTTAATGGCTTCCATGAACTCAAAACGACGTCCACAATGTGCTTTTTCAATTGAGAAAACAGGGAAAAGACACACGGTTCTAAATATGGCGAATATGGTGCGTGTGAAATGGTTTGATTTTAATAGTTTTTTGATTATGATGTTTTCATTAGTTGGCGTGAATGGTTTTCCTGAATGAGGTTCATTTTCAACCTTTTCTACCGTCACTAAAATCTTTATAAACTTTATTTGTTTGTAAACTTTTTTTCACATAGCTTCCTACACTTTCTTAACGTGTTTAGTGCATCAGAAAAAGAAATTTCGTTTTTCAGACAAAATGTTATGCAAACCATTTTAAAAAATGGTCAATAAAAATTTGTAATAATTTCAAGCCACTATGATTTCTATCTTAACAAGAGTAATGATATGAAACTTCCGTCAGATCTCAAGGACAGTCATATTAACTTAAAAAAGTAAAGTTATCTTATTTTGTGATCATAGTACTGTCTTACCACTCAAATAAAAAAATTATTCTCACTGGTCTGGGAAGAGAACAACGGCTGATATATTTTAACAACACAATTTTTTTCAGATTCTTTACTATACAATGACTATCCCATGGGCAATAACATATCCGATGCAGAGAGTTGTTTCCAGATGCAATGCAATCAAATATTTATTGGCATGGTTGCCATGCAATATCAAGCCCTCACTGATATGGTAAGGACACTTTATTATCCTTTTGTTCAAATATTTCTTAAATGTTTACTTCAGGTTCAACTTATTGAGCAATTAGAGAGGGCTTGCATCAGATTCGTCCATTTCAGCAAGGAGAACGAGCTTCGATCTAGAGTTTTCAGTGAGAAAATGGGGTTGGAAAGCGGCTGGAATTGTCATATTTCGTTGCTCAGTGATAGAAATAGGTAAGCTATACATTATTTTAGAATATTCTACAGCGTGAGAAACATACTGGTGTTGGTTGTTGAATTTGATTCTTAATGTTTGTTTGTTAATTGTTCATTGAGGTGTACAAATAACTTTTAAAGGAAAAATGGTGAAACAAAAACAAGTGGTTTCAATCATAATATACAGTGGGTAAAAACAGTCTTCATACATATTTTTTTTAATATTCAATTTATATAAACTTAAAGAGATTTACATGTAATACTAAATCAGATATTGTTAATTTCTCGACACACATTACATTAACCATATTAGTATCATCAGGAGATGATTTACTCTGCCAGTGATTGCATCACTTCCTGATGATGCTAACATGATTAGCGAAACGCGCGTCGAAGGTTAAAAATAAGTGATTTGGTGGTAAATCTCTTATTGTTATTGTTACATAACAAAGGTTGTGATGGAAGAATTATCATATATACATTGATTTCTTTTACACAATTAAATTTTAGATTTTTACAAATATTTTTACATGACAAGATACTGTATGATTTTTTTAAAATGTTTTTAATTTTAAATCACTAACATTTTGTGAATATTTCCTTCAAGTTAATTATTGTTTGTACCATTTTCTGGCCAGACGTATGACTTTTGGCGAAGGCGAAGGTGAACTGAAGGTGATTCTTCTCAATCAAATTTTGTGCAAAGTACCATATTTCGTGTAATGATGCATTTATAATGTTAAGAAAGTGTTTTGGCGATGAAGAAAAAAACTATACAAGGACTAGTGATGGTAGACAAGCAGTTGAGGATGAATCTAGTTTAGGAAGACCTTTGACGTTAATCAGTGAGGAAAACTACCAAAATCAAGTACCTTGTATTGTTCAATTCTTCTATTGGAACCTTTGGTGTGAAACACTAAACTTGAAGAGATTTACCACTAAACGCCAAATCACTTTTCTGCTTTTTTTTAATTAGTTTTTTTATTAGTTTAGTAATTAGATTTCAATTTTTTAATTAGATCTAATTTAATTAGATTAAATCATCTCCTGATGATGCTAACATGGTTAGCGAATCGTGCGTCGAGCAATTCAAGAAAAGTGATTTGGTGTTTAGTGGTACCGTGTATTGCATTATTTAATATGAACATGTAAAACGTGTTCAATCTATGCAAGGACATTACTGAGGATTATGGGAATAAAAAATATATTACATGGGATGTCATACAGCGACAAAAACTTTCACTTTTACCTCTTGTGTTCTGTGACATCATCTCTTTTTAAAAATCAGCAGTAGGCAACCAACATAGAGAGGATCCAGCGTCCCTGGTATCTTGCTTTCATTGTCCTGATATCCTGGTGAAACCTACCTCGTTGTTGGTCGCTTACTTTTCCCGAAAAAAATCCAAATAAGAGTGTAAAAAATACAATTTTAAGGACATTAAATACCCTGGTATTTCATAGGTTTTCAGTAGTTCATCTACGAGGTTTTTATAGTTTTCATCTTTCTTATTGCCCAGAAATCCTTTTTGCATTAACAAACAGTCGAAATCATTAAATTTCCTCAATTTTTTCCCATATAAGTATATTTATTTTTATTAGTTTTTCTTTAAATTCTGTCTAAATATATGTACCGATACTTTTTTTACTCACTTAAGATTCTAACTAGACTATGTCCACATACCATAATTTATTCACCTTTAACAATTTCACTTACTTCAGTCACTGTTTGTACTTTCATAATTTAACAGCACAAAAACGAACGCTTTTCAATTTATTTCTACACCTAATATATCAGACCATGTAATATGTTGCAATTTGTTACAACCAATTAGATTTCGTTTATCAGTTATAACTGTGTAGATATTGAATATTTTATCATATCAACAGAAAATTTTTAACATATATAAAAAGAACATTGTTCAATACACAACCTCCTTATTCTCCAAACCTTCCACCGAAATGTTTCCTAATTTAAACTTTATATAATTAATTATTATATATGTTTTTATTAACGAAATGCTTCAAAACTTTCACTTTATTATTATTTAATGCGTTTTGTTAGCACTGTAGCTTCGTCAGAAACAAATATTTTCGTTGTTGAAATGGGTATAAATACGAAACGTTTACGAAATACAATATATATTTTTAGGAGGCTGTTTATTTCCTGTACAAATTCAATCTTTTAACTGGTTATTTCTAAACTCTGCTTTCTTTTATTCTTTTTAATTCTATCATCTGCAAAACTGCAGATGGTTTATTTTTGCTTTTGTTTTGTACATGTAGTATTTTGAAATCACTGTCAAAACAATGATTTTCATTTAACATATGTCAGACATAATTAGAATTGTGTTTCTCACTGCGAAAATTTCTTTCATGTTCTTTGATTCCTTTCTTGAAAGATCAGCTTGTTTGGGTGGTATGGCGACTATGGTTGCTCGAATGTTGGATTTAAGATCATCAAGCGCCTTGGGTTAGTTGGTGTAAACATGTGATTTAACATAGCCCCAAAGAAAATAGTCTAATTGTGTTAAATCACAAGATCTTGGCCAGTTGCAAGGGCTATTACGTGAAATTACCGATTCTCCGAATTGATTGCTCAATAAGTCCATCGTAATGCGTGCAGTGTGGTAAGCTCCGTCTTGTTGAAAATATAGTTCGCCCGCATCAATTTCATCAATTTTCGGAAAAACAAAATCGGATAACTAGGCACGAGAGCGTTCGCCATTCACAATGACGATCCGTCCTTCGGCGTTCTTGAAAAAATACGACCCGGTAATGCCACCGTACCATAATCCACACCAGTGATTCTTTCGGGATGTAATGGCGCCTGATAAATCACTTGTGGGTTACTCTTACACCAATAACTACAACTTTGCTTATTGGCGTAGCCGTTTAACCAAAAATGAGCCTCATCGGAGAAGATGATTTTGCGATGAAAATTCGGATCGTTTTCCATTGCTTCCAACGCCCAATCTGCGAACTCCAGACGTAATCGATGGTCAGCTGGCTTTTAAGTTCTTGTGACAATACAATCTTGTTTGGGTGTAACCGAGATCCAAATGTAAAATACCCCAGGTCATCCTGGATAAGCCCAACTCTTGAGAACGGTGCGGAACAGACACATTATCGTTCTCGGCAACACTTTCACGAACATCCGCAATATTTTCTTCACTACGAAGTCGTGACGGTGGTTTTTTGATGATTACACTTATGTTCGTTATCAATTATACGGTGGATGGCTTGATAAGGAGCAGAACGACCGTGTTTTGAACGAAATGCTCTTTGAGTAGCAACAATTTTGATAAAATGTTTGCACAATTTCCAAATGTTGTGGCAACGAAAACTTGTCCATGATGAAATGGCAAACCTTACTGAAAACAATTGATAGCAAATATCAACAATTGGATATCAAATATGGCTGCCATTAGCTGTCAAAGTTCTATCGTCTCTATTGGGAAGCATTTCAGTTGATATACCCAGATTAATCTTTATTGTTTGTTTTTGCTTTGTAATTTTTGATAAATTTTCCTAAATTGTTATTTGTTTTAAATGCTACTGTTGCATAGTTTCTATATAAGAATTTTTTCTGATGGTTTAGAAAAATATGTTATTGTTTTATTTTTCTTTATTGTTATTGTAATAGTTACTAGTCGGTAGCCGACTAACCTACAGTTGGTTTTTGAATTCCAGGTACTCATCTAAGTTGTTCCCATATGGGTATTCTTAGTTCCTAACATAAACACTAATTTTAGCGTGTTAATGCACTATCACTATGCTCTGCTTTATCACTGTGTCAGTCCGCATATTAAACCAAGTTAAACGGTTTAGTCCATTTAAGTCTTCTCGATTGATGTGGTGTTTTCCAAAAGCTGAAATACCTCAGTGTTCACGTGGGCATGGAGTCTTTTCTCATACTTCACTGCAAATCTCCTGACCTCTTCTCCTTAACTGTTGGGATTTTTAACTCTCTATGTAAATACTCATTCCGATAGTACCAAGGGGCATCTACGATATTTCTGAGGACTTTATTTTGAAATATTAGAATTTTATCGATATGGCTTTTAGCTGCACAACCCCATAGCTAAATCCCATAGGTCCATTGGGTATTATTTCTTTGTATAGGAGTAGTTTATTGTGTACTGATAACTTTGATTTTCTTCCAAGAAGCCAATACATTTTCTTATTTGATGTCAAGTTCTTTTGTTTTCTTTTTTACATGCTCCGTCCAACGAAGCTCCACATCCAAGTTCATTCCAAGATGAAAACCTTGCTGTTTTATTATTTGGGCTGTTTGTATTATGGATTGTTATTAGTTCATATGTATTCTGCGTATAAGGCTAAGTTGAGACATCGGGTAAGTTGAGACACCGCCATTTTCGATTTTTTGACAATGACATGTCAAATGTTATTTATGTCAAATTGTTGTAGGACCAATACCTCACTTTTCGTAAAGTTTCGAAGAGAGCGCAAGCATTATCTGTTTTTTATGATTAATCTATAAAGTGATTAAATTTTAACGATTTTTCAAGGTAAATACCATCAATGTGTTATAAATTACATGTATTTTTACCTGTAAAAATTCATGCCAGGCATATTTTTTGCGTGACAAAAAAAGTGATGCCATTCAGGTCAGTTAGTCACCGGTGTTTCTTCGGTTTTCGTATCCAGGCGTCATTTTTTGCTTATAGATCTGGCAAAGCGTTCGAAATTCGGCACATTGCATTGTTACAGCAGCAAATTTTGATATTCGTTTCTCAGGCTTTGATGTCATTGCGAATGAAATTAAGATTTTTCAAAATCCTTTTGACGCTGACACTGATACCCTAGCCCCGGAAGTTCAAATGGAAATTATTGATTTACAGTGCGGTGATATAATTAAGAACAAATATCAAAACTAATTTTTGTTGGCATTTTATAAGAGTCTTCCACTGTTACAATTTGATAATTTGCATAAATTTGCTCGTGGGCTGTTTTCTATTTTTGGTACTACTTACTTTTGCATTCTCCAAAATGAAGTACACAAAGAATGTTTACAGATCTGAGTTAACCAATGAGCATCTTAAATCTCTTTTAATAATAGATATAAGTAAAATTGGTCCACAACTACAAACTATTGTCAGTGAAAAATCACAATTACATAAATCTCAGTATGTTTTACAAGTGGACCCTCCACAGTTTCATTCGCGTTAATTTAGCTTTTCCGTTCCTGAGGGATTTTCAGGATAAAAATCATATGTGTGATTCAGGATATATATCGATATACACACATATACGATACTCTTTACCCCAACATAACTACCGAGAGTGAAACCGCGGGATGTTTACTAGTTTATAATTTTTGTGGGATTAATTTCAATTATTTGTTAGTTATTATGCTGAAGTTAAATTTTTAGCGTATTATACTTGCCATTAAATTTTGCCCAGCAAGAAAATAAAACCGAGTTATTATCATGTGTTTATTTATCCAACTTATCACAGCAATAATAACAACAATCAGCCATTAGTTATCGAGGGCCGAATTGATGACCCAGGTGGGTCGGATTTGGTCCGCGGGCCGTAGTTTGGAGCCCTTTAGTCTATATGACGATACTTTATTTGGAGGTTTGCCTAGTTTGGGATCATGATTACCATACTTCAGCCATTTTCCAGACATGCGGTACATGTTTCAAGCGAAATGCAGCATTTATTAGATGGGTAATTTTAATTTTTCCTTTTCTCGGTATTTTTTCAATATTTCTTATGATTAATGTTAGTTTTGATTTCCTTAGTTACCTCATCTGGAGTTACCGGGTTTAAAGTAGATTTTTCTCTTCTCTGTTAAAAATATATGATATTTTCGAAATTATTTTCATTTGCATTTGGTTTGAAAATTTGTTATAAATACCTGGCAAATATTTCTGCTTTTTGTTAATCGTCTTTTACCTATTTTCATTATGTGATCTAATTGGTGGATTGTGCTTACAAGGTTGCTTCAGTTTCTTCGTGGCTCTCCAGAGGGAGCAGTCCGTTTCCTAGTCATCTGCTAGGTTACTCAACTAATTAGATAGTTTTATTTTTATAGTTAGTTAACTGTTGTGTATTTTTTTTCTTTATTTGGGTTTTTCGCCACGATCTAAAACTCAAAAAATATTCAGGCTAAATATTACAAAAAAAAGAATCGTTGAAGAAATTTGTCTCCGTTTGGTTTTTTGTTTTTACTCAGTGATTGTCATTTATTTACATAAGAACAGATATTTTTGATATTTTTTGAGTTTTAGATCGTAGCGAAAAACCCAAATAAAGAAAAAAATATATAAACACGCCACAATCATTCAGACATTATTTAACTTTTGGTAACATTAATTTATTTTTATCTTCTTATTCTCTTAAATTTCTCTTTTGGTCTACTAGTTCATTGATTTATCTGGGATAGTTGTTTCCAACAGTTAGCCTTTTTGCCTTAAATGAATGGCCTATTTCATTCTTTTATAGATTGTGGAGTTTAAAAATAGATAACATTTTGAAAATAATATATGAATCAATTCCCACGAAAGTTATTCGTGCCATCCATTGATGGGAGATTTTGAAATTTTTGATGATTCCTATCTTTCTTAAACTGCCTACCTTTCTTATTAATCATTATATAAATTTCATTATATTGCCCGGCACTGGCGCTAGCTCCACCCCCTGATGCGCTAGCTCCACTCCCTGAGGCGCTTGCGACGTCTTTGTTTCCAGTCGTGCTCCAAACCTATTCATGGTCTATTTTGAAAGGCAGGCCATTAAAAAGGCCCGTCTCAAACCAAAGCTCTGGTTAAGATACGTCGATGACACATTTGTCATATGGCCTTTCGGAAAAACGGAGCTCTACAACTTCCTCGAACATCTGAACTCCTAACACCCAAAAATACAGCTAGCGCCAGTGCCAGCCAATCGCTACCGACTAAGACCGAGGCCAGAAGACATAAATATTACACGGCAAACCGATCTCTCTCAGACAGTCACGAACCTCGCGATAATAAGAACCGTAGATGTCAAATGAGATTTTGGCGAATCGACTGTAAGCTCCCGACAGGGACCAACTCTACAATCAGATATACTCCCGGAAAAACCCTAATACACAAACACACACACACAATATATATATATATATATATATATATATATATATATATATATATATATATATATATATATATATATATATATATATATATATATATATATATATATATATATATATATATATATATATATATATATATATATATATATATATATATATATATGTATATATATATATATATATGTATATATATATATATATATATATATATATATATATATATATATATATATATATATATATATATATATATATATATATATATATATATATATATATATATATGTAGAAATGTTTTGGGTTTATTCTTATTTCAACATCGAAAATATTTTGATTCGGACGAAGATACAGTGCTAGTGAAACGCGCCAAACACTAATAATAAGGTGGAAATTTTATAAAAAAGTTTTTTATTAAACATATATAATTTCCACCCAGAAGAAGCCAGTACAATCCAAAAGTTTTATTTATTTTGTCTTACTGCCAAACCATTTTTTATTAAATTGATACTTATTTCAATTAGGTATTACTATTTGTTTAAAGATTTTTCTTTCTTGTTAAAAAATGAAACGCTTCATATTTTACGGTCTGATATTTTGTCAAATAATGATTTGTTTAGAACGATGCTTCCTTTCTTAAAGTTTATTAGATGTTACATTGGTATAATAAAATTTATGTTGGTGTGAGTCAAATAATATTTAACCGGAATGTATATTAATTGCAATAAAACTGATCTGCATAGAAAGATACTGGCTTTTTTTATAATACTCCTTTAGATATGTGATCTATGATGCATGAGAACTATTTTTACAATTTTTACTTTATATCTCATCCTCATCTGGGATCGTATTAAAACCTATATTACGAGGGTTGCTATTAATATATCTGGAATAATAAATAAAAATAAATATTTATCATTAGAAATGATTTTATTGTTTTTCAAAATATTCTCCGCGATGATTGCTACACTTTTGCATACGTTTGAACCAATGATTGCATATGTTTGAACCATTCCGATTGAGATATCTTCAAAACATGCATTTTGAACGCATCAACCGCTTCTTCTGGCGTCAAAAATTGTTGATCACGTATAGCCTATTTATTGAAGAAAGAAACTAAACCTAAACATTTTCACGCATATTGCACGTGATCGTTACAGGACTGCACTAAAAACTGTTCTCTTTTTTTGCGGAGTTTAGCTAATATCAACAACTGCATCAGCTACATTTTATGGAAACAAAATACAGTTATTAATAAATTGAATGCAATAAATGAAAGAACTCTCGATAGTGTGTGAGTTACTGCTGCCAACCCTATGTTTCTGTCGAACGGCAGCCTGCCGATCATCTGGGTTTTCATTGGTGGTATCAGCTCGGCCGCCAATAGCAGAGGCGCTCAACGTTACTAGCTAAAATATCACGTGCTGATCACGCGTTGGTCATTGTTTTTGTCGGCTGCCTTTAATCGGTAAATAGACTAGAATAGAAATCATTGGGTGCCAAATCAGAAGTGTACGGCGGATGACCCATCAATTCGATGTTTTGATCGGTCAAATATTGAGTTGTTCGGTTCGATGTGTGAGAGTTCGCGTTGTCATGGTGAAGAATGGTCCTATGTCGCTGGTTGTTTTATCGTATATCTTCAAAGACTTCTGGCAAACAAATGGTTGTGTACCAGTCAGAATTGACCATTCTGCGATTCCCTAGTAGCATTGTAGCAACATCCCCATTTATTCCAAAAAAACAGACGACGATTTGCTTCAAAATGCCTCTTGCGCCAACAACTTTTGTTGGGTTTGGCTCATTTTAAAAGACCTATACAGTCGACTGCTGTTTACTTTCGGGCTCATACGCATAGATCCAAGATTCGTCGCTTGTGTAGATGTTATACGTGGCTTTTAACGCACCTCTATTGTATTTTTTGGGCATTTCTTTGCATAAATCAACACGAGTTTTTTTCTGAGCGATTGCCAAATTATGCGGAATACAACACACACAAATCTTTTTCACGGCTAAATGTTCATGTAAAATATTGTGTATGCTTGGCATGCTAATGCTAATGAATGCCTCAATCTCACGGTGTGTCACTTGATGATCTTGCTTTATCAATTCGCGCACAGTATCCATTTTTTCTCTCGCAATAATCGATTTTGGACGACCTTCTTTAAATTCGTCCATGATTGATGCCTTAATGACGACCATGATTGATTTCATAAATAAAGTTATATACAGTGGTTTTAAATGGTGTTTTATCGCCCAGAGTCGAAGTGAATCGATCGATGCACTGCTGTTCGGATAATTCACGTCGAAAGTCGTAGTATCGCACGAAAATTCTAATTTTTGACTGAGATGAAATTTTCAAGACACTAAACAACATAAATAGCGTTCGTATGACAAAACGTTCTGAGTACGTTTACAGTCGACAATGTCAAACTTTACGATTTATATATCAGATGGCGCCTAGCAACACCATTGTGGCCAATTCCGGATACATAAATAGCAACTCTCGTAATACTGATTGGATACAAATATAAGTCTAAGGGAAAAGGTTGTATATTCAGACCGTCCATTTAGTCCCGAAACCCAAGTGACCTATAAATGTTATGATTGAAAATTGACTGAAAATTGAATGATCAAAATTGACGGGACTGATTAAAAACACATTTTTTTAAATTTTTATTCTATATTATCTATAGAACCAAATCTATATTATCGCCTTCTAAATAGACTCTATTTGATTTGATACTTGCAGGCTAACGTTTGATCCGATCATCCATGCACTTGAAATACGCCTTGGCCGGAATGGCCTTTAGTTCTTTCAGCGAATTCTTTTTAACCTCAATCGAGTGAAAACGCGTTACACGGAGTGGATATTTGAGTTTGGAGAAGACAAAAAGGCACACGGAGCCATATCCAGCGAATGCGGTACTTGAGCGATCATTTTCGTCATATGTTTGGCCAAAAAAATCACGCACAATTAGTTTCATGGATCGTGTCAACCAAAATGTGTTGAAATGATCCTCAAAAGATGCCAAAATCTTCTGCTATCTCTCTAATGCGCACATGACGATTTTCAAGCACGATTTTTTTAATTTTGTGGATGCTATTGTCGATAATAGAGGTTGATGGCCGGCTTGTATGGGGTAAGTTTTCAACGATCTCGCGGCCTTAATCTAACACAATCTTAATCTTTCACAATCTCACGGTTATTAAATGCTCTATGCCATTCAGATACTCTCGTTCCTTGAGATATCAGAATCCCCATAGGCTATCTACATTTTCAATGCATCCTTTGAAGAAATTCCATTGGAAACACAAAATTCCACACAAATTGTTTGTTCAATTCTTTTTATCCACAGTAAAAATCGCTAGACTAACTTTTCGTGACACAAACAAATATCCGCCAAACACACATTAATTGACGTGCTCAAACTTCATTTATGTATGGCACATAAGGTTGGACCAACCTAAAGAAAAAATACCGATTCATAAATCGTGCGCGATTTAAATGAGTCAGTCCCGGTCAATTTTGATCACATCCTACATCATTTTCAAAGACAGGCAAATAAAGATCCTTCATAACACGAAATCGTCAACTAAACTCAAAGAGGTTTACCGCTAAACCCTGAATCACTTTTTTTAAAGTTATCGACGCACGTTTCGCTAACCATGTAAGCATCCTCAGGGGATGATTTAATCTAATTTTAAAACTAAACTATGTACTATTTATATGAGAACCCTAATTGCTAACCTACTACCTACGAAGCGTATTACCTACCTTCGAAGCGTGTAAAAAAATGATACAAAAAAGAAAAAAAAAGTGAAAAAAGAGAAACAAAAGAAAGAAAAAATAATCCGTGAATTCAACTGACCCTTATATTAATAATTGGAAAAGTCATTCAACGGAATAGTTCCTTTATCACGGTTCATAATTTTCTTGCATTTTTCTATTTGAATGCTTTCATATGCATCCAAAGCCCTATTGTTATTTACACTTTTAACCAGTCTTAAATTACTAATGTCTATGTTGTGGTTATTTTCGATTGCATGCTGGGCAACACATGATTTTTCATTTCTTCCATATCTAATGTGGGCAATGTGTTCTTTATATCATGTTAATATGGATCCTTTTGTTTGCCTAACATACCTTTGATCACAATCTTTTTTCAAAATTTTGTCTAGTCCTCGTGTTAATTGGGCATCAAACAGTATTACCATGAATTTATTTTTGTTCTGATCCTTTTGAAAAGTCAAAGATTCTTTCAATATTTGTCTAAACTTATGTTTTCTAATTAATTTATCTACAATGTTCTTATTATAACCGTTCATTTCGAATACCTCCCTAATTAATTTTAATTCTTTATCATAATTATCTTTGTTGAAATAAAAATTGATTAATCTATTTACCATAAAATTTAAGCTAGCCATCTTATTTTGGAAGCTATGATTTGTATCATTAGGAATGTATCTGGAAGTGGTGGTATTTTTTCTGAAAATATCAAAATCTAGCCTATTTTCATTGTTTCTACTGACTAAAACATCCAGAAATGGTAAACTATCGTTGTTTTCGAGTTCATGCGTGAATACTATGTTTTAGGATTTCCTATTTACGTTCTTAATAAAATCATCTAAATTTTCATTTTTTTAATCGGAACTTGCAAAAATATCATCCACATATCTTAACCATACCTTCGGAAAGAAACTGAATTAATTTTTCACCTCCGTTTCAAATGTACTCATAAATAAGTTGACTAAGAACGGTGATTGGGGATCTCCCATTGCCGTTTCTTCTTGTTGTTCGTAAAACCAGTTAGTAAAACCATAATCTTGTTAAGATGTGCTCAGAAACAATCGTGTTATTAAAACCATTAAACTCCAGTAACTCCTTTAGGTATGTCAAGGTGGGTGGAATCGGGATACTCGGAAACAACGATGATACGTCAAAGGAAACCAAGACCTCACCTTTCTGTAGATGTGTGTTTTTAACTTTTTCTATGAATTTTGTTGATTTTATCACAGAACAGGAAGGTAGTTGGTTTGGTAGATTGTCAAATTCCTTTGTTAACCATTTTGCCGAGTTTTATGTTGGAAAATAACTGGCTGATACAATTGGTCTCATTGATTTTCCTGGTTTATGAATTTTTGGTAGAGCATACAATCTTGGCACTTTTGGATTAGAAATATGAAGTTTGTTTTTTAGAGACGGAGAAATAAGGCATCGTTGACCATTTTTGACATTGGATTCCTCGGTAATCGTTTATATTGAATTAATTTTTCAACGCGTTCAAAGTTATCAGATTTGTACATTACTACAACTTTATTCCTCTTATCAGCTTCAAAAAAAAAACAATCCTCTCGCAGACGCTTGACAATCTTAGAAATGTTTGACATATTTTGACTTTTATTTGAAATATTTTTTGCAATTTTGCCTTTATATGACTCTCTGACGAAAGCTTTGGAAGATTCCGGTAAGTGTTTAATACCGGCTACCATATTTTCCAGGATGCCGGCAAACCAAATTGAGGCCTTTATTTAAGAGATCGAGTTCTGGATTGTCGAGCTCCTGTATTAAATGATTTTCTACTATATTGATGTTCTTTTTTGGAATATGTTCTTTCGGCTTTTAGATTTTTTTTTAATGTTTTTATTTAAAGATAATATTTTTTTATACAAATTTACTATTTACTGCTGTGAACTTTGGAAAAGTACACCAAGATTCATGTTCTACATTAGATAATTTAAAATAAAATTTCTTGAAAATATTGTACCCCTGAATTTCAAGCATACTCCTTTTACTATCCAAATGTTTGATTTCTAAGACAAGCCATTTCTTTTTTGCAACATTTGTTACTTTGTCGCATATTTTGGAAGATTTTGAAATATTAACTTTAATAAAATTGGGAAATATTTTATTAGTCTGTATATATATAAAGGAAAACGGACAACTAGCTCTAAATAACCAAGACAATTGCAAAGAACTTGCGAAATATTTTGAACAAATACTAAACTGTCCTGAGCCCTTAAACAAATTACCAACACTAAACCCTAAACAAACAAACCCAGATTCATTACCACCGAATGAAGACGAAATACTTAGGCAAATCAAGCGGCTTAAAAATAACAAAGCTTCTGGTGAAGATGGAATCACTGCTGAACTTTTGAAATCCGCTGGTCCAGGTACAATCAAGGAAATAACCAAAATTCTACAAGAAGTTTGGCGAACCGAACAGATTCCGAAAGACTGGAAAGATGCTCTAATCCATCCACTACATAAGAAAGGAGATAGAACGGATGTAAACAACTATAGAGGAATATCTCTTCTCCCAGTTTGTTACAAGATTCTATCTCAATGTCTACTAGACAGAGCACAGGGACAGTTAGAACCGAACATTGGTGAATATCAGGCAGGTTTTCGACCGGGCAGATCCTGCCCTGAACAGATCCTGAATCTAAAGTTGTTTCTAAGACATCAAAAACTGTACAATAAAAATCTCGTCTGTACATTTGTGGATTTCAAAAAAGCATATGATTCTATTGACCGCGAATCTTTATTCCGAATCTTGAAAGAACAAGGACTAGATCTGAAAACGCTGGCAGTTATTAAAGCAACGTTAAGTAACACGAGGTCAAAAGTTAAATTCATGGGTGACATCTCAGAACCCTTCGAAATTAAAACTGGTGTGAGACAAGGGGATGGACTCTCGCCACTCTTATTTAACTGTGTTCTAGAAAAAGTAATACAGGAGTGGCGTGAAAAAAAGTCGGCACTGAATATTGACCAACCCACTAAACTGGGGAGAACCAACATCAAAATTGATTATCTGGCATTTGCTGATGATCTAGCAATTTTAGCTCAAGGTGTATTAACGGCTCAAAAACAGATTGAAATCCTAAAAGAAACAGCAGAAAAGGTAGGACTCCAAATATCCTTTGAAAAGACACAATACATGACCTGCAACAGACTAAGAACACCATTTCTAAAAACAAAATATGGTAACATCAGACGAGTCTCTCAATTCAAATATTTGGGTGAAATAATCATGGAAAATGGGTTGGAAAAAGCGGCCAATAAGGGTAGATGTCAAAAAATGGAAACGGCATTGAGACTTACACAAAATATTAACAACAAAAAATGCCTATCTAAAAACACAAAACTGAGACATTACAATACGGTTATTAAGCCAGAATGTATATATGCTGCAGAAACGCTCATTTTGAATAGAAGGAGGGACATCGAGGACATTGAGAAGAAGGAAAGAAAAATCATAAGAAAAATCCTAGGCCCCAAACAAATAAATAGCACAACATACCGACTTCGAGAAAACCAAGAAATCAAACAATACACAGATATACATAGCGATATGAGAAAAAGAAGACTTAAGTTTTACGGACACATCAAACGGATGAATCCGAATAGGCTAACTAGACAAATAGTCGAATTTTATGAAAATAGGAGTAGAGCTAAAGTAGAAGTAATTAAATGGATTGCGGCAATTAAAGAGGACCTAAGATCAGCAAATATTACACAAAGTGAAATTCAGGATAGAGGTTGTTTCAGACACAAGGTTAACGTTTGGAAGGTTGGCCAGAGAGAAAAATGTAGGAAGACTGGAACAACTTGGTCTGACGAAAGGAAAAAAGCTCATAGCGAAAGAATGAAATTAGTATGGGCTCAAAGGAAGGCTAACAACAACAAACGCCTCTAATTGTACTTCGCGTGGTCCACCAGGGCCCATACGTGAATAATAATAATAATAATATATATATATATATATATATATATATATATATATATATATATATATATATATATATATATATATATATATATATATATATATATATATATATATATGCATATATATATATATATATATATATATATATATATGCATATATATATATATATATATATATATATATATATATATATATATATATATATATATATATGCATATATATATATATATATATATATATATATATATATATATATATATATATATATATATATATATATATATATATAAACAAAAAAAGGAGCACAGAGCCGAGCCCAATTCGTGATTGTAAGGACCACCTTCGTGGTGTTGCTCCGGGCCAGGAAGTTGGTAACGATGAAGGACGTGTGACTGGGGGGCCACATTGTCATGATGGAGCTTGACCGTGTCTTTGATGTCAGCCCCCAGGCGCGCGACCCGGCATTTCAATCCCTTGAGCAAATCCACGTATAAAGCTGAGTTGACAGTTTCTCCAGGCGATACAAACTCAAAATGTACGATTCATCGGGCGTCAAAAATGACCATGAGCATCGTTTTGATGGGAGACTTGCTCATTCGCGCTTTGCCTTTTCCATTCTGGGTCGTACTTGAACATCCAGGATTCGTCTCCGTTTACGACAGAGTTAAGAGTGTCCAGGTCATTTTGCATTAAATCCAACAATTCTTGACCGCGCGAAACTCGAAGTTTATTCTGATCTTCCGTCAACACTTTCGGGACAAGCTCAGCGCAGACCTTGCGCATTTGCAGATTCTCGGTCACTATCCGATGTACCGCAAATGTGGACATGTGTAAGGTGCCAGCAATTTGCTGAATGCTGAATCGACGGTCGGAACGCCACGCGTGCACGCGATCCACGTTTTCGTCAGTTCTGGCCGTTGTTGGACGTCCAGAACGGGGTTCGTCGGCGATCTCCTCCCGGCCTTCCTTGAACGCATTGTGCCACCTCCCGGACTATGACCTTGAAATGCAGTCATCCTTGAGGGCCTGTTTGAGCATCTGGAATGTTTCGGTCGCATTCTTTCCAAGCTTCACGCAAAACTTGATGGCGTATCGCTGTTCGAGCCGTGTTACTGTTACGCTGCCATGGATAGTTGCGTCACAATAAAATTGTGTGCATTACTTTCATTATGGGCCATATATATATATATATATATATATATATATATATATATATATATATATATATATATATATATATATATATATATATATATATGTATGTATGAGCATTGGTTAGTTGCTTGACTGGGAGGAAGCCCCACCCATCCCTTACATTGGAGGGCAAATGTTTCGTCTGTTGGTAGTTAGACTCATCAGGGTACCGACATATGCTCTCTCGCCAAGAATAGGGAGTCCCTCTCCACAATCAAACAACCCATATTTTCGCTGACTTCTCGTCGGATGGCTTATTCATAGAGTTTTTTTACTTCTTAAAGTTCCGTTCAGTCTACTTTTCAATTATTAATGTAAGGGTCGGTAAACTTCAAGGTTCATTTTGTTCTCTTTTTCCTTTTTTCTTGTATCCTTTTTTGACACCTTCATTAGGTAGGTAGTACGCTTCGTAGGTAGTAGGTTAGCAATTAGGGTTTTCATATAAATAGAACATAGTTTAGTTTTAAAATTAGATTAAATCATCTCCTGATGATGCTAACATGGGTAGCGAAACGTGCGTCGAGAACATTAAAAAAGTGATTCGGTGTTTAGTGGTAAATCTCTTTGAGCTTAGTGTTTCTCACGGAAGGTTTCAATAGAAAAATTAATCTACGAAATCATCAATTTTTTAAACTACGACATACGTTTATTGTTTTTTTATTAGTTTTGATAAATACTCTTTTTTTTAAATTACAGTTTAACACTAATAACGAAAATAAACATAACATTTGAACCTATATTAGTCCTACATTATTTTGAACCAAAATTAAACTAAATGTTAAAATAACTGTATCAGAGATGCCTTGCAACGGAAAAAAGAAAAGAAGCACATGTCGTAGATTTTTTCTGGAAAATATCATTGCTGAAATGCAAACAACGAACATTATTTCTTTTAAATAATAAAATGTGTTTAAGAGGTGCTTTTAAAAATTTTTTTGTTGCACTGGAAGCATTCAAAGTATGAAAACACATGGCGAACAAATCTCAGTGATGGATCTAGGTGAAATTTTAGTAATATTTTTGGTGACAAATGATTCAACATAAACAAATCAAAGTTCTTAAATTTAAATAACTTACTAGATACATGGGTTACAAGATTAAATGAACAGTCTGTACTATTAATAACGGAAGGTTTTAGTATGATCCTATTGCATCACCCTTGCTTGATTGTATTAACTAACCTTTTTTTTTCTTTCTTAATTGCTTTCCTAATGTGTGCCCTGTCGCTCTCTCTTCCGCATCTCTCTTTGTTCTTACCGTTGGACTTGCGGAAACGAATACGATAGGCAGGATAGCGCCACTCAGCCGGCAACCACCGAACTGGTTCCGGAGGTGGCCGTCAGGGGGCGTTCGGCTGAGGTGGATGGTTATGGCATGGATGACAGATCATGTCTGCTGGATAGGTATTGATTAGTAGTGCTTAGATTAAAGGTATCCCAAAAATATCATGAAAAAAATTATCTGACAAGTTTTAAAATGCAAAATAAGTATTGAGCAAATAATTTGCATTATATTTTGTTTTTATGCACCCAAATGGGTAGGTGCAAGTAACATTGAATACAATATTTTGTTTACATGAAGCAGTTTAAAAAAAAACAGGAATTATGAAATAGTAATTCATTGATTTTGCACCACTATATTTAAGATAACGATTGAACAAAAACCACTATAAAAGTTTTGTGTTTGTATACAGTATGTCGGAAAAATAACGAAACTTTTTAAATCCAAAGAAAACTACTGGCGCTATCTATTGAAACAATATATAATCTGAAAGCTATATAACTCCCCTATAATACAAATCCGCCATCATTAGAATCGATCAACGAATTGTCAAGTTATAGTGCTTAAAGTGACAGTATCTTTTGTTACTTTGTTACAAAAACACGATGGCCTAATACAAAGACCTAATATTTAATTTGGTTCAAATTCGCTAAAAACTTTTACAGAAACATTTGAATTGATGAAAAAAGTTTATGGTGATGATTGCTTATCCCGTACTCGTGTGGGCGAATGGTATAAGCGAAACCAGGACTTTTTCCTTATAGGACCGTCGCTATTCGTGAATTTTTGGCGAAAAAGTAATTGTCTACTTCAACATCCTCCGTATTCGCCTGATTTATCTCCGTGTGACTATTTCCTGTTCTTGAAACTCAAACTGGCCATGAATAGAGTGTTTTATGACAGTGTTACCCAAATCCAAGAAGCCGTGACGAGGATCCTTGAGGCGATTCCGAAAAACGACAAAAAATCTATTGTTGAATTTTGTTGAGCGTACCCAGCGGTGGGTACAAAAAGGTATATATTTTGAATACAAGTAAATAATTTTGGAAAAAATAAGTAATGGATTTTTTTAATTTAACAAGTTCCGTAATTTTTCCGACATACGTGCTGTATATTGCATATTATGAAAATAATATATTTTCAAAGACGACTTGTTTATTGTGATCCTATTTCGAAGGTCAAACCGAAAATGATTTTTTGCCTATGCTTTGAAAAAGAAGTGAATATTTAATTGGAAAATAACTTTTTGTTAAGTAATAACAATTATTGATAAAGTAGTGGAAGGTGGGGTAGGTCGAGACACCTTTTGTTTTTTTGGTCATAAAATTTTTCTGGGTAAAGATATCGAAGAGTATATTACACCGTTGGAAAACCATAGGTAGCATACCAACACTTCGATAATAAACGTTTTTCGATTTTTCAAAAGTCAAAAAAAATATAGCCAATATTCCAATGACATACATTTTGGGCAAAAAAAAATTGTCGGGTAAGTTGAGACACTAAAAGCTTGTTGAAAACGTGATAAAATGACGTAAATACACCAAATATTTAACGTTTGTAGAAAATGACCTAAAAAACAAAATAATGGATGATCAGTCATTTGATTTCTTCGATTCAACATACAAATCGGAGTCACAATTCAAATGAACTGATATGCCGCACGTATTGCATGTAATAGTGTTGTACCGGGTCTGCTTAGATGCCATTGGCAGATTGCAAATCATACACAGCTCATCATCCAAATCAGAAGATGATGATGATGTTAATCGCTTCTTCGATGCCGATTTCTCCGGGGTCTTGGATTCGTCAAGCTTTCGTTTCTGTTCCTTCAATACCGAAACTGTATCTAGAAGTTAGAATGATACTTTTCATTGGCTTTCGCCCAGAGTTTGTTTTTCTGACAGGTGTAGTTGCTTACACTGCACCAATTTCAATTAAAATCGAAGAGAGGCTTGACGCACGAGACATAGATATTGATGGTGCCTCAGATGTTGTCACCTCTTCATAGGCAGTAACCTCTTCTGGAATATCACCAATCACAATACGATGCTATAAATCACCATCGACACCTTCTTTTTCAGTTGATACAGCTGCCTCATTTTCACCACTGATAACTGCTTGTATAAAGTCGGATTCCACAAAAACATCCGGATTAAACGGTGAAATTCCCGTTGCTTCGAATCCATTGACGATGCCTTGAGGCAAAACAGCAAGAAGCAAGATGGCTTTAACAATGCCTGTAATGTGACGAATGTCAAATGCTTTGCAAGCATTATTCTTTAGTCAAGCGTTGTATTGATTTGGGTAGTAGATCTTCAATGGGCCATAAACAGATATATCCAACGGCTGTAGTTTGCGACTGCAGTGTGGTGGGAATGATAACAAAGTTACGCCTTAATTCAATGCTTCAATGGATAGATGCGAAGTGTGATTGTTGAGCAAAAGCAAAGTGGGTCTGTCTTTTGACGAATTTGAATGATGGATAAAGTGTTGCATGCACTTCACGAATTCCGATTGCGGCATCCTGCCGGATTCATAGTTTGCATGTTTTTGCGCCGAATCAACAACATAGGTGGCATGGAATTCCCGGATGCATTGACTGCCAAAGCCATTGTCACTATCGTTCCACGTTCTTGCGATGAGATTTGCCCGATATGACGCATGCCTTTCAAGGCAAGTTCTTTTCCAACTTTCGTCGGAACTGTGAAAACCAGTCTCGTGTGTTATTCCAAATTACGTTTGTTCCAAATTGTACCCGGCTGTACCGACAATCAATATCAATTACATAAACAAATAAAAGAACCAAGAATATAAATAAAAATCAAACTGATTCAACACTCACAGTAATGTTAGTCGAATACGATGCAATTCGTTTGAGCCCTTTCTTCAAATCATCATCGCTAACGGTGTAAATGTCCTTAACTTCAGCAGCAAATTTAGTAATGTAACATGAGAGACTGGTTATGTCAAGTTCAAATGATCGAGCGGCTCCCGGAAGTGTTTCATTGTTGTGTTTAATGGCTCTGATTGCATCCAGTAATCTATCGCAGTCAATATTTCCGCGATCGGTCTTCTTCTGGTAACCGGGCATACTAAAATATCAATAAAAATCACAAAAAACGATTAAATTCAATATGAACACTCAAACATTATCACAAACTCGATTTATAAGCAAAAAATGATACCTGGATACGGAAACCGAAGAAATTTACCAGAATGACGGCCTATTTTTGTCTCGCAAACATATGCGTATCATGAATTTTTGCAGGAAATCTTTATACATGTAATTTCTTCAACACATTGATGGTATTTACCTTGAAAAATCGTTAAAAATTGATCACTTTATAGATTCATGAAGAAATCATGAAAACTTTTCTTTATTTTCACGACACGTTGTTTGGCAGAGGTACATATAAAGCGTGCGCTCTCTTCGAAATTTTATGAAAAGTGAGGTATTGACCCTACAACAATTTGATTTAAATGACATTTGACATGCCATTGTCAAAAAAACGAAAGTACAAGCAGTAAAACATTCGATCAGCTTTTAAACATTTTCAAATTGGATACTTTACAGTTGATACGACGATTCAATATATTCGATACCTATTTATCCATTTCCTATTTATCTTTATATTAGATTCATCTACTCATTTGATCTTGGCCTGTGAGCATTTATCCAATTTGCATGCTTTTTGGTCCATAAATAACTTATTTTGTGCTCTATTGTCAACTGTGCTTTACCTCAGCGAAAACTAAAACTCACAAGGGGTCTTCTCATCGTATGTACAGAAGTAGAAATTGCATCATGTGAAAATTGACCGGGACTCATCGCGGTTTATAAGTCTCTAATTTTTTTTTACTTACATGTGAATATTGAGCGTGATATGTCAATTAGTGTGTTTGGCAGATGTTTGTTCGTGTCACGAAAACAAACTCTGGCGGCAGAAAGAGGCGGCACGAGTCAGAAAACAGACCGAGGAAGAAGAAAGACGCCGTCAAAGGCAGGCGAATTTGCACCAACAACGAGCAGGCGGAGAGAATAGCGATTCTCGAAAAGAAACTCAAAGAGAAGCAGGAGGCAGGAAGACGCAACCAAAAAGCTTGAAAATGCATTGAAGAAGAACGATATGACAGCTGTGAAGGTGGCTCAAGGAAAGTGCCTCACTGCAGAAGAAACTAAAGAGAAAATCAACAACTTTACTTCAGAAGTTATTTCAAAACCAGACCATGAAAACCCTGACCCCTCTGTCTTAATTTTAGGAATTGATGACTCGTGATGCTTTCCAAAGCTGGGTAAAATTTTTAATGTGATTTTATTTTTTAACTACAGTTTAAAGAGTACAGATCATAATAATACAAATAATAATATAATGATAATGATAATATACAAATAATATAATAATATTCTTATCCTTTTATTGTAGCATTTGTTTTGTTCTTCATTTACTTCCCATATCCTACAAAATTTCTCATGGAAGTACTGCAAATGAGCTCTGAAAAGGCGAAAAAAAATACGACTAGCTTTCACAAAAGTTCCTAAATTGGTTGGGAAAATGTCACTATTTAGACGAAAAAGTCACTATTATGTCACTATTTCTGTGAAAGATAAGTCACTATTCTACTATTTTTGACCCGCTGAAGCGCTGACAACCCTGAATTTCTGTAAAGGAGACATTGAAAATGTTACAGATAGCCTGTGGGGATTCTGCTATTTCAAGAACTAGAGCATTTGAGTGACATAGATCATTTTAAGTGAGATTGTTGAAAACTTGCCTCATGACAGCCGGCCATCAGCCTCTGTTAACGACGATAACATAGAGAAAATTATAAAAATTGTGCTTGAAAATCGTCATTTTGCCATTAGGGATATAGCAGAAGATCTTGGCATCTCTTATGGATCATCTCAACACATTTTGGTTGATATTCTAAGCACGAAACGCGCCATCTCATACGGCTCTAATTGTGCGTGATTTTTTTACCAAACATATGACGAAAATGATCGCTTAAGTAACGTATTCGCCGGATATGGCTCCATGCGACATTTTTCTCTTCTTCAAACTCAAATATCCGCTCCGTGGAACGCGTTTTGACTCGATTGAGGACATTAAAAATAATTCGCTGAAGGAACTGAACACTATTCGGGCCGATGCGTATTTCAAGTGTATGGATGATAGGATCAAGCATTGTCGTGAATGTATCAAATATAATGGAACCTATTTTGAAGGCAGTAATACTGATCACATGGTAGAATCTCGGTAAAGAGTTCTTTTGAAGATTTTTTCGCTGTAAAAGTCGGTTTAGTCCACCATGCTTTTTCGATTGCTATTTTTTTTTCTTTTTAAGAAACGATCCAGTTCCCTTTTTAATGATGATACTGACTGGACATCGCAAACAGTTGTTATGGCATCTCAATTTTCAGCAAATGGCATCTTAAATTAGGTAATTTAGCCATTCTCAGCTTGTTCCAATTACGTGTTTTAGACAGTCTATTTACATTCAACTACATTGAATTTGAAATTAAATAAATACATCGTATGTACCAAAAGTTACTGAAGTAAAACTCGAATATTATAGTTTCTACCTGTTTATTACGGAGAGTTTTGTCACACAATAATATCGACCTCACCACTCGAGGCACAACGAACATTTTGAAACATAACCCATTTTATTCTCAAAAAGTCACTCGTACATTTAGAAACTGAAATGGGTCAGTCACTAATTGCTGATTCTCTATTTCACATAGATAAATGTTGCAATGATACGAAGTCGTACAATTATCAGCCAGGGAGAACAACTACGTTAATTTTTTTTTGCTTGCTTTTTACTTTCATATTGCTCCATTTTGGAGCAATAGATAAGATAAAGTTCATTTGCTATGAGTTAGTTTGACGATTGAGATTTTTTGGGATACCTGTTCATAATGAATCTGTTTAGAAACTTTATCAGTAAGTTGATGCATGATTTCCAAACAATAAAGTAATAACTGCTAAAACGTTGTGTAATTTAACGGTACCAGTAGACGACTTCATATTCTTCGAATCATAAACGATTTCTAAAACCAAAATAATACAGAATTTTCTTAAACATCTTTTTCAATAAATATATTATACCCATCTTAAGACTAACAAGATTACTGCCCCTAATAGCATGTTATTCATAGAACTGACTTTCGGCGCTCCGCTATCGTCCGGTGTGGGAAACTTGGTTGGTTGAATTGAAGGTGTGGTAGTGGTAGGGGTTGATGAGGGGCCAGTTACAGTTGGTGAACCTGTTGACGATGAATGGCTTGATGTGTATTTACTGCTTTCGTCTGTTGAACTAGTATCTGTAGGCGGTGAGTCGGTTACTGTGGGCGTGCTGCTTTCACCTGTTGGACTACTGCGTTCTGTTGGTGACGAATCGGTGACGGTGGAGGTGCTGGTATCGTCGGTTGGACTACTGCTTTCTGTTGGCAACGAGTCGGTTACGGTGGGAGTGCTGCTTTCTGTTGGCG
This sequence comes from Cosmopolites sordidus, assembly GCA_031761425.1. Lineage (NCBI taxonomy): Eukaryota > Metazoa > Arthropoda > Insecta > Coleoptera > Curculionidae > Cosmopolites > Cosmopolites sordidus. The sequence continues at coordinate 203,039 of JARFXV010000579.1, read as the reverse complement.
GCGAGTCTGTTACTGTGGTTGTGCTGGTTTCGTCTGTCGGAGTACTGCTTTCTCTTGTCGACGACGAGTCGGTTACGGTGGAAGGGCTGCTTTCGTCTGTTGGACTACTGCTTTCTGTTGTCGACGACGAGTCGGTAACGGTGGAAGGGCTGCTTTCGTCTGTTGGAACACTGCTTTCTGTGGTCGACGACGACGAGTCGGTTACGGTGGAAGGGCTGCTTTCGTCTGTTGGAACACTGCTTTCTGTGGTCGACGACGACGAATCGGTTACGGTGGATGGGCTGCTTTCGTCTGTTGGAACACTGCTTTCTGTGGTCGACGACGACGAGTCGGTTACGGTGGAAGGGCTGCTTTCGTCTGTTGGACTACTGCTTTCTGTTGTCGACGACGAGTCGGTTACGGTGGAAGGGCTGCTTACGTCTGTTGGAACACTGCTTTCTGTGGTCGACGACGACGAGTCGGTTACGGTGGAAGGGCTGCTTTCGTCTGTTGGAACACTGCTTTCTGTTGTCGACGACGAGTCGGTTACGGTGGAAGGGCTGCTTTCGTCTGTTGGAACACTGCTTTCTGTGGTCGACGACGACGAGTCGGTTACGGTGGAAGGGCTGCTTTCGTCTGTTGGAACACTGCTTTCTGTTGTCGACGACGAGTCGGTTACGGTGGAAGGGCTGCTTTCGTCTGTTGGAACACTGCTTTCTGTGGTCGACGACGATGAGTCGGTTACGGTGGAAGGGCTGCTTTCGTCTGTTGGAACACTGCTTTCTGTTGTCGACGACGAGTCAGTTACGGTGGAAGGGCTGCTTTCGTCTGTTGGAACACTGCTTTCTGTGGTCGACGACGACGAGTCGGTTACGGTGGAAGGGCTGCTTTCGTCTGTTGGAACACTGCTTTCTGTGGTCGACGACGACGAGTCGGTTACGGTGGAAGGGCTGCTTTCGTCTGTTGGAACACTGCTTTCTGTGGTCGACGACGACGAGTCGGTTACGGTGGAAGGGCTGCTTTCGTCTGTTGGAACACTGCTTTCTGTGGTCGACGACGACGAGTCGGTTATGGTGGAAGGGCTGCTTTCGTCTGTTGGAACACTGCTTTCTGTGGTCGACGACGACGAGTCGGTTACGGTGGAAGGGCTGCTTTCGTCTGTTGGAACACTGTTTTCTGTGGTCGACGACGATGAGTCGGTTACGGTGGAAGGGCTGCTTTCGTCTGTTGGAACACTGCTTTCTGTTGTCGACGACGACGAGTCGGTTACGGTGGAAGGGCTGCTTTCGTCTGTTGGACTACTGCTTTCTGTTGTCGACGACGAGTCGGTTACGGTGGAAGGGCTGCTTTCGTCTGTTGGACTACTGCTTTCTGTTGTCGACGACGAGTCGGTTACGGTGGAAGGGCTGCTTTCGTCTGTTGGAACACTGCTTTCTGTGGTCGACGACGATGAGTCAGTTACGGTAGAAGGGCTGCTTTCGTCTGTTGGACTACTGCTTTCTGTTGTCGACGACGAGTCGGTTACGGTGGAAGGGCTGCTTTCGTCTGTTGGACTACTGCTTTCTGTTGTCGACGACGAGTCGGTTACTGTGGAAGGGCTGCTTTCGTCTGTTGGACTACTGCTTTCTGTTGTCGACGACGAGTCGGTTACTGTGGAAGGGCTGCTTTCGTCTGTTGGACTACTGCTTTCTGTTGTCGATGACGAGTCGGTTACGGTGGAAGGGCTACTTTCGTCTGTTGGAACACTGCTTTCTGTTGTCGACGACGAGTCAGTTACGGTGAAAGGGCTGCTTTCGTCCGTTGGACTACTGCTTTCTGTTGTCGACGACGAGTCGGTTACGGTGGAAGGGCTGCTTTCGTCTGTTGGACTACTGCTTTCTGTTGTCGACGACGACGAGTCGGTTACGGTGGAAGTACTGCTTTCGTCTGTTGGAACACTGCTTTCTGTGGTCGATGACGACGAGTCGGTTACGGTGGAAGGGCTGCTTTCGTCTGTTGGAACACTGGTTTCTGTTGTCGACGACGACGAGTCGGTTACGGTGGAAGGGCTGCTTTCGTCTGTTGGACTACTGCTTTCTGTTGTCGACGACGAGTCGGTTACGGTGGAAGGGCTGCTTTCGTCTGTTGGACTACTACTTTCTGTTGTCGACGACGAGTCGGTTACGGTGGAACGGCTGCTTTCGTCTGTTGGAACACTGCTTTCTGTGGTCGACGACGACGAGTCGGTTACGGTGGAAGGGCTGCTTTCGTCTGTTGGACTACTGCTTTCTGTTGTCGATGACGAGTCGGTTACGGTGGAAGGGCTGCTTTCGTCTGTTGGACTACTGCTTTCTGTTGTCGACGACGAGTCGGTTACGGTGGAAGGGCTGCTTTCGTCTGTTGGACTACTGCTTTCTGTTGTCGACGACGAGTCGGTTACTGTGGAAAGGCTGCTTTCGTCTGTTGGACTACTGCTTTCTGTTGTCGACGACGAGTCGGTTACGGTGGAAGGGCTGCTTTCGTCTGTTGGAACACTGCTTTCTGTGGTCGATGACGAGTCGGTTACGGTGGAAGGGCTGCTTTCGTCTGTTGGACTACTGCTTTCTGTTGTCGACGACGAGTCGGTTACTGTGGAAGGGCTGCTTTCGTCTGTTGGACTACTGCTTTCTGTTGTCGATGACGAGTCGGTTACGGTGGAAGGGCTACTTTCGTCTGTTGGACTACTGCTTTCTGTTGTCGACGACGAGTCGGTTACTGTGGAAGGGCTGCTTTCGTCTGTTGGACTACTGCTTTCTGTTGTCGACGACGAGTCGGTTACTGTGGAAGGGCTGCTTTCGTCTGTTGGACTACTGCTTTCTGTTGTCGACGACGAGTCGGTTACGGTGGAAGGGCTGCTTTCGTCTGTTGGACTACTGCTTTCTGTTGTCGACGACGAGTCGGTTACTGTGGAAGGGCTGCTTTCGTCTGTTGGACTACTGCTTTCTGTTGTCGATGACGAGTCGGTTACGGTGGAAGGGCTACTTTCGTCTGTTGGAACACTGCTTTCTGTTGTCGACGACGAGTCAGTTACGGTGGAAGGGCTGCTTTCGTCTGTTGGACTACTGCTTTCTGTTGTCGACGACGAGTCGGTTACGGTGGAAGGGCTGCTTTCGTCTGTTGGACTACTGCTTTCTGTTGTCGACGACGACGAGTCGGTTACGGTGGAAGTACTGCTTTCGTCTGTTGGAACACTGCTTTCTGTGGTCGATGACGACGAGTCGGTTACGGTGGAAGGGCTGCTTTCGTCTGTTGGACTACTGCTTTCTGTTGTCGACGACGAGTCGGTTACTGTGGAAGGGCTGCTTTCGTCTGTTGGACTACTGCTTTCTGTTGTCGATGACGAGTCGGTTACGGTGGAAGGGCGGCTTTCGTCTGTTGGACTACTGCTTTCTGTTGTCGACGACGAGTCGGTTACGGTGGAAGGGCTGCTTTCGTCTGTTGGAACACTGCTTTCTGTTGTCGACGACGACGAGTCGGTTACGGTGGAAGGGCTGCTTTCGTCTGTTGGACTACTGCTTTCTGTTGTCGACGACGAGTCGGTTACGGTGGAAGGGCTGCTTTCGTCTGTTGGACTACTGCTTTCTGTTGTCGACGACGAGTCGGTTACGGTGGAAGGGCTGCTTTCGTTTGTTGGACTACTGCTTTCTGTTGTCGACGACGAGTCGGTTACGGTGGAAGGGCTGCTTTCGTCTGTTGGACTACTGCTTTCTGTTGTCGACGACGAGTCGGTTACGGTAGAAGGGCTGCTTTCGTCTGTTGGAATACTGTTTTCTGTTGTCGACGACGAGTCGGTTACTGTGGAAGGGCTGCTTTGCTCTGTTGGACTACTGCTTTCTGTTGTCGACGACGAGTCGGTTACGGTGGAAGGGCTGCTTTCGTCTGTTGGACTACTGCTTTCTGTTGTCGACGATGAGTCGGTTACGGTGGAAGGGCTGCTTTCGTCTGTTGGACTACTGCTTTCTGTTGTCGACGACGAGTCGGTTACGGTGGAAGGGCTGCTTTCGTTTGTTGGACTACTGCTTTCTGTTGTCGACGACGAGTCGGTTACGGTGGAAGGGCTGCTTTCGTCTGTTGGACTACTGCTTTCTGTTGTCGACGACGAGTCGGTTACGGTGGAAGGGCTGCTTTCGTCTGTTGGACTACTGCTTTCTGTTGTCGACGACGAGTCGGTTACGGTGGAAGGGCTGCTTTCGTTTGTTGGACTACTGCTTTCTGTTGTCGACGACGAGTCGGTTACGGTGGAAGGGCTGCTTTCGTCTGTTGGACTACTGCTTTCTGTTGTCGACGACGAGTCGGTTACGGTAGAAGGGCTGCTTTCGTCTGTTGGAATACTGTTTTCTGTTGTCGACGACGAGTCGGTTACTGTGGAAGGGCTGCTTTGCTCTGTTGGACTACTGCTTTCTGTTGTCGACGACGAGTCGGTTACGGTGGAAGGGCTGCTTTCGTCAGTTGGACTACTGCTTTCTGTTGTCGACGACGAGTCGGTTACGGTGGAAGGGCTGCTTTCGTTTGTTGGACTACTGCTTTCTGTTGTCGACGACGAGTCGGTTACGGTGGAAGGGCTGCTTTCGTCTGTTGGACTACTGCTTTCTGTTGTCGAAGACGAGTCGGTTACGGTGGAAGGGCTGCTTTCGTCTGTTGGACTACTGCTTTCTGTTGTCGACGACGAGTCGGTTACGGTGGAAGGGCTGCTTTCGTCTGTTGGACTACTGCTTTCTGTTGTCGACGACGAGTCGGTTACTGTGGAAGGGCTGCTTTCGTCTGTTGGACTACTGCTTTCTGTTGTCGAAGACGAGTCGGTTACGGTGGAAGGGCTGCTTTCGTCTGTTGGACTACTGCTTTCTGTTGTCGACGACGAGTCGGTTACGGTGGAAGGGCTGCTTTCGTCTGTTGGAATACTGTTTTCTGTTGTCGACGACGAGTCGGTTACTGTGGAAGGGCTGCTTTGCTCTGTTGGACTACTGCTTTCTGTTGTCGACGACGAGTCGGTTACGGTGGAAGGGCTGCTTTCGTCAGTTGGACTACTGCTTTCTGTTGTCGACGACGAGTCGGTTACGGTGGAAGGGCTGCTTTCGTTTGTTGGACTACTGCTTTCTGTTGTCGACGACGAGTCGGTTACGGTGGAAGGGCTGCTTTCGTCTGTTGGACTACTGCTTTCTGTTGTCGAAGACGAGTCGGTTACGGTGGAAGGGCTGCTTTCGTCTGTTGGACTACTGCTTTCTGTTGTCGACGACGAGTCGGTTACGGTGGAAGGGCTGCTTTCGTCTGTTGGACTACTGCTTTCTGTTGTCGACGACGAGTCGGTTACTGTGGAAGGGCTGCTTTCGTCTGTTGGACTACTGCTTTCTGTTGTCGAAGACGAGTCGGTTACGGTGGAAGGGCTGCTTTCGTCTGTTGGACTACTGCTTTCTGTTGTCGACGACGAGTCGGTTACGGTGGAAGGGCTGCTTTCGTCTGTTGGACTACTGCTTTCTGTTGTCGACGACGAGTCGGTTACGGTGGAGGGGCTGCTTTCGTCTGTTGGACTACTGCTTTCTGTTGTCGACGAAGAGTCGGTTACGGTGGAAGGGCTGCTTTCGTCTGTTGGACTACTGCTTTCTGTTGTCGACGAGTCGGTTACGGTGGAAGGGCTGCTTTTGTCTGTTGGACTACTGCTTTCTGTTGTCGATGACGAGTCGGTTACGGTGGAAGGGCTGCTTTCGTCTGTTGGACTACTGCTTTCTGTTGTCGACGACGAGTCGGTTACGGTGGAAGGGCTGCTTTCGTCAGTTGGACTACTGCTTTCTGTTGTCGACGACGAGTCGGTTACGGTGGAAGGGCTGCTTTCGTCTGTTGGACTACTGCTTTCTGTTGTCGACGACGAGTCGGTTACGGTGGAAGGGCTGCTTTCGTCTGTTGGACTACTGCTTTCTGTTGTCGACGACGAGTCGGTTACGGTGGAAGGGCTGCTTTCGTCTGTTGGACTACTGCTTTCTGTTGTCGAAGACGAGTCGGTTACGGTGGAAGGGCTGCTTTCGTTTGTTGGACTACTGCTTTCTGTTGTCGACGACGAGTCGGTTACGGTGGAAGGGCTGCTTTCGTCTGTTGGACTACTGCTTTCTGTTGTCGAAGACGAGTCGGTTACGGTGGAAGGGCTGCTTTCGTCTGTTGGACTACTGCTTTCTGTTGTCGACGACGAGTCGGTTACGGTGGAAAGGCTGCTTTTGTCTGTTGGACTACTGCTTTCTGTTGTCGATGACGAGTCGGTTACGGTGGAAGGGCTGCTTTCGTCTGTTGGACTACTGCTTTCTGTTGTCGAAGACGAGTCGGTTACGGTTGAAGGGCTGCTTTCGTCTGTTGGACTACTGCTTTCTGTTGTCGACGACGAGTCGGTTGCGGTGGAAGGGCTGCTTTCGTCTGTTGGACTACTGCTTTCTGTTGTCGATGACGAGTCGGTTACGGTGGAAGGGCTGCTTTCGTCTGTTGGACTACTGCTTTCTGTTGTCGAAGACGAGTCGGTTACGGTGGAAGGGCTGCTTTCGTCTGTTGGACTACTGCTTTCTGTTGTCGACGACGAGTCGGTTACGGTGGAAGGGCTGCTTTCGTCAGTTGGACTACTGCTTTCTGTTGTCGACGACGAGTCGGTTACGGTGGAAGGGCTGCTTTCGTTTGTTGGACTACTGCTTTCTGTTGTCGACGACGAGTCGGTTACGGTGGAAGGGCTGCTTTCGTCTGTTGGACTACTGCTTTCTGTTGTCGAAGACGAGTCGGTTACGGTGGAAGGGCTGCTTTCGTCTGTTGGACTACTGCTTTCTGTTGTCGACGACGAGTCGGTTACGGTGGAAGGGCTGCTTTCGTCTGTTGGACTACTGCTTTCTGTTGTCGACGACGAGTCGGTTACGGTGGAAGGGCTGCTTTCGTCTGTTGGACTACTGCTTTCTGTTGTCGAAGACGAGTCGGTTACGGTGGAAGGGCTGCTTTCGTCTGTTGGACTACTGCTTTCTGTTGTCGATGACGAGTCGGTTACGGTGGAAGGGCTGCTTTCGTCTGTTGGACTACTGCTTTCTGTTGTCGACGACGAGTCGGTTACGGTGGAAGGGCTGCTTTCGTCTGTTGGACTACTGCTTTCTGTTGTCGACGAAGAGTCGGTTACGGTGGAAGGGCTGCTTTCGTCTGTTGGACTACTGCTTTCTGTTGTCGACGACGAGTCGGTTACGGTGGAAGGGCTGCTTTCGTCTGTTGGACTACTGCTTTCTGTTGTCGAAGACGAGTCGGTTACGGTGGAAGGGCTGCTTTCGTCTGTTGGACTACTGCTTTCTGTTGTCGACGACGAGTCGGTTACGGTGGAAGGGCTGCTTTCGTCAGTTGGACTACTGCTTTCTGTTGTCGACGACGAGTCGGTTACGGTGGAAGGGCTGCTTTCGTTTGTTGGACTACTGCTTTCTGTTGTCGACGACGAGTCGGTTACGGTGGAAGGGCTGCTTTCGTCTGTTGGACTACTGCTTTCTGTTGTCGAAGACGAGTCGGTTACGGTGGAAGGGCTGCTTTCGTCTGTTGGACTACTGCTTTCTGTTGTCGACGACGAGTCGGTTACGGTGGAAGGGCTGCTTTCGTCTGTTGGACTACTGCTTTCTGTTGTCGACGACGAGTCGGTTACGGTGGAAGGGCTGCTTTCGTCTGTTGGACTACTGCTTTCTGTTGTCGAAGACGAGTCGGTTACGGTGGAAGGGCTGCTTTCGTCTGTTGGACTACTGCTTTCTGTTGTCGACGACGAGTCGGTTACGGTGGAAGGGCTGCTTTCGTCTGTTGGACTACTGCTTTCTGTTGTCGACGACGAGTCGGTTACGGTGGAAGGGCTGCTTTCGTCTGTTGGACTACTGCTTTCTGTTGTCGACGAAGAGTCGGTTACGGTGGAAGGGCTGCTTTCGTCTGTTGGACTACTGCTTTCTGTTGTCGACGACGAGTCGGTTACGGTGGAAGGGCTGCTTTTGTCTGTTGGACTACTGCTTTCTGTTGTCGATGACGAGTCGGTTACGGTGGAAGGGCTGCTTTCGTCTGTTGGACTACTGCTTTCTGTTGTCGACGACGAGTCGGTTACGGTGGAAGGGCTGCTTTCGTCAGTTGGACTACTGCTTTCTGTTGTCGACGACGAGTCGGTTACGGTGGAAGGGCTGCTTTCGTTTGTTGGACTACTGCTTTCTGTTGTCGACGACGAGTCGGTTACGGTGGAAGGGCTGCTTTCGTCTGTTGGACTACTGCTTTCTGTTGTCGAAGACGGGTCGGTTACGGTGGAAGGGCTGCTTTCGTCTGTTGGACTACTGCTTTCTGTTGTCGACGACGAGTCGGTTACGGTGGAAGGGCTGCTTTCGTCTGTTGGACTACTGCTTTCTGTTGTCGACGACGAGTCGGTTACGGTGGAAGGGCTGCTTTCGTCTGTTGGACTACTGCTTTCTGTTGTCGAAGACGAGTCGGTTACGGTGGAAGGGCTGCTTTCGTCTGTTGGACTACTGCTTTCTGTTGTCGACGACGAGTCGGTTGCGGTGGAAGGGCTGCTTTCGTCTGTTGGACTACTGCTTTCTGTTGTCGATGACGAGTCGGTTACGGTGGAAGGGCTGCTTTCGTCTGTTGGACTACTGCTTTCTGTTGTCGAAGACGAGTCGGTTACGGTGGAAGGGCTGCTTTCGTCTGTTGGACTACTGCTTTCTGTTGTCGACGACGAGTCGGTTACGGTGGAAGGGCTGCTTTTGTCTGTTGGACTACTGCTTTCTGTTGTCGATGACGAGTCGGTTACGGTGGAAGGGCTGCTTTCGTCTGTTGGACTACTGCTTTCTGTTGTCGACGACGAGTCGGTTACGGTGGAAGGGCTGCTTTCGTCAGTTGGACTACTGCTTTCTGTTGTCGACGACGAGTCGGTTACGGTGGAAGGGCTGCTTTCGTTTGTTGGACTACTGCTTTCTGTTGTCGACGACGAGTCGGTTACGGTGGAAGGGCTGCTTTCGTCTGTTGGACTACTGCTTTCTGTTGTCGAAGACGAGTCGGTTACGGTGGAAGGGCTGCTTTCGTCTGTTGGACTACTGCTTTCTGTTGTCGACGACGAGTCGGTTACGGTGGAAGGGCTGCTTTCGTCAGTTGGACTACTGCTTTCTGTTGTCGACGACGAGTCGGTTACGGTGGAAGGGCTGCTTTCGTTTGTTGGACTACTGCTTTCTGTTGTCGACGACGAGTCGGTTACGGTGGAAGGGCTGCTTTCGTCTGTTGGACTACTGCTTTCTGTTGTCGAAGACGAGTCGGTTACGGTGGAAGGGCTGCTTTCGTCTGTTGGACTACTGCTTTCTGTTGTCGATGACGAGTCGGTTACGGTGGAAGGGCTGCTTTCGTCTGTTGGACTACTGCTTTCTGTTGTCGACGACGAGTCGGTTACGGTGGAAGGGCTGCTTTCGTCTGTTGGACTACTGCTTTCTGTTGTCGAAGACGAGTCGGTTACGGTGGAAGGACTGCTTTCGTTTGTTGGACTACTGCTTTCTGTTGTCGACGACGAGTCGGTTACGGTGGAAGGGCTGCTTTCGTCTGTTGGACTACTGCTTTCTGTTGTCGATGACGAGTCGGTTACGGTGGAAGGGCTGCTTTCGTCTGTTGGACTACTGCTTTCTGTTGTCGACGACGAGTCGGTTACGGTGGAAGGGCTGCTTTCGTCTGTTGGACTACTGCTTTCTGTTGTCGACGACGAGTCGGTTACGGTGGAAGGGCTGCTTTCGTCTGTTGGACTACTGCTTTCTGTTGTCGAAGACGAGTCGGTTACGGTGGAAGGGCTGCTTTCGTCTGTTGGACTACTGCTTTCTGTTGTCGACGACGAGTCGGTTACGGTGGAAGGGCTGCTTTCGTCTGTTGGACTACTGCTTTCTGTTGTCGATGACGAGTCGGTTACGGTGGAAGGGCTGCTTTCGTCTGTTGGACTACTGCTTTCTGTTGTCGACGACGAGTCGGTTACGGTGGAAGGGCTGCTTTCGTCTGTTGGACTACTGCTTTCTGTTGTCGACGACGAGTCGGTTACGGTGGAAGGGCTGCTTTCGTTTGTTGGACTACTGCTTTCTGTTGTCGACGACGAGTCGGTTACGGTGGAAGGGCTGCTTTCGTCTGTTGGACTACTGCTTTCTGTTGTCGAAGACGAGTCGGGTACGGTGGAAGGGCTGCTTTCGTCTGTTGGACTACTGCTTTCTGTTGTCGACGACGAGTCGGTTACAGTGGAAGGGCTGCTTTCGTCTGTTGGACTACTGCTTTCTGTTGTCGACGACGAGTCGGTTACGGTGGAAGGGCTGCTTTCGTCTGTTGGACTACTGCTTTCTGTTGTCGACGACGAGTCGGTTACGGTGGAAGGGCTGCTGTCGTCTCTTGGAACACTGCTTTCTGTGGTCGACGACGATGAGTCAGTTACGGTAGAAGGGCTGCTTTCGTCTGTTGGACTACTGCTTTCTGTTGTCGACGACGAGTCGGTTACGGTGGAAGGGCTGCTTTCGTCTGTTGGACTACTGCTTTCTGTTGTCGACGACGAGTCGGTTACGGTGGAACGGCTGCTTTCGTCTGTTGAAACACTGCTTTCTGTGGTCGACGACGACGAGTCGGTTACGGTAGAAGGGCTGCTTTCGTTTGTTGGACTACTGCTTTCTGTTGTCGACGACGAGTCGGTTACGGTGGAAGGGCTGCTTTCGTCTGTTGGACTACTGCTTTCTGTTGTCGACGACGAGTCGGTTACGGTGGAAGGGCTGCTTTCGTCTGTTGGACTACTGCTTTCTGTTGTCGAAGACGAGTCGGGTACGGTGGAAGGGCTGCTTTCGTCTGTTGGACTACTGCTTTCTGTTGTCGACGACGAGTCGGTTACGGTGGAAGGGCTGCTTTCGTCTGTTGGACTACTGCTTTCTGTTGTCGACGACGAGTCGGTTATGGTGGAAGGGCTGCTTTCGTTTGTTGGACTACTGCTTTCTGTTGTCGACGACGAGTCGGTTACGGTGGAAGGGCTGCTTTCGTCTGTTGGACTACTGCTTTCTGTTGTCGAAGACGAGTCGGGTACGGTGGAAGGGCTGCTTTCGTCTGTTGGACTACTGCTTTCTGTTGTCGACGACGAGTCGGTTACGGTGGAAGGGCTGCTTTCGTCTGTTGGACTACTGCTTTCTGTTGTCGACGACGAGTCGGTTACGGTGGAAGGGCTGCTTTCGTCTCTTGGAACACTGCTTTCTGTGGTCGACGACGATGAGTCAGTTACGGTAGAAGGGCTGCTTTCGTCTGTTGGACTACTGCTTTCTGTTGTCGACGACGAGTCGGTTACGGTGGAAGGGCTGCTTTCGTCTGTTGGACTACTGCTTTCTGTTGTCGACGACGAGTCGGTTACGGTGGAACGGCTGCTTTCGTCTGTTGAAACACTGCTTTCTGTGGTCGACGACGACGAGTCGGTTACGGTGGAAGGGCTGCTTTCGTTTGTTGGACTACTGCTTTCTGTTGTCGACGACGAGTCGGTTACGGTGGAAGGGCTGCTTTCGTCTGTTGGACTACTGCTTTCTGTTGTCGAAGACGAGTCGGTTACGCTGGAAGGGCTGCTTTCGTCTGTTGGACTACTGCTTTTTGTTGTCGACGACGAGTCGGTTACGGTGGAAGGGCTGCTTTGGTCTATTGGACTACTGCTTTCTGTTGTCGACGACGAGTCGGTTACGGTGGAAGGGCTGCTTTCGTCTGTTGGAACACTGCTTTCTGTGGTCGACGACGACGAGTCGGTTACGGTGGAAGGGCTGCTTTCGTCTGTTGGACTACTGCTTTCTGATGTCGACGACGAGTCGGTTACGGTGGAAGGGCTGCTTTCGTCTGTTGGACTACTGCTTTCTGTTGTCGATGACGAGTCGGTTACGGTGGAAGGGCTGCTTTCGTCTGTTGGAACACTGCTTTCTGTTGTCGACGACGAGTCGGTTACGGTGGAAGGGCTGCTTTCGTCTGTTGGACTACTGCTTTCTGCTGTCGACGACGAATCGGTTACGGTTGAAGGGCTGCTTTCGTCTGTTGGACTACTGCTTTCTGTTGTCGACGGCGAGTCGGTTACGGTGGAAGGGCTGCTTTCGTCTGTTGGAGCACTGCTTTTTGTTGTCGACGACGAGTCGGTTGCTGTGGAAGGGTTGCTTTCGTCTCTTGGGCTACTGCTCTCTATTGACGACGAGTCGGATACTACGTTTCTGCTCTCCTCCGAATTTTCATTTGTATCTTCATAATTTTCATTTGGTATAGGCAGTAAAGACTTCGCTTTCATATTATCAATTGTGTTAATATGAGATAATTCGGAATTTGACTTTATAATTGTTCTAGCTTTGCTGGAAGTTTCATTACAATTGTGTACTTTATGAATTATTCTTTTGAAGTCATCTAAAAAGTAAATTTAGATATTCTTTAATAAATGTAGTATTTGAAGTCAAATATGATAAAAACTTACAAGTATGAATTAACAGAAATAAACATAAGAGCAGTTTTAGCGATATCATGTTTACTTCACGTCAGTCGTATTACTGACAATGTATCCATCACAAAACCGAGATATGCACTAATTATCTAAATAATATATCTTAAGCTATAAAGGTATTTTTAAAAAATTGCGATTTGTACGAAAGTGACTAATCGTGTAGTACGTAATACAATCTAAGTTGTCTAAATTATCTCGAATTTGTTTATCCCCTATTTATTTTATCTAGTACTTTATAAAATCTGATATTTTGAAGAGGCACTTAATACAATTCAGTCGTAATCTTAACTATACAATTTACTTTTTTATTCAAGATTTACGGAATTGTGCATAATTTAATATGATTAGTAATATATGCACACATTGCTCCTTCAACTCATACGCGGAGCATAGAGTTTCAATAAAAGCACGCCATCTGGTTCTGTTTTGCGCCAGAGCCTTAAGTTCTTGCCAGGACATGCTCACCCTATTCAATTCATCATGGATAATTCTGCATGTCTGTGCGGGCCTTCCATTACCTCTTTTACCTTGTGGATTCCATTCCAATGCTATTTTGGCTGTACAGTTGTTTTGTTTTCTGAGTATGTGCCCAATTCTACCCCAATTTTCTTTTGGTTTGTGAGATGGAGCAAATTTTCGTTTCTAATCATGTACTTGTTCGACCAGAATATGAGGAGAATTTTCCGTAAGCATGTATTTGTGACGAACTGAAGACCTGAAGTTTATTTGTTATTGTCTTCGTTATGTTCCACATGTCACGTGTCAAAGATGTTCGAAAAATTGCTTACATTCTTGAAAACTGTCAATGTTGGACCAATTGTGTATGTCTTCATCGATAAAATAACTTTAACCTTGAATAACTTTGGTAGGAGTGTATATAACGAAAAATATTAAGATACCTTTTTTGTAGCGCATTCAATTTCTTTTAAGGATATGTATTGTATTTTTTCAAATATTGATTAGTTCATTAGTTACAAAATTTTAAATTTGAAAAGTTAAATTGTAAAAACAGATCATTGTTCAAGGCACGATTACATGGAAACGGCTTGTTTGGCGTAAATTTATGAGAACTTTTTTTTTTGTAGAGAAAAATGGAAATAAATGACGTTACTATTAATGCTACAACTAAGACCGAATTTAGTTAACACACTTTGGTCTTAGTTATCGTTACATTTTGATATCCTCCACATTTTTTAACAGTTTACCATGCATGCAGTTCTGAAATGGTGGTGGTCTACTGGTATAAATATGTTCGTTCTGGATAGGTCAACACTTATCAGCGAAGATCAATGGTTATAACATTATGATCCGACGAATTAACTAACTATGACTAAAGCCAAGATGTTGGTTACAACTAACTTTTTAAAACTTGATTATTTCCTGCTGATTCTTCCTGCTGTTGCTGTTGCAGATAGTGGAGGAAGAAGACACTAAATAAAATTAAGAAAACACTCTTCATTTAATCAGTTTATGAAAGATTTAATCCATTTTGGCAAAGGCTAAACATTGATATTTAGAATGACTTGGCGCATTTGAATAGATGCACTTTAATCGTGGGTTATATTTATTATTTACTTTATTACACATGCTTAAGTAAGGAAAGCAATTATTATTTTTCAGATTATAAAGGTTGGGTTATATATATATATATATATATATATATATATATATATATATATATATATATATTCGAATTATTAGGTTCTCGGATAGAACCGCGTTTTAGATTTATAAAACCTCGACGTTTCGGCTTCCACTTTGAAGCCATTTTCAAGAGAATCTAGTTGATTTACTCCGAGGCCTCAATCTGCCTACTCCCCAGAATTCACCTTTCCTCCAGGTCCACCTTTTTCTGGTTGTGAACTCTGGGGAGTAGGCAGATTGAGGCCTTGGAGTAAATCAACTAGATTTTCTTGAAAATGGCTTCTGAGTGGAAGCCGAAACGTCGAGATTTTATACATCTAAAACACGGTTCTACCCGAGAACCTAGTAATTCTAATATTACCGACCGCGGAAGCCTTTCCGAACAGTTTTAAAATCATAATGCCGTAATGTCATGAAGAGTGCTAATGAAGTGTTTATTTATTTATTTATTAGCGAGATTCTATATACTATAATAAATTTAACAAAAAATACAAAATAAAATTAAAAAATTTTAAAATAAAAAATACAAATTTTTATATAACACTGATTAGATCGAGTCTGCATCCGGACGTGATTGGCTGGCTTCTGTGATCTTTCTCTCGATTGTGTGCTTTTTAGTGATTTTCTCCTTCCTTGTGACGCTTTTTGACCATACGTGTTTGGCTTTCGTCTTGTCAAGATGAATGTTTAAAGAGACAGATCTTCATTGACAGGGCTACTCAGTTCACCCCGTCTCTAACCTTTTGATTCTAGACTGAGAATCATCTGATTGTTCGGAATCGCTGCCCCGGTTAAAACAAACTCGATTCTGATTTGCTCCGCGGTGGAGTCTGCATTTGAAAGTTTTTCTTTTATCTTCCGTACTGTCTTTGGCATGTGAGGGATGTCGGCCGCCTCATTGAGTTCGTATATTTTTTGGAGCAAGTCCTGGAAACTGTTGAACTCGGTGAAGTTCAAGGAAATTGATTTGGGAATTTCTGGTACTGGCGGGATTCCCTTTAGGGTGTGTTCTACCTGTCTTTGATCCGCATATATATATATATATATATATATATATATATATATATATATATATATATATATATATATATATATATATATATATATATATGCGACTTGGCTTGACGCAATTGCACAAAAATTTCATTGACTGTCACAGATTTATCTTTTTTGTTTTCTTCTTTTGCTTTATAATTCTAAAGTGTTAAAAATATCTTCATTAGATATGAAATGTTTTATAACCAGCCATTGCTTCGTGGATAAAGAGACTTAAGATTTTCTCCAGTCTAGAAAGATTGTTTAGATTGGAGAATAGGGTGTATGCGGCATCAATTCATAGCGGAAATTTTCCTTTTTTGTTTGACATATTAAGGTTTTTTTATCAGATTTTCGTGAAATAAATATCAACTAATAAATATCAAAACTGCTAATAATCATTATATCGGCTTAAAATTCGTGAAACGTTAAGCAAGTGCAGTCACCCTTGCAATATCAACGCCACATATAGGAAAAAAGCTTGAGAATTAAAATTATATATCGGATTTTTTGGTATTACTGAGCTGGTGTTCTTTTTCTGTTACAGCAACTTAGAATCATCCAGAACGATGAGCTTTTCGGCACCGAGCGCCATCAATATGGAACATTCCATCGTCAAATTCGATACTGAGGTAGAAAAATTTCACGTGGCTAGACGCCAGAGTGAGAACCATGACGATGCGAACAGCCATGATAGTGTACCAGTTCATGCAGACAGTATGGCCCACGACTGGCAATCTCTTAGCTGTTTAACTGATAGCACGGAACATAGTGCTCCGATCAACTTTGATATGAGTAACAGGGTAAGAACATTCTATTCTATACAGCGTGGCGCTGAATAACTTATATTTATTTAATGATACTTGACGGAAATTCATTTGCGCTATATTAAAAAAAAATGTAAAATATAACAATTGTTTCGACACACAGCCCCTTTTGCAAATATGAAGCACAGTCTTATAATTTACGGTAAGAAAATGTAATTCACATGGTGTAAGGGAATTTACTTTCGTAAATTTGAACAACGATTCTTCACATCATTTGAAAGAAAAAAGGTCTTTACAACAAGGGTCAAAAATTTAACGGGTTCCGCAAAAAATAGTTAAGTCGCCAATCGAAAAGCTATGATAACAAATGCCATTTTAAGCAAATATGTGTAAAATCGTATTTGCCAAATATTAATTAATTATTATTTAACGAATAAACTACAAATAAATGAATGAACATTTTTAAAACAATGTTAAGAAAATTATGAATCAGCCATACATCAGCCAAAAAATGAAAAAGTTCGCTACGGAAGGTATTGTGGAAAGTATTTATATACAACCACTGAAAATGATTTCAGTGGGTGTATATAAATTCCACTTTAAAGCAAAATTGTATTCTGTCCGCGAATATCACGATATGCTTCTTATTTACGGAGAAGCTGCTGTAAACCAGATTAGAAATATTCCAGGACTTTTTCGACGTGTTCGTTTTTTAGTGCATTCGAACTTTAAATTTAAATAAAACAATAATCAAATTAGGTGCCTTGAAACTATATATTTTATGTGAAATAATATTCAATGGCATTAATGTTTGAAAGCAATTTTTATGTCAATCCTACTTCCGCCGATTTTTTCAAGCAATTGGGGTCTTATGTTTGCAATTGTCCGAGTTATGTTGACTTCTTGTCAATAGTTGCTGGTTTATCAGGATAGAACAAAGATTTAACATAGCAATAATGTTTATGGATTCCGCAGTTGGCTTTAATGTTTCAAACGTTTATTATAGATTTTGCTCTATATATGTTTCGCTTTGTTAGGGCTTTGTCAAGAGTAGCTTGAACTAATACTAATGGTCAAACACAGTGTTTCCAAGTATACAGGTAAAATTATTTCTTTTTTATTTTTTGTTTTTTTAACGTCTAGTCTAGTTATGCTAAATAATGGCTCGTAAAAACGCACTAGTCAATTACAATATAATCTTATATATTACCGGGGTATTTTAGAAATTTAACTGGTCATTAATGGTTATTATTTGACTATTTCTTAAGGATTTTTTTATTTGCGATATTTCTAGTAGGTCTATTTTTTTACTTTTCTTTTCTGAGTGTAATAATTTAACATTGTTTATATCTATAAAATGATTGATTTCAATACAATGTGTAGACATTCCGGTTATTTTTATATTATTTAAGATATCTTTTTTGTGTTCTTTTATTCTACAACCTATACTTCTATCACTTTAACAGATATATACCGCTTTACAATCCTTAACCGTTTATTGTTAACTAACATTCTGCCTACATTAAGTTTATTTACACAAATAGACTTACAGGCTAGTTTATTTAATCTTTTACAAACTGTATTACTCAGTTTAGAAGTGTAATTAGTAAACGATTATCTTTTTGCGTTTTAATGTTATAGAATTCTTGTAAATTTAACTTTCTTTGTTTAGTTTGTCAATTAATCCTTCTTTGTAGCCGTTGCTTTTTGCTATCTGTTTAATGGTATAGAGCTCTTTATTAAAATTGTCTTTGTTAAGAGGAAATCTAACTAACATATATATAAGATTATGAAAAGGAGATAGTTTGACTTGCGAAGATTGTTTAGAACTAAAGTTCTGTCCGTGTCACAAAAACTGTGTCTATTGTAGTCGGTTTTCTGTAAATATCAAATTGTAATTTATTAGATATTTTCTTTATCTTTGTGACCAAGAAGTTAATTTCATCATTAAGTCCAATCTCCATAGTGAATTGAATATTTTTGTTTGTAGAGTTCAAATGGCCTAAAAACGTGTGTAATTTTTTTCGCGTACCATTCCAAATGCAAAAGACATCGTCTACTTATCAGTACCAGTGTGATATATTGTTGATTGATGGATTTTTAAAATTAAAAATAACATTTTCGAAATCAGCCATACAAATTTCAGATAACAAAGGTGAGATAGGTGAGTCCATTGGAAGACCGTGTTTTTGTTGATAAATCTCTGTTTTTAATTCAATTTTTAATTTGTCTTCTATGTCTGCATTGTTTATATGTTATTTTAAAATGTAATTAAATGATTTACTGGTATAGAAGTTTACGCTTTTAGATACTAATTTTGCATTATGCGTTAATGTAATATCTTTAGTTTTTTGTATAAATTTTAATGAATTTTTAATTGCTACTAATTTAGGTAGCGGACAATTTAATTCATTACACAGCTTATAAGTATGTGCATTAACATACGAGACTACCGGTCTTACCGGATAATTTTCTCTGTAAATCTTGGGTAATCCATAGAATTTCGGGGCTGAAGAGTTCATACTTTTAAATTTATAAATTTTATTTAATGTTATAAGTGGATATACTTTGAGTGTTTTTATAATCTCCTTTTGATATTTATGAGTAGGGTCTAGTCTTAATTCAGTTATATTACTCTCTTCTAGTAATGTTTTCACTTTGCAAAGCATTAAATCTTTCAACTTTTGTTTAAAGTTTTTTATAATTATTAATCATATTTACAGCTTTTTGAAAAATTAAGATTATTAAAAAGTTCGGATATATTAAGTTTAATACGTAGAGTTAGGTTTTTCATAGATATGGTGGCTAATTCTACGTTAATTGCTAAAGTTTCTAAATCCTGTTTTCTGTAAATTTGTGGGGAATATTTTAAACCCTTTTTCAATAAACCCAACTCTCCCTTGATAATGAATAATCAGATAAATTAACGGCTTTAGGATAAAACTGAACATCTACACTTGCATCAAGCTTATTTACATTATGGTTATTACAGTTTTTCTTTTCTGATATTCATTTATTGAGGTTTTTTAATTGTGTGATGTATTGTGTGTGTGCCTTATCAATAATGGTTTCTCTAATCTGTCCATATATTAAATAATAAACTTTTCTGTGTGAAGTAATTCAGTGTCTATAAGTTTCGTGTAAGCTTACATTATTTCTTGTCCGGTACCACGTTCTTTCTTCTTGTAGCCAATTTTTGTACGCAGCTTGGTATGTGATGTTACCCTCTCCTGATCTATGGTTGCACTTGATTTTCACATGTTTCGGATACACTTTGTTAACTTTACACTGTTTAATGAACTATATATGGTTGGAGCACTTTTTAACTTTAGTAAACTACGTTGGTAAAACACTGTGAGTTTTGCTTTGCTTGCACTTTTAATAATGTTTATGGATTTCGCATTTCCAAAATACCCCGGTAATAGATGAGATTATATTGAAATTGAATAGCCCGGTTTTCACCAGCCCATATTTAGGACAATTAAACTAGACATAAAAAAATTGATATAATTTTACCTCTACACTTGGAAACACTCTGTTTGACCATTAGTATTAGTTCAAGCTACTTTTGAGAAAGCCCTAACAAGGCGAAACATATGTAGAGCAAAATCTATAATAAACGCTGAACTATTAAAAAGCTACAAGTGTATCATTTAAAATCTTAGTTTTAACATAACCCTGAAGAAAATTATTTAAAGGTGTTGAATCACATGATCTCGGCGGTGAATTAACATGTCCGTTCCTCGAAATAATAACCTCATCGAATTGCTCTCTTAATAAGTCGATTATTGTTTGACAATTCACCCTGTTTGAACTACATCTCGTCCAGATTAATGCCCTTGATATTAGAAATTAAATAATCATTGCTCATCGCTCTGTCACCAACCCTATTAACGAATTGATAAATTTGAATCATCGTCAACACTGCCAGCAACAGCGGCGATATTTTCTTCGGAACGCATAGTTTTTTATGTCGTTTTTGTTTTAAAATCGAGCAGCGTGAAATATGTTCGGAATTTGTCGGTAATTCGGCGAATACATCGCTCGGTTAGGCGACTCTATAAGTACAACTGTACAACGCAGAACACTGATTTTAATAATAAATTTGGACAATTTGCAAGTGTTGTTCTGATGTTAAACGTTCCATGATGATTTGCCAGATATTTGATGTATCATAATGATTTGACAGCGACCCCTATCGGAATTTCGGACACATTAAAAAAGTTACCCTTTTTGATGTGAATCGTTAACGTTCTATGGTGTGAAAAATGTGTGCTAGTAATTTCAACTTTGATATAAAACGACAGTAATGTGTACATTTTTCTTTTTTTCGTAAAAAAAAAACAAATCAAATTTATGGTGAAACTTATGGAATAAATGGCTATACAAATATTACATTTTATTTCCAGATAACACCTTAATCATTTAAAAAGTGTACTAGTGTAATTAGTACTAGTAATTTCAACTTTAACATTAAACGACATTAATATGTAACTTTTTCTTTTTTTGTTCAAACCAAATGTATGCTTAAAGATATGGAGTAAATGGTTATAACAATATTATATTTTATTTTCAAATAATACCAGAAGAGGACAATGAAATGAAAAACTGAATTGGCGACGTTTGGCAATTTTTATATATATTTTTTGATAAATGTTTCTCAACCGACTTGATTACTTTTCCTCTGTATATTTGATATTATTGACGGGATATATTAAATTAATAATTTTATTATAACATTTTTTATTAATTATTGTATTGATAATATTTGGATCATATCAGTTGTTCACTGCCATCTGTTTAATGATATGTTATAAATTCTTATAATTACGCAGGTGAACAAATTTAAACTTTTTTGATGTAACATTGATGAAAATATGTGTATATGCACTATTTTGTAGTCTTAAATCCGAAAATGATAAGCTAATTACTGTAACACGTACAGTTTTTTTTGTTGCATGGGGTCGTTGGTGGGGAAAAAAAGGTGACGACATATTTTTACAATCACAATCTAATATTTATTTAATATAAACATGTAAAACCTGTTAAATTTATGCAAAACTATTACTCAGGATTATGCGAATAAAAAATATTTTACATGAGATGCCATACAGCGACAAAAACTTTCACTTTCACCTTTTGTGTTCTGTAGCATCATCTCTTTTTAAAAACCAGCAGTAGTCACCCAACATAGATGGGTTCCAGCATCCCTGATATCTTGCTTCCATCGTCCTGATGTCCTGGTGAAACCTCTTTCCTTGTCTTACTTTTCCGTCACTTACTGCATCCAAATTTTCCGGAAAAAATCCAAACGGGAGTGAAAAAAATGTATTTTTAAGAACATGCAACGCGCTAGTATTTTATAGGCTTTCAAGAGTCCATCTATGAGGTTTTTATAGTTTTTATCTTTCTTGTTGCCCAGTAATCCTTTCACTACACTTACAAAACACTTCCAAGCTGTCAATTTCTTTTTATTTAATTTTTCTTAAAAAAGGAAATAATATTAATAATAATAATAATCGTCTTTATTTGGAAATGCATCAATACATAGAATAAGTGCATTGCATAGATAGCATAAGGCGGCGAAGTTTAGCAAATGCTACTCTTACACTCAACCGCCGAACGCTTTACATTATAAAGGTCTTAGAGTAGGAAAAACAAACAAAACAACGACCTAACCAAGTTACAATTCTGACAAAAAAAGAAAAAAGAGAAAAAAACAATTTCTAAAGCGAAAGAAACGATCACAAAAAGTATTCATTGCTGCAAAAATATTCCCTTCAACTGAAGCCCGAAGGAGGTGACACTCAAAGATTTTAATTTATTACTAACACTGCTGTATAATTTAGGATTACAATAAGAAATACTACGCTGGAAAAGCGAAGTCTTATGCCGGGGAACTGATAAAACTGAGACCTGTCTGATGCTCACACTGTGAATTTCACCACGAAAAACCAATTTGTCCCTCAAGTATGCCGGCTCAGAACATATTATTAGTTTATGCAGGAAAACGAGATAGTAGTATTTCATAAATAATTCAATATTTAGCCAAGCTAATTTTTTATACTTATGTGAGACAGGATCAAACTTCCTAATTCCACAAATGAATCTGACTAAATTATTTTGTGCTATCTGTAACTTATGCTTAGTAAAACAATCTAAACAAGGATAATATACCATACTACAATAGTTGAAGATTGGCAAAATTAACACTAACAAAGTTTTTTTCTCAATTTAAAGTTAATTAGATACCGATTAGCATACAATGTTCTGATTTTAAGAGGAATCACCTAGAAATTTTATTATTTGAAGTCCAATAAATGCCTTCGTTTAGTTTTGCATCACTTAATTGAGGAAATATTTCTTTTAGGTTCTTGAAATTATTACCTTCTTTGTCCATAGCTTTGATAAAGTTTTTCATTAGTTCAAGCTTAATATGGAGGGGCGGAAGAAGCATCTTTTTTTGAGTTAACAAGGGGGACATATATTATGTTTGAAGTATCAGGTTCCAAAGAAGTTCTATGAAGCCAGTTTTTCTTACTCTTATCTTCTTTTGTTGCCTTACTGTTCCATACACATAAAAACAACAATACTTTGTAAAAGCCCTTTGAAGTCCTAGTAATATACCTATCACTTTTAAATTCCCACAAATATCCCATTGATACTGTTCATATTTAACGTGATTTAGTATGCATGAGGCCCATAGATACCTTTCATTGTTACTGTATAGGCTAAAGGAATAGATGGGTTTTTGTTTCCATTATGAACAAGACTGTTTTTAGGCTGTATTTCGATAAATCTATGAAAATACGCCACTCGGAAGGTACATGTTCCAGATTAAGCTCATTCATTAAACCATCAATATCACAACAGACACATAGCGATCCATTTTATAAAATCTTAAATGTTACATTCCGTGTTCGGTAAAGTGAAACACTTGCATTTTTATCTAACAGGTTCCAACACTGTAGAAGTCCAGAAGTTCCGATTTTTGTTTTGACAATCCCAGGTCACGTACCAAATCATTTAATTCATTCTGAGTTAATAAGTGAGGTTCACTGGTAGTTGTTAAAAATGTTGGGTCACAATTGGTGTTCTCAGGAAATTGTGGATCAGATCGTGATTATGAAGAATTAGAATCACTGGGAAACACGTTGTCCATGTTTAAAGGCGCAATCGGTACCAGTAGTTTCTGGTTACAAGGAACTGGCCTAAGTACAGAAGGCAAATTTGAATTCTGAATTTTGACCCTTTGCTTTTTTGAAATCCCTTTTGTTTTAGTGATACAAAAGTAGCAATCACTTACATGGTCAATAGGTTCTCTCCATATCATAGGAACAGCAAACGGCACATAATTTTTCTTGTGATGCATCCACTACCACACTAACCAACCTTATCCTCTGGATTTCTGCAAAATCGACATGTAGAACTTGCCATTTTATACAGAATCGACTTAACCACTTCACTGTACTGTAATCGAGACAGAAACAAACTAAACTATAAAAAACAATAACACTGCCCTTAGAGGTTCGTAGAATACTGTGGAAATACCCCCTCTACGGTCTTATAGTAATTCCTGCTTTGTCCAGCCAAAAGACAGGTAAAAATAATTTCAATGAGCCCATGATATAAAGGAGAAGCAGGTTATTGAAAATGGAACATGCTAGGACATTTCTGTGAAAAAGTGTTCAAAAAAATCAATTTTACAAAAATCATATCGCCAGTGTTATCTATTGACATTGGGAATACGGATGATACGGATGATACGTGAATACGGATGATATGTTTGCTATGTATAACTCAAAAAAAAATGGAAGCTCATGTCTATTGTCTTTTCTAGTAATTATTAAGTCTAAAAAGTTAATACTATTATTTTGTTCTTCTTCAACTATAAATTTAATTTTATTGTGTAGACAATTTTAGCAAGTTAAAAAGTGATTTAGTTGTCTATCAGCACCTGTGAAGCAAATGAAAATATTGTAAACATATCTGTACCAGTAAATTATTGATTTAAACTTTTGATTTGAATTAATCTTATTATTTAAGTTATCCATAAAAATTTCAGCTAGTTAAGTACTTAAAAGGTTTCCTACGATTCGATTAAAATGAAATTCTACCATCGTAAAATAAAACGTATTATCAAATTCAAAATAATTCTGATCCAAACTAACTGAAAATAGCTCTAACATTTATTGTTTCATTATTAAATTAACTTTATTTTTAAGAAGTAATTTGTTGACTAATTTTATTACTTCATTTACTCGAGAATACGTTTTGTAGGTCAAAGGATTTGTTTGGAATTGTTGGATAACTTATTTAAACAATAATACTAATAAACAATTATATTTGAGAGACCAATTTTTGAGTGTTTATGGTGTAAAATTTGATACTCTGAAAACAAATTTGTAAATACACTTTTTCTATCATCTATTGATTTTATGTAATGCAAACATTTTTATTTTTTCAATATGCAGTATTTTCATCGCGGAGTAGATCTATCTGCAGTGAAGAGTTATATACATGTTAAGACCTGTTTGTTAAATTTTCGACGCATGCTATTAGGTCAGTGGGCATATTTTGTTTCAGGCAAAACTACCAAGGGGAATCGACAAAATTAGACCCCATATCGAACTCATAGACAACGTACCGCTGCTTGTATCTTTGTTCACTGATTGTACACCATCAGCCACCAGGGAGATGCTGAGGATAATGCAGGATTACCACGAGGTGGTCTGCATTTTGGGTTCCTCCCAGAATTGTGATAACACTGGAATTTTTATGCAAGCAGATGCCTCGTAAGTACAGTAAAGCTCACTTATAACGTTCACACTTATTATGGATATAACGTACCGAATAATCAAGTCCCAACTGTTGTTATGAAGCATTCAATAGATAATTCATTTTTATAATGTACTCCGTGACTAAGTACTTCTGATAGAAAGTACCAAATTTCCTGTTAGTACCACAGTTTTTTTTGCGATTAGGTCCAGCATTATTTACTTAGAGTCATGTGTTTGTATTAAATGGCCTATTCCTGATAATTTTATTTAGCAACTTTAGTTTTCTTGTTGATGTTGTAAAGTTGTGCCGTGCCGTTTGTGATCGTGTCTAAGCGGATTTATAAACGAATTGTTTTACGCATAATCAACGAAGAAATTAGTGTCCACGATAATGAAAAACAAACAAAATATTGTAATTCTGCGGAGTTGTGAAATAAGGTAAAGTAATTCGCAAACCGGTTCAAAATAACATCGATGAAGCATTACTTCAATGGTTTACCTATCAAAGAAGCATGAATACTACAATTACTGGGCCCATTCTTCAGGCAAAGGTTCAAGAGTTTGCGAAAATGTTTAATGTTGCTGGATTTTCTTGCGATTCGGTTTGGTTACATAGATTTAAAAGGCGGTACAATATAATTTCTAGTAAAATCCATGGAGAAGCTGCGAGTGTAAACCTAGAACATGCGATGGATTGCGATGCGATGGAAAAACGCAAACTTTTAGTTATTTTTAGTTTTTAGTTTTTTAAAATGGTAAAATGGTCAATTATACAGCAAACAAGCGAACGTAGATAACCGCTGATATTTTCGAAAATAAATTAAGATCATGGAACAAACAACTGATAGGAGAAAATAGGCACATATTATTGCTTACTGATAACTGCCCTGCTCATCCGCATCTTAGAAATCTTAACAAAAACATTAAAATGGATTTTTTCCCACCAAATTTTATGTCCGTTCTGCAACCAATGGATGAAGGTATTATTTACAGTTTGAAAGTGTATTATTGATTACAACTTATAATCCGTAATGTTAAGTGCATTGGAAATAGTACACCAATAGCAATAAATATGCTCGATGCTATTGAAATGGTTTCTAAACTCAGCAACATGTCTCCCAAAAAACAATTAATTGTTTCAAACATGCGTTGCAAGTTCTCTGAGAACGATGATTTGCCTCTCACCCAATGACTTATTAAACAAGCTGAAGAGGACGAGGATAACCTGCCTTTAAGTGACTGGCTTAGTAATATTAATTTTAAGTTGTAAAAATTAAATTCCATTATAATAGACGCTTTTGTTGATGTGTCAGGAGATTACGGCGCAGATTGGTGGGGCTGAACAACTTGCTAGTGATGAAGAAGATGAACAAGTGCCGTAAGTAGAAAACCTCCCAACTTTTCATGGTGCATAACAAGGATAAAAAACTATTTTTAGAAACTAGAGACACTACAGAAAATGGCATTTTGAGCGCAGCGCTTGATATAGAAACTTATTTACAATAAAATATTCTTGCAAAGCGCTAAAAGCAAATTCATATGCAGCAATGCAGTAATTTTGAGTTTTTTTGTGCATTTTTGAAGTGAAAGCGGCGATTCGATAATCGATAATTGGACGAGAATTGAGAGTTAACATTCAGGGAAGCGTTACGTTTAGGTACATTACGTTACAAAGAGAAGAAATATATAACGTGGAGAGAAGGAGAAAGAAAGTTATACATTCCGACGTGGTACGCCTCAGCCGTTATATATGGTGCTGCAGGAGCAAATTTTTTTTAGAGTAGATTTTAAGTTTGAAAAATGAAATTATCTAATATTTTTTTCTTGCTTCCATTATTTATTTATTTATTTTTTTAATCTCCCATATATTTGCAATTTACCCAAAGGTAATAAGCAACTGTTACAACATTAAGGACAAGGCAAAGAATTGCCAAGCATCAGATGTTATGGCGCTTACATTAAAGGCCTAATATATACAGGAACTTAGGTTCTTTATAACTAGAATAATAGAATATCTTAATTATATCTTAAATCCTATAGCTTATCTCTAAAGGATCACAGCGTTTCAGTCTCTACGGCTTTTGGCTATTATCCAGGAGGCTGACAGCAAGGGAGTTGAGGTGCACTTCAAGTCGCGATCGATACTTCGCACTGGCGCACTTGGCTTCTTCTAGCACAGGCTTTATTTTTAGATCACGGTGTAAAGTTTGATTTGTCACGAACCAAGGAGCCTCAGTAATTATTCTCAGGGTTTGGGACTGGAATCTTTGAAGTATTTCTATGTTGGATACACTCGCGGTTCCCCATAGTTGTATGCCATAACTCCATATGGGTTTGAGGATCACTTTGTAGATGGTTAACTTATTAACCAACGTTATTTTCCTTTTCTACCTATTAACTAGTAGAGTTTGGATGATTTTAAGCCAAGTTGTTTCCTGTTCATAAAAATGTGTTGTTTCCAGTTTAGTCTTCGGTCAAGACTCATTCCAAGATATTTTGCACAGTCTGCCTGGGGGAGTTGATGTCCATTAAGTGTTACACTCGGGCATGACTCCTTCCTTCAGGTAAAAGTGACTTGCTGAAATTTTGCATCATTGATTTTTAGACGCCATTTTTTATCCATTCTTCTATCCCATCAAGAACTTCCTGAAGCTTCTCAGATGCATATCTTGGTACCCTGCTTATTGCCATAACTGTGGTATCATCTGCAAAGGTGGCTATAGATGTGTTTGGCGGAATTGGTAGGTCAGCAGTGAAGATTTGAAAAAGTATGGGACCCAAGACACTGCCTTGAGGTACACCTGATTTTATCGTATATATGTTAATTATTTCTCCTTTATATTTGATAGCGAAGTATCTGTTCGTCAAGTATGATAGGAGTACCTGATAGTATGGTGTAGGAAGTTTTGATTTAAGTTTGTATAGTAAGCCTGAATGCCACACTCTGTCGAAGGCTTGTGTAATATCCAAGAATGCAGCCGAGCAGTACTTTTTATCTTCAAAGGCGTTATTAATAATTTTCACTAGCCTGTGCACCTGTTCGATTACTGCGTATCTTTCGCGAAATCTGAATTGGTGTTCTGGAATGATATTTAGTTCGTCAAGCACTGGCTTCAGCCTCTTTAGGAACAATTTCTCAAAAAGCTTTGATAAGACAGGCAAGAGTGTAATGGGTCTATATGATGATGCTTCCTCCGTCGGTTTACCAGGTTTTGGAATCAATATGATTTGTCCCACTTTCCACTGTGATGGAAAATGGCCGACTCTAAGTGTTGCATTATAAATTTGTGTAAGTACAACTAATGCTTTTTCCGGTAATTGTGTAACGACTTGCCCAGTTATAAGGTCAAATCCTGGACTTTTCTTTGGGTTGAGGTTTCTGTGAATCATATCTTTAACTTCACTAATTTTTATGGCTTTAATGGGAAGCATGAAGCATTCCATTATAATACGTGGCAATTTTTGTAAAGTAAAATTTTGGGGTTAGAGGCGCATCAGCAACCGAGAAGGCTATTTAGCGACTGGACCTACGGCTTAACGTGGATTCCGAACCACGGTCATCAGCTACCGAAAACCCCGGCCAGCACCCCGCTCGGGCTATCAATCCTTGCTTTTGTGCTTAACCGAAAGTATCTCGAGAAGCCTACCGACTGCCGAGTGATCTACGTGATCTACGCCAGCCTCGAACTGGCGTGACTGAGGGGTGATTCCTTCTCAGATTTTACACTCTTACTTAGATACATTCACAAGAATTTTAGAAAAACTTTCTTGTCTAGTACGGGAGTCGAACCCTCTCCACGTTAACTGCTGTATCGTCCGGCTGACGCCTTAGACACCACAGCTATCGTGGCTTCTGGGAATTTTTGTCAAGAATTAATAAAAGCTATAAGAATGTACTTGCATACGTATATGTAGATACATACATACTTTCATTTTTTTAACGAACTTCTTATATAACGTACCGATTATTAAGGTCCCCTCCGGTACATTGTAACAGAGTTTTACTGTATATTGTTATAAGTGATATTAACTGATATTAACTTTAGAGAACATTATATACTTTTGGGTTACTTAAAATGTTCTGTGCATTAAATACCTAAAAACGACTATTCCATGATTCTAAGCATTTATTTTGATCTACCAGGTGTGTAAATAAAATAATGAGACCGGTGGCGTAGCTTTCGATTTGACAAAGGCTCCCCCCTCCAAACGAAAAGCCAGCAGTGGGCTTCTTCTTTGGAGGGGAGACAGGCCAACTATTACATCTGATGTGTCTTCAGTACGAGTTCGAACTTTCTAGAATCATTTGTTGATCCGTAGCACTTCGTGAGCCCTGTTTTTCTACAAGGTGCCCCATAAGAAAGTTTCTATTTTACTGACTCATTGCGCAAACGCAACATTTGTCAGGGACGCGGGACGCATGTCAATCGATAGCTTCGAGATTAGAAATTTAGTCGGTATGGAGCGTTTCTCCGAAACCGGACCAAACATTGAGTGTGCGAGAATTTTACAAAAACAATGATTCATAGGTTCATTTTCATCTTAACGTCATGTAAATAAGCAGATCTGTCGTTACTGGAGTGCAACGAACCCAAAACACAAGCATCGAAAACCCCTACATTCGCCGTACAGGCTGCATTGTCAGCGCAAGGAATAATCGGTCCGTACTTTTTTAAACTCGGTAGGGGACGCGCAGTTACCGTTAATTCAGAGCGTTATATGTATATCATGTGTATGTATAACATGGTTTCACCAGGATGGGGCATCGTCACACACTACCAACACGTCTGTGCAGCGAGTTCCATATTTTCCCGAACAAATTGATATCCAGGAGAGGTGACATAATTGGCCTCGACATACTCCTAATTTGAGCCGTATCGATTTTTTCTTGTGGGCTATCTGAAATCGAAAGTTTACATCAGTTAACCGGGTTCTTTGGTGCGGTTAAAAGAAAATATTGGATACGAATTGGCAGCCATTCTACTAGGGATTATGTGTCGAGCCGTCCTAAGGAATTTTATTGTTCGATTAGATGAGTGCTGTGAGCGTGAAGATTTACATTTGAATGTCATTATTTTTAAAAAGTAATTTCCTAAAATGTGTATATCAATACTTAATAAAGATTTTTTTTGGCACACGTATCTCCTTTATTTATATCGCTACATCAAAAAGAAACTTTCATTTGGGACACGTTGTAGTACGTTTTGAAAATGAGTGAGAACAATTTCAGACTTGGGTACAGTATGATGGAAACTGTTGCAAAACTTCAAGAAGCCTATAGAAACGGGACTGGTTTTCAGGTGGTTTATGTAATTTTCAGAAGACCGATACTCGATTGAAGATGAGCCTCGCAGCGAAAAGCTTTCATCAGCAAGAATTGACGAAAATGTCCATAGAATCCGAGAGTTTGTGGGTTCTAATAGTCGGTTAACGGTCAGAATGATTGATTGATTCACTGATTCAGAATGATTCACCAGACTTGACTCCTTGTGACTTTTTATTTTCTCAAAATGCATCTCAAAGAACACCATTTTGGGACATTGGATAACTTTGAAAAGGTTTTAACCGACCAGAGTGGACAAACCGTCTACTATTACAACTACTTTGAAGGGGACAATGTGTCAGTGTGAAATCAGTCTCATTACTTTATTTACACTCTTTGTAGAAAGTCAACTTGAATATATCGGTGCCTCATTTACAGAATATCAGTGGAACCGTTATATCCTCAAGTTTGTCAGAAGATCGAAGCATTAAAAAAACCAGACTGTTTAAGTCCGACCGACCTTTCTTGCCTCCTCAATTCAATAGCCTGCTCTTTAACCATCAACAGATCGGATCCGATATCGATCTATCATTTGATCCTGGAAGCTAGGAATTTTGCTGCAACCTTGTGGAGCTCAGGTAAGTCCAAATCCTTAATTATTCAGAAATTAACTTAAATTAATTGTATAAAATTCAAATTTTAAATTCTTCGATAAAACACAGAATTTGCGTTGGCTTCAAAAAAACTTTTTATTGATAATTGAAGCATTTTGTATGACATTTAAACACGAAACAACAGTATCTGTCAAATGGTCACCGTTTGCAGCTCCATAGACGTCCACTCTTGTGAAAATTTTGGATGACATTTTGGTACCGTGGCTCTATCTCACCAATGACTCGAATAATTTTATCTTTTAGTTCAGGAATCGATTGTGGATTGTTCTTATAAACCTGGCTTTTCACGTAATCCCAAAGAAAATAGTCCAACGGTGTCAAATCACTTGATCTTGTTGGCCAGTTAACATCATTGTTTCTTTCAATAACTCGTTAAGGAAATTTTTCTCTCAATAAATCAATTGTTTCATTAGCAGAGTGAGATGTAGCGCCATCCTGTTGCAACCACATATCATCCAAATCAATATTCAATTTAGCCCTCAAAAATCCAGTTATCTCACCAGCAGTATTCTGAAAGAAATATGGCCCAATTACACCCCCTAATCATCCAAACCAAAACAACAATCACACCAAACAGTGACTCGTTTACGATGTAAAGGTTTCTCATGAATCACTCGTGGAAAAGATGATTTTTTGACAAAAATCATCTGTTTGTTTTTTGATCCAATTAATAAACGCAGGACGTTTTGAATAACCCAGTAGTTTCCTGTGTTATTTCAACTTTATATGCCTTCAGAGCGAAATCCATTCGTAAAATACGCTATGTTGTGTATTGGCTGAGTCGAAATTGCTGTCAAACAACGACTAATGGAAATTTCTGGGTCTTCAGTAACATTTTCACGTACCAAATCAATATGCTCTTTTGAACGACCATTATGACTATATATTGCTCTTTTTTTATCTTTCATCGAACCAGTTTCTTGAAATTTTTAACAATTCGATTGACAGTGCTTTCAGAAAATAATTCAATATTTTTAACGCGTTATTGTATTGTGTACGACTCCATTTTTATAAATGTCATACAATGCACTTCTAAAATGAGATTAAACCTCGGCAAATTTACAACTCCATTTGTATTATATTCCAGAATTTAAAAACACACTCAATTTGAAAGATCTGTTATTATTAAGTTGATGGACCTTTTAAGTAGTTACAACTTTTCTCACTATAAAGTATATATACGAAAACTATATTAAATAGTTTTCGTATTTGAAAATGACACTTTGTGTTGCAACAGTTATAATAAGGGATACGTCCGTAGATTAGGACAGGTTTTGTTTTTTTGGCGATAGCATTCGACTACATACGTTTTCCTCAGATTTCTATATATCGTTGGAAAGGTAATGTTCTTGGCTTCACTTTTGCTGACGGAAATTATTTCATAACTTCAAAAATAAAAAAAAAAATATTGTCAATTTTTTAAACACGTGAATTTTGGCCCAAAAAAATTGTGGTCTCTAGGTGATCCCTAGGCACAAAAGGCTCAAAAAGTCTAATAATAACTTATGATTTTCAAAATGTATAGTCCATTTTTATATTTAAAAGGCTATGAAACACAGAATAAAGAAAATCAAATACATGCTAGTCTTCTAGCAGGAGTCTTCAAACTTTTCAGACTTAGGGCCATACTGGTTACTCCAGTAAGTTCCAAGGGCTAAACTCGTTTTAATTTTCCTGCTATTATCTATAATTTCTAAACTAGTCGCCAAGTACCCGCCCTAAACGAGCATACGCTTGCTAAATTCGCCGGATTGATGACACTGGCGGGCCGGACAGGACCCGCGGGTCGTAGTTTGGAGATCTTTGGTTTAGCCTCGCAATTTTAGCAGGTATAGTAGCTGCGAGTCATATTTACACACTTGATATGAAATGGTCGTTGGCACTTGTTACGTTTAACAGAATTGTCGCGAGTTAATTGGGCTGGCAAATTTCTCATGCAAATCATACAACAATTAACATCCGACGACGACGATTTTCGCACTTGTTTAACTTCTCTTTTTGGATGGATTTTCTTGTGTTGATTATCGTCGCTTCTTCTACACTGTCTTCTTCTTTCGCTTTTGTTTGAGCACGGCAACATTTTCTGGTGAATTAAGAATGGTGCTTTTCATTGGCTTACGCCGGCACTCGAACTTTTTCAAAGGTGTTGTGTTGTGCAACACAACAAATGGTTGTTGTGTTGCACTTGATGTTGATGGCTCTTCAATTTTATATACAGCAAAATCCATTAAAATAATCCGCCGCTGCTTAGTTGCATTTGCCTGAACGAAATCCGATTCAGAGAAGACGTTTTGATTGAATGGAAGGATGTCCGTTTTCGAAAAGCCAGACTTGAGGTTTTTTAGAGTTCAGGCTAATCCCGGGTTTTGCAAATGAGTTCAGGGATGTGTCGAATATCCAATGCCTTTTCAACATTAGATTTTTGCCAACCGCAACATTCGGTCTTGTAGTATGCTTTGGCTGGACCATAAACTGAACATCCCATGGTTGGTTAGGTTTTTTGTGAGAACAATGAGGTGGAAAAGAAAGCATATGAACGCTGTTTTCCAATGCCAAGTCAATTGCTTCATGGATAAGTGAAACGTATGATTATCAAGAATAAACAGTGTCGGTTTGTCTGTCGATATGTGGCTATGTTTGATAAAATGCTTCATATATTTGATAAATACTTTCTGCTGCATTCAGCCAGATTCATTGCAGGCGACATCACTTCCTGATGAGATATTACCTATGAAACAGCTTTGCATATTCTTTCTCGGCAAGCGCCATAGTAACCATAGTGCTTTTATCGTATCTCTTTCGTATGACTTTTCCGATTTTCGTTGGAACTGTCGAAAAAACAGACTCGTACATGGATTCTGCATCAAAATGGTACAAATCGAAAACCACACTTAAATAATCAGAAAATGTGACATTTTCCTTGTAGAAGGCATTGATCCCGTTGAGACTTGATTGTTTGGGCGTGCGCAACAAAACAAAGTTTATGTGCCGTAGCATGAAGGCGTAGTGCCAAGATTGTCCAGCCATTTCGTCAGTACATATTCGATATTCGATATTCAGTTTGTGCGCAAATTCGTAGGCTAATTGTTTTAATTCGGTTATGCTTAAGCCCTATTAGATATGACAGCGTTGCACAAGGTATGCAACCAAAAACTTCTTGTTCGTCATTGAACACCTGTGGAATCAAAAATCAAAAATATTAAAGAATTGTGATTAAAATGAATAAAATGTCGTTCCATCTTTGGTGTCGAATACGATGCAATATGGCGAACGATAGGCATTAACTCTTCATAAAACATATTTGAAATGTCTCGAACTTCTTTAGAAAATTTTGCAGTATAGCGCGACAAACCAGATTTGCTCAATTTGCAAGCACGATCAGTGAGTCTGATTCCCTTCTTTTCGATTTTGATATCTTTCAGCGCTCGAAGCGATGGGCCAAAATCAGAAACATCATGATTAATTGTTCTTGCTTTACATTTTTACGCTGTCTTTGTTGAAAATTTAATAAATAGCTTATTTGCTTTTTTGAATAACTACCTTTCGATTTTATTTTACTACTTTTCTACTTTTTCTTACACTTTTTTTTTGTTTTCTTTTCCTTTGTTTGATTATTGTTTTGAGCAGAAACTATGGTACAAATATTATATCCACCCTTTTCTACCGATGAAAAAAAATCTTTTCTTAGGGAAAATTTTCGAAAACTTTCTTTTTTCACAAATTTGTTGGCTTGCTTTGACTCATACACAAGGAACACGAGCTAGCAAATCTTACTCCTATGAAAAGTTTGCTCGTAATGAATAAACAATTTGACAGTAAAAAACATTGGTGTCAATAGCGGAAAAAAATGGAGAAATAGTACAGTCACAACTCCCTTACAAGTTTTAAATATAGTGGAAACTTAGATCAGTGTTATGTGGTTAGACCTTTTTAACGATGTAAATTTATCAGATTTGAATGTGTACTTAAAACGCTTGGATTAGTGTTTTTTAACAATTCCCTGAATTTTTATAAGAAGTTAATATGTCAGCTATCAGAAATGTGGAGGTCATCAATCAAAATGTAAGATACATAACTGATTAAATGTATTTTTCATATTACAAAAATAGAAATGTAAAATAGGAACGATAAGAGCATTTTTGTATAGTCCACCAGCATGTAACACAAGTTTTCTTTTTAAAGTTTTAAAGTTTGCAACTTTGGTCTGGTTTAAATAATATCTAGTTATTATATCGTTAATGAGTGCACTTAAAAGCTTCTAAATCTTATCTCAGATCAAAATTAAACAATATACAAAAATTAGGTGATAGACTTCTT
Source organism: Cosmopolites sordidus (assembly GCA_031761425.1). Classification (NCBI taxonomy): domain Eukaryota; kingdom Metazoa; phylum Arthropoda; class Insecta; order Coleoptera; family Curculionidae; genus Cosmopolites; species Cosmopolites sordidus. The sequence goes on along the minus strand of JARFXV010000579.1, from coordinate 168,090 downwards.
TCATATAAATTGTGTTTAAAAAATTTTTTTTTAAAGAGTCGTGGCCTATAGAAACTTGCGTTTTCCACCTTTTCGGACTACTTCCTGCGAGCGTTCTCTATTTCTGACTTCCTTGATTCCATATTGGCGAGATTAACCAGTTAGGTCTTTAATTTAGTCTGTCCATCTTTTTGGAGGTCCACAACGTGATCTAGAACCCTCCATCCGTCCTTGTACCACCAGTCTTTCTAGGTTATTCCTGCATTCAGTGTGGCCGAAGAATCTTAGTATTCGTTCGTGAATAATTTGGGATAGCCTTGTGGGTTCATCAATCTCTCGAATAGCGGATGTACCAACACCAAAGTTTAATAGAAACAATGAGTTTAAGGCCTTGTTTTTTAATAGTCCATTTTCAGAAGTTTGAAATCCTTCTGCATCCGAAGTTTTACCAGCCTTAACTCCCTACTTCAAACTTAAAACAGTCCAGCTAGATATTGTTTCTTACTTCAAGAAAAGTCAATTTTCATAGGAGGAGAATGGAGTAGTAAGAGATCAACCATCCGATGATGGATGTTCGGAAGAAATGAAAATCCGAAAGGGCCAAATCTGGAGAATACACAGGGTACAATAAAATCTCTCTGAATCCATCCAGTAATCGTGCGTGGTCCTGAAGCACAATGACTTTGCTTCATTCCATCTTCTCCTGCCACTATAAGGCATTTTTTTCTTTCACAACGTCACTTACCAAATCATATATCATATAATCTTCATACTCAAATTTTCTTGACTGTTTAGGACGTTCTGCATCATTAAAGCAACATTTCCAGTTCGGAATTGCTGAACCACTTCTTACAAGTGCTGTACGAAACAGCATTTTCTCCCAAAGTCCCATATACCCACATCTGTATCAAATATTGGTTTTCGTCAACAACATATAGCGTGTACAACTGTATATTATACCGTGTTGTGAAGCTGAAACATGGCGCTTTAAAATAACTATATTGCAGGAAAAAAATTGATTCAAATTGGCAGTTATAGTTGACAAAAAGTTGGATTCGAGAATTAAGTTAAAGGGTTAAGTTCTAGGGTAATAGAACTTTCAAAAAGTATGGAAAAATGATTGAAGCACAGCAATATAAAAGCGGTAATTTTTTGTGAAGAACTGTTCTTTTTTTAGCTTTTATGATGGCCACTAGTGAGTATAGGCCTATCTCAAGAGCTTCCACCTATCATGATCTTGTACGATTCTCATCCATGACAACCCTGCCACCCTCTTCAGATCATCATACCATCTCATCCCTAGTCTATCCCTCTTCGTTTTCCCCATCCATGGCCCCCCTTGAAGGATCTTAACATTTCATCTACTGATCTGTTAAGGCACTCATAACTATGTCATATCTTTTTTTATATTTTCTATCTTGCCATATGACAATCTCTTTTCTTTCCATGACATTTCCCACTTTTATGACGAATCCACTCATTTCTTTTCTAATCCTACCATTGATCGCTTCATGGTTCTTTGGGCAACCTCTAGTTTCACAACTATTTGCCTTGTTAAAGTCCATGTCTGGGTACCATATATAATAACGGGGAGTCTGCACTAGTCATATAGTTTAGATTTTAAACACTACGGGATTCTTTTGTTCTTAAGAACACATGAAAGCTTACCAAAAACCGGCCATACTAGACATCTAAATCTCTCAATGTCAAGAGAAAATATTTATTGACTTAAAAATAATCAGTGTAATACATAATGTTAGAGTAATTTTTTTCAAGTAATAGCCGATTTAGAATGAAGCCTTTCTAGGCTCATGAAGCTTTTCTTCAAAGTGCATCTACCCATCTGAGAATTATCGAGATTCTTGCTGTGTGGTTTTTAGAATGGATTTCCTCTGTCTGTATGAAGTCGTACATTTCGCAACAATTTTGTGTGCCTGGAAAATCGCATTATGCGATGCCCTTGGGTTATAAGAATTACAAAATCCACTTAGGGCCAAGGTACAATACGGCGAGAAAAAAAGCATATTAAAAATTATCTTGATCCTTTTGTAACTTTTCCAAATCCTAAATTTTAAAAATAAATTAAGAGTAATAAAAATGACATTATCAAATAATAGAAGATCAAAAATTTTATATTGTTCATATTTAAAAAAAAATCCTTTATAATCCGACACAATCTTTAGTTTATATAGAAAAAGTAATCTTAAGCCTCAGAGTATTTTTAATATAGTTGAGTTGAAATTTATCTGACGTTTTGAACATTATTAGTCACTATGATGATTATTACACAAGGCGACATGATTTTTGTAACATTGATGAGAATGCTTTTTTTGCGTTTCATTTAGGTAGTTATTAAAACATCTTTTCACAGAAATGGCCTAACACTTCCCATAATCAAGTACCTGCATCTCCTTTATATCATGGGATTATTGACATTATTTGTAACTGAGTTTAGAGTATAACGGTAAGGAGTACTTTGGTACAAAGTATTGCTGTTTTTTTATGTCTATGGGATAGAAGGACAACAAAAGTACATTACAGTTTTTGTCGCTGAACGACATCTCATGTACTAAATTTTTATTCACATTATCCTCTTTAATGGTTTTGCATATATTTAACACGTTTTACATGCTTATATTAAATAAATATTAGATTAATTTTTCTATTGGAACCTTTGGTGTGAAACACAAAACTTGAAGAGATTTAGCACTAAACACCAAGTCACTTTTTTTGAACTGCCCGACGCACGTTTTGCTAACCATGTTAGCATCATCAGGAGATTATTTAATCTCCAATTATCTCATCTCCTGATGATTAAATCATCTCCTGATGATGCTAATATGGTTAGCGAAACGTGCGTCGAGCGGTTCAAAAAAAGTGATTTGGTGTTTAGTGGTAAATCTCTTCAAGTTTAAATATTAAAAAGATCGACGCCCTGTAACAAAAAATATACGTGTTACAGTAATTAGCTTATCATTTTCGGATTTAGGACTACAAAATACTTCATACACACCTATTTTCATCAATATTTATCTAAAAAAAGTTTGAGTTGGTTGATTTGTGTTATTATTAGTCAAACTGGATTTTAAATGAATTAGCCAAAACAACTTGATTCCTCCAAAAATTTTCGAACAAAGCGTGTTGTATTGGGATAACTGCCCTCTGCATTATTCTAAACAGATTTTCATCTAGCCCCAGAATTTTCATCTTATTTTCAGATTCTTTGGTATACCAGTTCAAATGATCAATGGCACAATATGAACTTGGCTTGACTTCCATATCCGCTTTATTTCAAGGTTCAGGACTGTATATTTTTGTACTTTTTCTTCAGCCGTCTTTTGAATGTTGTGGATGTTTAGAACAGCTAGGTCTGGTCTATTACAGTCCACGGTTTTACTGGCATATATCCTGAAATCGGCTAATTCTAGTACTGCCTGTTCGGTATATTTATGGAGAACTCGCTTCTGGTAGACTATACTGAACATCTGATTATGACGGTGGAGATAGTGTCCCTGGGAGAGCGCGCTACATGCACCTAATATGATATATGTTAGTCATGCATCCTTAACGACATTATCTTTGTAGTACTTACTGTGCAGGACTTGATTCTGAATTGCACATATGAAGCACTCAGTTTTAGGAAAGAGACCTCCCCATGTCTACCAGGTGTTCGACGCGCCCTTTTCGATTTTGCGATAGTCAAAATCATGGGGATATCTACCGTGCAAAGCCGTATTTTTCCAATCTTAAATAATCCTTCCAGTTATTTGAATGCTCTCATCTTGTCGTTCGTAGTTTTTTGTAGTGCTTAGTTTTGCGTAGTGCTTATAATTATTATGATCTTTCATTCCTAATTTGGTTTCTTGTCGACATCAACAGATTTTATGACACCCGACGTATTTTCCAGACTTTCCAGACAAAATATAAAAAGAATTTTTTCATTTGTTTTTTTTTTATTATACAATACTATCATGGTGTATTCACCATATGTAAAATTGGAAAATTAATCCTATATTTTTCGTAGTATTACATTTATTTGGTTGCTTAATGAAATACTTTTCTTGTCTAATATTGTCTAATCTACTTCATTGAAACATGTGACATAGAAAAAGGCACACTCAGTAAAAGTTTTTGTATTGTAATTATATTTTGTATACTTGTTTCTAGTGACCTTAGAAATAAATGATCAAAATGTCAGCCATAGCACCGAAGCACTTGTTCGTATAAAAAGTTTTTGAGACTGTCGCTTTTTCCTTAAAGATACATCATTTGATTAGTGCTTAACGATTTGGTAGTAATTTGTTTTACTGCAATTTAATTTCTTGAAAAAGTTATCATGCATACAGTGCAAACGTTCGCCAGTTGACACAATTTGAGAGGGGTGGCATTGTATGTCTAAGAAAGGTCGGATTATCTTTTCGGGAAATTGGAAGAATGAATAGGCCTATTCACACAGTGTTAAGAACTTGACGGGCGTGGACCGATGAAGGTCGACACCAACGAGCTGGAGGCATAGAAAGCCATCCAGCCACGACAGCACGACAGAACTCCAGAAAAGCGCTATCTTCGGATTTTTACTATAAGAGACCGTTATTCAACTTCAAATTCAAGGTCAATTGCTAGCCAGTGGTACGAAGAGCATGGGAGGTTAATTGGAATGCGAGCAATCCACCGCAAAATCAGATCTTTTGGGCTCGTTTATTACATACCATATCTGGCTTTACCTTAATGGCGGAACATCGGCATCAACGGCTGAAGTGGTGCAGAGAAAAACATCACATGGGATGCACAATGGAATCGTGTTGTTTTTAGTGACGAGTCCCGCTTCTGTATAGGTGGTCATGACTGCTGTGTTCGTGTAACGTTATGTCCTAGGTAAATACGATATCTGCGGTGCATGCGATGCTTACGTGCGATGCGACAATCGCAACCTCGTATACCAATACCACACCAATACCAATTTTGCGTGTGTATTGAATTTACTGGAACAATTTGTTTGGTAATATGTGTGTGGGACTTTGTGTGTCAGAACGTCTACATTGTCACGCAGGCACACCACATACAGCCCGCACAATGTAAATTTGTATTGATGTGGACCCAGCTTTAAATGTTTGCCACAATTTTGCGTCACCGCAATTGTGTTTTAAAAATCAAATTGTTTGTTTCTGCCAGCAATGTTCGTTGATATCCCACGATGGAAGTATTGATTTCAGAGATCCAAAAACGAAATATTTTATGGAATAAGCGGAACTCGCACTATAAAGACAGTGGTGGTTGATAAGGAATGGGATTATGTAGCCGAAAATACAGGATGTACAAGTAAACGTAGTAAAACTATTCTTTTCCGCAATAGGGCATGTGTGGGATATCAAAGGTCGAAGACTGTTCAGACTGTCACACTATCCACAAATGTTGGAGGCACTACTGGAACAAATTAAAGTAGCATGGGACACTATACCTCAAGAGGAAATTGACCACCTAATTAGATCAATATCTAGGCGCCTCCATAAATGTATACAAACTAGAGGTCAATCCACCCATTACTGATTGTAGCTCCATAACTCGTAGTAATTAGTTCATCAAATTTTAATCATTTGTACTGTTTAAAAATAACAATAAATCTATAAAATAGTTTTTAAAATTTTATTATTATTTCTTGGTATTCCTTTTTCTATGTCACTTAGTATTTTTATACTTGACGCGTTTTGTAATTTCGTCATAATGATGACCAATAATTATTTTCGTTATTAAAAGTTAGCTATAAATATAAAAACGTTCTCATAAAAAAAATCTATTTCGGAAATCCATCGTGCCGGTACAAATTCAATAAAGGCGAATTGTTCAGATCTAGTTGGACATTGAGGACATTTTTATGTTTTTATTGGTTTATTTCTTTCAACGTGGTTCATTTTTTGTCATTCTCCATTCATCCAAAATCTGTATCGCTGTTCGTGAATTTCTGACAAAAAAACAAATTCGTGTGTTTCACCATCCTCCGTATTCGCCTGATTTATTTCCGTGTGGCTATTTCCTGTCTCCCAAAATTTACTGGCCATGAAAGGAACGTTTTATGACTGTGTAACATAAGCCCAAGAAACCGTGACGAGGCTCATTGAGCCGATTCCGAAAAACGACAATAAATCTATGCTAGGATGGGTTAAATACTCAACGGTGTATTGATGCAGAAGGGATGTACATTCTGTCAAAAAAGTACCGGGTATTGCTCAATAAAACACAAAATGTTTATTATTTATCCAAATTTATTGTATCGCCTTCAAAGTAGGCCCCTTCCGAAATAATACACTTATGCCAACGAATAATCCAATTGTCAGGCCATTTTTTTCACGCATTTTCCGGAATCGACTTCAGTTCTCGCCGCGAATTCTCTTTTATCGACTGAAAAAGGGGGCCTCGAAGTGGTAATTTGAGTTTTGGAAATAGAAAGAAGTCGGCCGGAGCCATATCAGGTGAATACGGTGATCGTTCGATGGTGTTTGTTGTTTTTGGCAAAAAAATCGTTCACAATGATAGCCTTGTGAGATGGTGCGTTGTCGTGATGCAAAATCCAACAGTTTTTTTTCCACAGATCAGGCCGTTTTCGACGAATTTGCTCTCTCAAACATCGCGTAACGCTCAGATAATATTCTTTATTTACCGTCTGATCTTCTGGCAAGAATTGCGAGTGCACAACACCGCGATAATCAAAGAAAACAGTCAACATGACATGACTTTGATGTGGTTTTTTCGGTTTCGCCTCAGTTGGAAAGAGCCATTCCGCTTATTGACTGGTTTGCATGTCTAACTCGTATACCCATGTCTCATTACCAGTTACAATGTGTTTTATGAATGTGGGGTCGGAATTGACTCGTTCTAGCATGTCTTCAGTGACCTTTATGTGATTAAGTTTCAGAAGGAAATTCAGGTTTTTCGGCATTAATCGAGCGAAAACGCGTTTCATGACGAAATAATCGCTTAAAATAGTACGAGTTGATTCGTGAGACATCAAAAGATCAGCGGCTATCTCTCTCACGCTTAAATGGCTATTTTCAGTCACCATTTCGTTCACTTTAACGATGTTAACTTCAGTTGAAGATGTTGATGGATGAGGTAAAATATCATATTACATCTCGATCGCTTTTAAATGCACTGTACCACTCATATGCACGTGTTTCTGATAAAGTCGATTCACCGTAAGCCTTCTGCAACATTTTCAGCGACTCGGAACATGACATTCCATTCGCAGTGTAAAATTTAAGACAAATTCTTTGTTCGATGTTTTTATCCATTATAAAAATCTCAAAACACACTTAAGATTAACTGACAAAATCGAGCACTGTAAATAAACTAAATGACAGATGACGTGAAAACTCAGCGTCAGTATAGAGGGCAGTTACTTAGCTAGCTTCGCAACTTAGCTAAAAATAAGTTTGACAAAGTATTTTGGATAAAATGAAATAACTTTGGCAAAATACCATTTTTTTTAATTTAAAAAGTTCAGTTTTTCCGACATACTTTGCAGATTGATTCATCTCCTGATGATGCTAACACGGCTAAAAAAGTGATTTGGTGTAATCTCTTGATTTGATTTGGTGTGGCAAATCCCTTCGATCTTAGTGTCCCCCAACAAAAGTTAATGTCTGAATGATTGTGGCGTATTCATATATTTTTTTCCTTTATTTGGGTTTTTCGCCACTATCTAAAACTCAAAAAATATCAAAAATACCTCTTCTTATTTAAAGAAAGACTCACTGGGTAAAAACAAAAAACCAAATGGAGACAAATTTCTCAGTGATTCTTTTTTGTAATAAATTTGCCTAACGAACAAAATTTTAAAGATATAAGATTAAAAAGTTTACAAACTTTTAACGTTAACGTTTCGGAGGGTCCTCTCCCCCCGTTTTCAAAACTAAACTAAAAAATAAATTATATTAATTTGCAATATATAAAGTAACGAGTGAAAGTAATTTTTTTTTTTTGAGTATGTCAACGAATAGATTTTCATGATAGTGACTTACTACGCAAAAATATGTATAGGTAATGTTGACTGTTAAAAAAAAAATATATGTATATATATATATATATATATATATATATATATATATATATATATATATATATATATATATATATATATACTCACTGGGTAAAAACAAAAAACCAAACGGAGACAAATTTCTCAGTGATTCTTTTTTGTAATAAATTTGCCTAACGAACAACATTTTAAAGATATGACTGTTGACAACTGTTGTCAATGTAAGTATCGTTGACATATACAAAAAAATATATTTACTTTCACTCGTTACTTTATATATTACAAATTAATATAATTTATTTTTTAGTTTAGTTTCGAAAACGTGGGGAGAGTACCATCCGAAACGTTAACGTTAAAAGTTTGTCAAATTTTTTATAACATTTTTATATCTTTAAAATTTTGTTCGTTAGGCAAATTTATTACAAAAAAGAATCACTGAGAAATTTGTCTCCGTTTGGTTTTTTGTTTTTACCCAGTGATTCTTTCTTTAAATAAGAACAGGTTATCTTGATATTTTTTGAGTTTTAGATAGGGGCGAAAAACCCAAAATAAAGGAAAAAAATATCAAAAGTTGTGTCCCCCACCAGTAGAAGAACTGATCCAATGCCAGATTAATATCATCTATATCTTTATATTTAGGAAGTTCTTTTGTTTGTCTATTTCCAATCTCTACTTATGAATTATCGTGTCATTTTCAAAAATAACTTGTAATTATTGGTTTTAAACTACTGACGATAAGATATCAAACAATGGAATAGTCACATTGATATGGATTTGTGTTTTCGGGTTAATGATAATTTCACATACGATGTTATTAGAAAATAATGCTATCTGGAATGTAATTGAAAATAAAGTGGCGTCTTGTCTTCTCAAGGACCTATTGCATTTTATATATGTTTCAGTATCGCCTTGGGTTTTTAGCTCCAGTATTTTCGGTTTTCTCGTAAAATCGAAATGCAATTTTATTTTTGTTGTACATTAATTACTTCTAACAATTTCTAGGTCATTTTTAGAAAAATCAAATAATTTTTGATATTCTCATTTGATCAGATGGTTACAAGTTAGGTGAATATGATGAAACATTAAAATTACAACGGTCATTGAAAAGTTCTTGGCCTGACAGAGGGATGGTGTAAGTACGATCGAATGGCTATGATATTTGTCAAAATTATGATGGTATATATAATTGGTTAAATGGTTAGATGATGATTTTGCATTAATGATGCAGTTTTGTAACTGGATAAATTCAAATCGGATATTATACAAGTATGTTTTGTTCGCCGATGAAGCGCAGTTTACTCGTGATACATGAATAATCTTCAAAACGAAGATCGATTGTCCGATAATAACCCTCATGCTGACTGAATATAATATTCAGTTCAATTAAAAAAAAATCAAATTTAGCATTAATGTGTGGTATGGCATGATGGAAAATGAATGAATCGGTCCATTCGTATTCGACGGTTATCTCACAAAAGAAGTTTACCAAAATTGTCTACCGAATTGTTTGCAAAACCTGTTAGAAAATGTTCCATTTAATGTACGACAAAACATGTACTTACAACGTGATGGAGCCCCTGCACACTACAGCTTATAAGTGAGAAATTTCATAAACAATAACTTCCCAAATTGGTAGATTGGGCGAGGTGGTTCGCACAATTGGCCAGCTAGATCACCAGACCTTAATCCTCTGGATTATTGTCTTTGAGGATGGGTTAAATCCTTGGTATATGCAACTAAAGTAGACATTACAGGCGCATTACTCGACCGGATAGTAATTGTAGTAGCAATTATAAGAAACAGACCCGAATCTATTCGCAAAACTACCCGAGCTATTATATTCCTAAGAGAACTGACAAGTGTTTAGAAGTAAATGATGGTGTTTTTGAAAACTACAAAACGTAGCCCAACTATTTATTATAAAAGTAATATTAAAACAATCTTAAACATTTTAATTTTTATTTACCCCTGTATGGGTATTTATAACAGCCGAGAATAGGATCCATTTTTATAGAAACTTTTAGGTTGATTTTCGGTCACTGAATATGTAGCTGACAAAACACTTTTTTCCCTTTGATTTTCCTAAAAAAGTGGGCTGCTGGTGGGGGACGATAAAAACGTGGTCGTACATCCAGTAGAGATAATTGACCTTTGAGATACTCAAAAACCGTTACGATTGACAAAATTGTCACGAAAATCTACAATGTCCTACTAAACTTGTAGAGATTTAACACTAAACACAAAATCACTTTTAAACTTCTCGACGTGCCTTTCAATAACCATATTAACATCATCAGGAGATGATGTTAATATAGTTAGAATTAGATTCAATCTAATTCTAAAATTAAACTACGTTCTATTTATATGGCAACCCTGCTTAATGAAATTAGCTAAGCTTTACATTAATAATTGGAAATGTTGACTGAAAAGAATAGGCCCTTTATCCATATTTTATATGGTTTTCTTACATTTTTCTATTTAAATGCTTTCATATACATCCAAAGCCCAATTAATATTTACACTTTTAACAAGATTTAAATTATTGATATCTATATTATGGTCATGCTCGAGTATCCCATATTGATCTATCTATGCCCCTCGAGTTCCTATATCTAATGCGGACAATATGTTCTTTATATCTGGTTAATAACACATAATTAATACGGTTAATAAGTCCCCGGTCTGACAAACAATACACTTCTTTAACACGCTGTTATTAGCTTCACCTGTATCTATCTATGTAATGCAATCTCTGAACGTTCTTTTCATCCACTTGAAAACGTCAGATTAAATTGAAACTTTCATACCATCTGTTCCGATAGAGTTATTTTTTTTTTTTAATTTCGATTCAAAATAATGTGGGACCCATACCAAATTTATATGGAAACGTTAAGAATACATGACTAATATTATATTATATTTTATTTTCAAATAATACTTTAAGAGACCAATGCAATAAAAACTGCCTACAAATCGATATAAATAAGCAGAAAGATAAACAAAACGAATCAAAAGATACATTTTCAAAACTGCTTATCGACAGCCAGCTTTCAAACAGTCTGTGTAAATCCACTGCATGCAGGATGGATTGAAACCTCTATCTCTCTCTCTCTTTTTCTTCCAATGAAATCCTCTGGCCAAGGTATATATATATATATATATATATATATATATATATATATATATATATATATATATATATATATATATATATATATACGCCACGAAGTCGGCGAAAGTATGGGTTTGATTGTAAAAGTATTGTTTGATTGTTGAGAGGGACTGCCTATTCTTGGCGATAGAGCATATGTCAGTACTCTGATGAGTCTAACCACCAACAGGCGGAACATGTGCCCTCCAATGTAAGGGACTGGTGGGGCTTCCTCCCGGTCAAGCAACTACCCAATGTTCATTATGCCGGAGACACAAGTTGTTGTGCGGTCCACATGAGATTGTGTAACCCAACGGTCGGGGGTGTATAACTCCTGAGTACTTTTGTCTCATTGGACGCACCATTGATCCTTATTCCATCCTGTTCCCAATCCAGATTACGAATCACTTCTTCCAGACAGGCTGAGAAAAAAAGAAACAATATTGCGTCACCCTGCCGTACGCCCCGTTCCACATTTATTCCAACCTCAAGATCATCAAAGTCGACTGCCGTTGTAGATTCATCATATATCGATCCTACTAGGATTACAGAGGCTTTCTCTACACTTTGTTTAAGCAATGGATCCGTAATGACCTGCTTTAAGATTGAATCAAATGCTTATTTATAATCGATAAAAGCCAAGCACAATGGCATAACGTATTCGTTGTGTATTTCTATGACCTGCTGTAGAACCTGGATGTCATCCATTATACTGAATCCACTTCTGAATCCTGCTTGTTCTCTTGGTTGTGCGTCATTAAGTTTTCTTAATACTCTTTTTGATATTATCTTGGTTAAAACTTTGTATACCACTGATAGGAGGCTTATTGAACGGTAGTTCTTTGTATCTTCATGTGCTCCTTCTTTATGGTAAAATGAATCACTTCTGCATTTTTCTATAAGTTTGGTTTGGAGTATAATTTTGCTAGTGTTTTATGTAAAGTCCGACCATCAGCTTTTAACATCTCAACAGTTATACTATCCTTTCCTGGAGCCTTGCCATTTTTCATCGAGTCTATAGCCTTTGTCACTTCCTCCACCAGGATATCCGGTACTTATTCTTCAGTTGGCATTGCAGTTCTTCACTGTTTTTGATCCCCATACAACTTTGAATATAATCTCCCCACCACCTCTAACATTTCCGTTCCCTCCCTGCACATTGTACCGTCCTCTCCCTGCACAATGGAACGTCCCCATGCTCTGGAATACGTTTCCTTATAGTTTTGCAAAGCTCAACGTACTCGATCCTGCTAAAAGGACTACCTGAATTCCTCATTATCCATCATTATTTCATTAAATTAATTGTCATTGGAGATTTTTAACTCTCTGAAATATTTATCTTCTGGTGCTATTGAAGCAGCCGTTTCAAACACATTGTTGGCAATTTCTCCATATTGGTCTTTAATGTCCATCCCCTCCGAATCTTGTAACACAACAAAGTCGTTCGACAAAACAATATCAATAAATATATCTGCTCTTCTCCAGTAGCTTCCCAGAATTCACTTTGCCCCTTTTTCATCTTATCGTTCTTTCGCGTCCTTTTCGGCAGTTTATCCTAATCTTTGCTCGTACTCGAACCATTCATTGTTCACTTCCAACATTAAAATGATATATAATGATATATATATATATATATATATATATATATATATATATATATATATATATATATATATATATATATATATATATATATATATATATATCTCTTCTTTGGATTGCGTTCAATGAGAGAACAGTAGTCAGGAGTTATACACTCCCGGCCGTTGGGTTCCACTATCTCATGTGGAACGAACAACAATCTGCGTCTCCGCCATAATGAGCATTGGTTAGTTGCTTGACTGGGTGGGAGCCCCACCCATCCCTTACATTGGAGGGCACATGTTTCGTCTGTTGGTGGTTAGACACATAAGGGTACCGACATAAGCTCTCGCGTCAAGAATAAGGAGTCCCTCTCCACAATCAAACAACCCATATTTTCGTCGACTTCTCAGTAGATGGCTTATACATGGAGTCATTATGGCGGAGACGCAGGTTGTTGTGGGTTCCACATGAGATTCTGGAACCCAACAGTCGGGGGTGTATATACACTTATCACTATATTACATATACACTTATACACTTATCAAGAATCGATAACAATACAATAATTTAATAAGTTCGTCCCATTATCCTGAACAGGATTTGATAATAATTATGCTTTCTGAGCAATACCTCTTTGTGCTCGAGATGGACCTGGCTGTATATATCACGATCAAGTATTTGCTTTCGGAGATGGAGGCTGAGGCACCGTTATAACGCCCAAGGAAGGCAGTAGGCGCGCAAATTACCCCCGCCACGGGTAGGTAGTGATGAAAAATAAATAATAGTTTAAAAAACTAAAAAACACGCTTTAATTTTTAAACACGCGGTAAACCGAACTAAAAAGTAAAAAATAATTTTTAGTATAAGAATAAAGTAATGAACGAAAAAATTAACGTGTCATTGTGATAAAAGTGTGGGGTGCTCGATGTCAGTTATAAATATTCCATCAGTACCGTTTCTATAAGTAGAGTTAGTATGAAAATATAGTACAAAGCACCCCACGCTTTTTTACAATGACATTAATTTTCTCGTCACTTTATTCTTATAGTAAAAATTATTTTTTAATTTTTAGTTCGGTTTACCAATAAAGCGTGTTTTTTAGTTTTTTTAAACTATAATTTATTTGAAGACCAATACAATCGTTCCAATGATTTTCTAACATTTCTATACCTTTTTTATAGAACGATTGTTGTTTGCCATCAAACTATCCTTCAGTTTCGGTAAATACCTCCTTATATATGGGCGAAATTTCTTTCCAGCGAGCATTTTTTTTAGGTCTGAGAATAAGATGTAGCTGAGAGCCAGATATGGAGAATACGGTGGATGAGGGACTATATTTTACACGAATCACCACGTCTCACAGCTGTTTAAACTAATTTAAACGTTATAACTAATTCATTATTAAATATCAGAGGCGAAGTAGCAGTTCAAACAGTGCGTGAAATCAGGTGAATGTACGATTAAAAAAGCAAAAACATCCATCCGTCTACTGAAAAAACCATCTTATAGATCACCTGGAAAAAGAGATGATCACTACCAGGAGATATTACGCTTGCTTAGTTCTGGTGAGCCATCAATCAGTATGGTCGAGCGGGGTTAGTTGAGCAACTTTTCGCTTGATCTCCCATAACTTTAAGAATATGCATCGGATTTAATTGATTCTTACTCGGTTAAGTTCGTAATTTATTCTTCTCCAAAACGTCTAGCGGTATAAACACGATCTGAGTACAACTTTAAAAGTTATTGTCGGAAATGCGAGAGCGTTCCAAGTTGCTCAACGTGCCCCACTAGTGGGGCTAGTTGAGCATGGGTATGGGGCTAGTTGAGCGATGGCTAAAATTGACCTGATGACTCTATAGAATGATCTGAATACAAAATAAGTGTACTCAACAATCAAATATTTATTTATTATGAGTATTACATCAAACAAAATTAAATATATCCAATCTCTTTCTAAAATTATATATTTAAGAATAATTAAAACGCAAATAAATATTAAATCAAAGTAGTAACTAATTATGAGATCAAGAATATTGCTAGATGACAAATAATCCCAAATTATTAATCATCTTTGTCTCTATCACAGTTAATACAAACATATACTACAAACTCTTTAAAGTCATCCTGTTAATAATAAATTATTGGTTGCTGCATTGTTGATAAAAAATATACAGAAAATGGAGTACTTTTTTTCATAAATATATGTCAAAGGTAGTCAAAAAAGCTAATTAATTAAGTTGATGATTGTGCCTCCTCGCGAGATGCGTATTCTTGTGGCTAAACTCCTCTTTCAGCAACAACCTCCCGCTCGGCAGTTTTTTTCTTCAAAAATTTGCTACATTTTGACAATAAAAAAACAACATGGCCAAGATGTGTTTTCTTTTTTGACTAATTTTTGACCCAATTAATTGATAGTGTGTTAACAAATCTGAAATAAAACCAAGGAATCATGTATTTTTTTTCTTTATTTGGGTTTTTCGCCACTATCTAAAACTCAAAAAATATCAAAAATACCTGTTCTTATGTAAAGAAAGAATCACTGGATAAAAACAAAAAACCAAACGGAGACAAATTTCTCAGTGATTCTTTTTTGTAATAAATTTGCCTAACGAACAAAATTTTAAAGATATAAAAATGTTATAAAAAATTTTACAAACTTTTGACGTTAACGTTTCGGAGGGTACTCTCACCCCGTTTTCAAAACTAAACTAAAAAATAAATTATATTAATTTGTAATATATAAAGTAACGAGTGAAAGTAAATATATTATTTTGTGTATGTCAACGATACTTACATTGACAACAATAGATTTTCATGACATTAACATACTACCAAAAAATATATATAGGTAATGTTTACTGTGTGATTATTTATTGTACTGATTGTGTATTCAAATATTTATATGTGTTTAATTGTATTCTTACGAATCGGGAATCATATTGAATTTAAATCTACCGAAGGCATAGCAATACAGTTATTTTTATTTAAATTAATTATAGCGGTTTCTTTTAATCTTCTGTATTTTGTTACCGATTCTTTTAATACTGTTTTGGAATTATTCCAATTGATTTTATGACCCGATTCCCATGCGTGTTGACAAATTCTAGATTTATTAAAATCGTCCTTTCTAAGAAGGTTTTTATGCTCTTTTACTCTAACATCTAACGGTCTAGATGTCTCACCTATATAGAATTTGCCACATTCGCAGGCAATTTTATAAACCAGTTTTGGTATTTTGTTGTATATTGTTTGATTTAGTCTTTGTTAATAGAGATCTAAGAGTATTTTTTTTTGTTTTAAATGTCGTTCTTATGTTGTATTTATTTCCTACTCTTTTAATTGTGTCAGAAATACCGCGGATATAAGGAATTGTGAGGTTAATTGTTTGAGAGTTATTATTATTGTTATTAATAACTTGTCTGTTTTGTCTAGTATCAACATTTTTAAACTATTTATCTATAAAATTTTTTGGGTAATTGTTTTTTATTAAAATGTCTTTTATGTGATTTGTTTCTTTTTGTAGTGTATCACTGTTAGTACAAACAAGTTTTGCTCTGTTATATAAACTTTTAATTACTCCTATTTTGACCGATTTTGAGTAATTTGAAAAGAAATTGAGATATCTATCTATCTGTGTTTGTCGGCTTTCTGTAAACTGTAGTTTTTAATGTGTTGTTTTGTTTTAATATTAAAGTGTCGAGGAATGGCAATTTATTCTCTTTCTCCATCTCTAAAGTAAACTTAATTGTAGGCTCTCGAGAATTTATATCATGTAAAAATATATTTAGATCGACAATGCTATGTTGCCATATAGCAAAAATATCATCAACATATATAAGCCATATTAATGGCTTTTTAAGAGATTTATTTAATGTCATTCTCGAATTCCTGCATAAAGATATTACTCATCAAAGGAGAAAGAGAAGAACCCATTGCCATTCCGAAATTTTGTTGATAATAATCATTTTCTAATTGAAAATATGTGGTTTTTTTGTTTTTATTTTTTGAGTTTTAGATAGTGGCGAAAAACCCCAAATAAAGAAAAAAAATATATGAACACGCCACAATCATTTAGACATTACAAGGAATCATGGACAGTCCTTCAATATCAACACACTAATTTATCTTATACAAGTCATATATATTTTTATTTATTTGGATTCTTCACCACGATCTAAAACTCAAAAAATATCAAAAATATCTGGTCTTATGTAAATAAAATAAAAATCACAGTCAATGCAAGTATCATTGACATATACACAAAATATATTTACTTCCTATCTTTTCAGTATATATAGCAATTAATATAATTTATTTTTTTAGATTCGTTTTAAAAACGGGAGGAGAAGACCTCCCGAAACGTTATCGTTCAAAAGTTTGTATTTATTTTACAACATTTTTATATTTTTTAAATTTTTGTTCGTTAGGCAAATTTATTACAGAAAAAGAATCACTGAGAAATTTGTCTCCCTTTTGTTTTTGTTTTTTTACCCAGTGATTCTTTATTTACATAAGAACAGATATTTTTGATATTTTTTTGAGTTTTAGATCGTGACGAAAAATCCCAAAAAAGAAAACAAAATACGGATGACAAATCTTTATTTTTCCGAATCTGAAATACTATAGTCTATATGTTTGGGTTTCCTATCTTATCATTAGTAGAAATGTTGACGATTAATATTTGAACATAAGATTACTTAGATCTAAATGTGCTACAATGCATGAAAGTATAAAAAAGCACTATCTGCATATGTTATCTTTCACAAGGGGATCACTTATTATCGCACTATTGTGATGTCATCCATTCAAAAAAGTTATTTTTAAATCTGAAGCATCTGAATTTCGTGGTATATGAACTGCATACATAGATATTTTCGAAAGAGGATGACACGAGAGTTCAAATATTGGACTGTTGGGAAAGTTTTTGATCCATCGTGGATGAGCCGATGAACAGCATCAGCCATCCGTAAAAGCTACAATAAGTAGGATTCGGATTTCGCAATATCTGGGTGATAATAAGGACGGGATAAGAATTCCACAGTTTATGAATTAAATGTACCCATAACTAACGTCGTTTTTTTATACTGTACAAAATTTTATTTTATATACGACTTAGTACAGTTTTAATCTACAATATATATACAATACAATATATATATATATATATATATATATATATATATATATATATATATATATATATATATATATATACATTACTTTTATTGCAGTACAGTTAACAATGATCAATATAGAAAATAGCAATACATTACAATATAATAGATCAGTTATATATTTCATTGCAGTACATTTAACAATGGTCAATACAGAAAATAGCGATATATTACAATACAATTGAAAACGCATATAAAATCACTGCAAACGGACCGAGGTGGCAGAAGTACTGATTTAGAAACCTCAGCCTTAATTCTTATTTAACCCATAGTATACATAGATTAAGCTATATTACATATAATAATCTTATAGGCAATAAGTGAAAATTTAAATATATATATATATATATATATATATATATATATATATATATATATATATATATATATATATATATATATATATTTAATTAATTAAATTATTATTGTTATTAATTAGTATTCATATACAATTATTATTAATTATTGTTCATATACAATCAATTAAGAAATAAAACAAAACAAAAAAAAAACAGTCATTGAAAAGAAGAGAGGTGTCAAGGCAATAGAGACACAGACAAAATCATTAATCATTAAGGCAGGCATATTGCATATTATAGAGATATGGACGACTTTTGTACTACAATATCGAATGAAATAAACAGCCCGCGTGGAGTTGCCTTCTATATAACATAGATAAATATTTCAATGAAACCAGCTTATGGGATACAGGTTGAAACTTCCGTATTCTATATGAATACCTCAAACAAGATTTTTGCAATCGCTCAATCGTCTTAGCGTCAACCGTGCTTAAAAATGCCCCATAAAGCACATCACAGTAATTGATATGACTTAAAACAGTTATTTCCTATTTCCGAGAGTCTCAGTTTCAAACTGGTAGCAAGGACATGTCTGTGAAGAAATAGTTTCTTTAAACCAGCATATGCTATTTTGAGTTTAGATGTTATAAAATTGCTACATTTTAAGTCGGCGTCTATCTCCATTCCGAGACTCCTGGCACTGTACACATTCTGCAATATAGTATTACCAATCGTTTTAAACATTTCCTTCTCTATACTATGTCGATCCTTACCATAGACCATAACACTACATTTTGCTGAATTTATTGTCAACTGATGTCTGTCTGAGAACGCTGTTAGCTCTACAATATCTTCGTTAATCAATACATTCGCATTATGAAAGTCATAAGACGGAAAGGAATAGAGTAACTGTGTATCATCAGGATACATATAAGGAGTACAATATTTTAAGCTTTTAGAAATGGCACATGTATAGATGCAGAACAGTAGAGGCCCCAGAACTGAGCCTTGTGGAACTCCACAGTTGATTTGCCCTCTTGGAGATTCACCGTTATCGGTTTTTGCAAACTAATATCTGTTACTAAGATAGTTGACCATCAATTGTCTAGCATTCTGCGACAGGCCTACAAAATGAAAAGTAGCACCCATAAGTTCAATGTTAACGTTAAATCAAATGTTTTAGAATAATCTAATAGCACTAGTACAGATATATATATATATATATATATATATATATATATATATATATATATATATATATATATATATATATATATATATATATATATATATATATATATATATATATATTATTATAACACGAGAGACTTTTATAGGATTTTTGCAAAAGAAATCCGTGGATACACACCACTAAATCTTTGCTTCAGAAAGCGGAATGGGAGATTAGCGCTAACCAATCAGGAATATTACAGAGCTGGCACACTATTTCTCTGATCTCCTCAATTGCCCTGAACGCGACACAAGATTCCCCAAGGAAAATTGTATCCATACCCACTCAGAATCACCACCACCAACGCAGGAAGAAATCTACAGGCACATACGCAAACTAAAGAATAACACTACGCCAATTATCACGAATATTTGGCAAACAGAAAAATTACCAGATGATTGGAAATGTGCACTTATCCACCCGCTGCACAAGAAGGCAGACAGAACAGATGTGAAGAACTATAGAGGAATCTCCTTACTACAAGTCACCTACAATATCCTCTCAACATGCCTTCTCCAGAGAACCCAAGAACAATTAGAACACAAAATTGTCCAGTACCAGGCAGGCTTTCGCCATTGGCCGCATGAGCCAGGTCGCTCATGCACTGAACAAATATTTAACCTAAAAACTATACTAAAATACAAAGCTATCAGGAACGTCCCAATCACGTTCATAGACTTCAAGAAAATATACGACTGCATCGACCGAAAAATCTTTGTTAAACATCCTAGAAGAACTAGAACTCGACCCCACAACACTACGATTAATCAAGCAGACACTGACTGGCACAACCTCTAAAGTAAAATTTATGGGAGAAATTTCCGAACCGTTCCTGATTAAAACTGGACTACATCAAGGAGATGGGTTATCCCCACTCCTCTTCAACTTGGTCGTGGACAAAGTCATAAGGGAATGGGAAAAAGAACTGAAAAATCAAGGACACTGGAAACCAATACGACTCGGACGATCCAAAAACAACATAGTAATATCATGCCTGGCTTTCGCAGGCGCCATAGGCATACTCGCAGACAATGAAAAAAGAGCAACCAAACAGATCGAAGTCCTCACGGAATGTGCAGAGAAAAAACTGATTTTTCTGCTCAAAATTATATGTTCAAAATTTGAACACCAAATACAGCAAAATAAATAGGGTCACTCACTTCAAATACCTGGGCGAGATCCTCGAACCCACAGGAGGAGAGAAGATAGCACAGAAGACTCGATTACAGAAGATGAAGAGGGCATACGACAAGACACACAATATCTACTATAAGAAATACCTATCCACACACGCAAAAATAAGACACTACAACACAGTAATCAAACCAGAAGTACTATACGCAAGCGAGATACTTACACTTCATACAAAAAGCGGCATAGAAAACATACTAAAAGAAGAACGCAAAATTATGAGGAAAATTATCGGTCTAAAACTGACAGTCCAACGTAGCGGCGGACATAAGAAAAAGAAGGTTGAAATAGTGAAATAGTGGTTGAAATAGTGAAATATGGACATATCAGTAAACTCCCACCACAGAATTCACCAACAGAATTCTTACATACATACAAGGAGTCAAGTCAACAGTACCATGGATCACACAAGTCAGAGCTGATCTGGGAAAGGCACAAATGGGTCCGACAGAGATTGAGGATAGACGAATGTACAGAAACAAAATACATATGTGGAACGTTGCATCAGAGAGCGAAGTTTCGAGGAAATCGGGAACAAAGTGGACGGAGGAGAGAAAGAGAATCCACGGAGAAAGGATCAGAGAGGTGTGGAGGATCAGAAAGAACATTCGAAAATGAGTTAGAATGATTTGCGAGATCCACCCGGGTCTATACGCACCTAATAAATATATATATATATATATATATATATATATATATATATATATATATATATATATATATATATATATATATATATATATGTGTGTATATATATATATATAAATATATATATATATATATATATATATATATATATATATATATATATATATATATATATATGTGTGTATATATATATATATATATGTGTGTATATATATATATATATATATATATATATATATATATATATATATATATATATATATATATATATATATATATATATATACACAATACAATATATTTAATCTACAATAATATTCATCGTTATTGACAATTTTTGTTTATCTGATATATTTTCTGTTTCCTTTTTGTAATATAAAAGGTCAGCATTCAAAAGAATAAAATTTTCTTAGAATGTAGTCTTGATGACTGTCGCAATTGGATTTTTTCGGCGAAAAAATGTTGAAGAATTGAAAAAGATGGTAATCTGACGGTGCAGCATCCAGAGAATACGGTGAATGTAGGTCTTTCAGATTTTATACCATCAAGGATTGAAAACACCCTTCTTAATTTTCTAAATCAGTGCTATCCAAGGAACCAGGATACCCAAAACAGGCATTAATTACATTATTGGTATAGTCCTGCTTTCGCATTGAATTTCAATCAAGCAGCAAATGTCAATATGAAACTTATCCACACTTTGCTTTCTATTCTTATAGAGTTCATCTATTTTTTTCATAATAATTACTTAAATATTATTAAATAACCATCCTAAATGCCAATTTATGTAACTAAAATATAGGTTATGTTAAATTAATGCCAATAGATGGCGTTACTCGTCGAACATATTCTGGCAATACGAGGTATATGTTTTAAATAGGGTCCATTTTTTATTAAGAAGAAAAATACTATAATTATTATTAAATTTTTTTTTCCATAGTTTACATTCTTTTATCTACTTTTCTACATAATTAATTCATAACTTTTCTACATATTTCCGTTGGTATGACAAATGTTCAAACATTTGTTTTGAATGGTATGACAAATGTTCAAACATTTGTCATACCACTCAACAAGTTTTTGAATTTTGTCATCAAAGAAATATGTCGCCTGTGAAGAAGCCCAATCCATGACTGCAGTTTTAAGTTCTTCTTCATCGTTGAACGGTTGGCCACCAAGAAATTCCTTTATGTACAGAAACAAGTGAAAATCATTGGGTGCAAGGTTTGTGAAGTGGATGATCCAGTTTTTCCCATCAAAAAGACCTGATTAGACCTTGTGTTTGTACAGAAACATGTGGCCTTGCATTGTCATGGAACAACATCATACCAAGACACAATACGCATCAGAATTAATTATTGTGCCTCTCGGCATAAAATTCACTAACAATATCCATTTCCTGTTCCAAAAGACAGTTTCCATGGTCTTTCGTACTCGAATTGTCTGTTTGGTTTTCACTCTGGTTGGCGGCCATATGTGTCGCCATTCCATTGAATTTTGCTTGGACTCAGTAGTCATGTAAGACACACAAGTCTTACCTCCTGTAAAGATGTAGTCTAACAATTTATCTCCTTCCTAATTGTATCGAGTCAAAGACGATAAAGTACAGCTCTTTGTTTTGTGATCGTTAGAAAGCAGTCTTGGAAAACACAATTTTCGATAATTCAGTTTCTCCGAACCAATGGTGTACAAAACTGACCTTGAAACCTGTAGAAATTCGCTTGGTAACTTTGAAATTGGTCTACATCACGAACCAAATCTTCAGAAATCAGAGAAAGTCGGCCAGGGCGTGGCTCATTATGCACATTAACCTATCCGTCCACAAATCTCACTGTGAATTTCCGCTGCTGTCAAATTTCTTGCACTCAAGAATCGAGTTACAGGTCGTATCTCACAGTCGGTGGGTGACTAAATTTTCTTAAACACTATAAACTTCTATCGCTCAGCACACAGACGTGATAAACATGACAAAAACTATACAACAAATAAACAAAGACGGGAGTAAGTGCGGGAGCGAGTAAGTGCACTGCGGCGATTACGCGTCATTCTCACTCTCATTCACAAATGGACCTTAGTTAAAAAATACCCCTCGTGTAATTGCGCATGCGTTGAAAGGTAACCTTGAAAATTTGAGCCATATTAGAAGCTCACTTTAAATATAATACTACTGGAAATAACATATGACTCTATAAGTGGAACCAGAATGGTAACTGCATATGATCGACTGTTTCCAGTTAGACAGTGTCGTATGACAGTATGAATAAAAACAAGAAACTTATAAAAGTTTACAATTGTCTAAAACAATAAATTATTGTCTAATTATAGTTACTCTATTAAATTAATGAAGAGTTACTAAATATGCCAGAGTGTTATGTTAACTGCTATTTAATTCACAATTTTACAATACAACAAAAGATTATTAAGAAATTGTAATTTTCTGTCATAAAATCATATAGTTTCCAAAAATTGGTTAGGTAATCAGTTGCATCTTGTATCGAGTTGATGTTTATATTTAAATTAAGTATACATAATCGTAAATGAAATAAAAATCCGTAATATTCACTACATTATTTATTTAAATACATATATCCTTTCTAAAGTAACATATATAAAGTAAAAACATATTATGTACTTAAATATATTAATTATACTATTTTTTAATTAAATGATTAAAAAAATGTATGAATAAAACACGAAAAAATCTACAAATTAAGCAAAAGTGGAAAATATAAACTCATTTTCCATAACAACCAAAAAAGCTAACTTTCAAGAGTAAATGCTATTAAAGATGTTTATCAAAATGATTAAATAAAAAAAATACATTTTTTAAACGGTCCATTTTAATTGTTGGAACAGAATTTAGTAGTATTCGCACTTTTACCTTAGATGTTCGATCAAAACAATCCTTATGATTGTCTTTCTATTTGGATCTTCGGGAAACCTTGAACAAACATAAACTAGTTTAAAAACATGGAATCCAAATCAAAATGGAAGTAACATTTACATTTAATAGAACAGTAATTTCTGAAAAAAATAGGATTGTAAAAAAAGTTAACATTCTGTATTATTAGTTATATTTTATAGGTTCTTTATATGAGTAAATGAACATGTTTTATATGTATCAAACGAAACCTAAAAAATTATCTAAACGTTTAAGGCTAAACTAAACATTTTAGAACATACGTTAAAAAATTACTTTCTAAAAAAAGATAATCACTATCTTGAATAACATAATAATTATATTATTTTATCTAAATCAATTTAACTACGCCTATGCATACCAGGCAATTTGTTGGCTTCATAACCTTAAGATTTCATTCAAACAAAATTCGTTTTTATTTCTAAATAATTGACAAATTTAGAATTAAAAATACTTACCTATGTTAGTTACACCTGAATTTTGATTTTTTCGTATCAGGTGTCAGCGTGTTTGCCTTACTTCCGATTTTATTGCTTTTATTGTCAATATAATAAGTATTAATATTTATTTACAATTAGAACACAATAAAAGAGTGTTCCAGTACACTTAATCGGCACTTATTATTGATTAAAATACACTAAAATTGCTCAAATGTACTATTAAATTTCTAAGTTATTGACACCATCTACCAAAATTCCAAAACAATGATTCATCTGTGGTGTTTCAATATGGCCGTTTCCGGTCCCATTTATATGTGCATAAAGATAGGCAAGGCTCCTTCCTGTTATGACATTATCTTTATAAATAAAAAATTTCGTGTCATGTTGTTTGTCCTCGATGAACTCCTAAACTACTGAACCGATTTTACTGAAATTTTGCACACTGTGTACAGTTTGGTCCAACTTGAGAGATAGGATAGCGTTTATCTCAATTTATAGTCGCAATATTTTTTTATTGCAAATTATTTTTTTATTATACGACAAAGGGTTATATTTATCTGTGAGTTCCATAAGTTTCTAACAGAGGGCGCTGCAAGTTAGGTTATGACAGAACGCTTCAACTCTTTAGTGTCCAGATTAGGTAAGTATCCAATAGATGGCGCTGTGTTAAGAGTCCAAACTTTTCATGTATGCTACAATTCATTTCACGTCACACGTGTGTTCAGAATTTACTTACGACATAACCTTGTTTTTTTTATCGGAGGCAGGCGAGACGGACCTTGAATACAGAAGGAGCTGGCCCTCGATAAGACTTCTCTTAAAAACATTTGCGATATCCAACCATCCTCTAAAAAAAATCCTTACTGACCTTGATAACAAAATTACAATAGGAAATAGTTACTGGCATAACAAGGATACTCCCTACCTTCTGAAAGCTCTGGAGACTATCTCCCCCTTTATTCACAAAATCTCCTCCAATTCGACATACAACTGCTTTTCGACGGACTTGTCGTGTCAGATCATACCTATTAAAACTATTAACCTCCCCCTCTCAAAATATGACCCTTTCAATGATAAGCATCTCCTAAGCTATATTAACGATCAACGGCTCCAATCATTTCATCAATTTTACACGGATGCGTCCAAGAACGATAATGGGATCGGTTACGCAATCCATTCCCCTTCCCTGGCTTTTAATAAGATATAGTAACTCCCTTCAAAAACTTCAATTTGCATGGGTGAATTAGTAGCTATTGATGAGACCCTTACAACAATCAGATACCTGCAACTTCGGAATGCTATCATACTTTCGGATTCCAGGAGTGTTATCGATAAAATTACTAAAAACAACATTGACCCCTTTAATGGAAAAACAATACTTAATATAAAGTCACATCTGCATGGCCCCTACCGCGATAATGTCGATATCAGATTGACTTGGATACCTAGTCACTCATCCATTAAGGGCAATGATGTGGCAGATTAGCTCGCCAAATTGGCGACTCGTCTCAATGTATATGTAAACGACAGAAGTTCTTGATACCAACAAATCGTGTTTAATTTTCCTAAAATCCATTGGTATAATAAATTCGAATTTAAAGACAGAAGACACATCACTAACATTATTAGACTACGAACGGGACATTGCCTTACTAAATCTCGTTTATTTAAATTTAAAATCGCGGAATCTCCTTTTTACGACTGTGGTGAAATTGAAACCCTGAATCATATTTTTTTCGAATGCCCGCTCAGACATAACCATGCCCTTAACTTTTACAATGAGCTTATGGCTTTGGGGCATAGAGCGCTTCTTAACCTTCAGATTGTTCTTTTAAATATCAACCAAGGCTCGATATGCCTTATCAATAGGTACATGGATTTGTTAAGTGTAAAGTTGTAATATTTCAATTGGAAGTCTCCACGCCATCATGACTTACCTTTCCCTTTGTAGCGTCGTGCTTTGTGGTGAACGTCCACTAACTGTCGAAGCGAAAAACGAAGGCAACGGATAATTACACAGTAAATAAAGTAAATTTCCGATCAGCTGTGTGGCATAGTTTGCCAGCTTTCATAGCTGCTCCTGGAGATTAGTGGAGCTGGTTTATTGCCCATCCTGGAGCAGAGCCATATCGACCTACACACACACATTTCACACACGCTTTTTCAATTTTTGGTGCATTATTTTTTCATTCAATTTCAATTGTTCTCTGTATCATTTTTAACTAAAAAATAATAACTTACAAAATTTTGTACATAATTTTGACTTTGTCATTTAATTTTTTTTTCAGTTGAAAATGTGTACGTAATACTCAAGTTTATCATTTTTTTTTTTTTAATAAAGGATAATAATATTTATTTAAAGTAATAACAATGCAATAATCAACGCCGAATAACATTCGTCAACAGTTTGCAATTATTTTATTTATATAAATATATATATATATATATATATATATATATATATATATATATATATATATATATATATATATTTTTTTTTTTTTTCTTTTATTTGGTTTTTTTCGCCACTATTTAAAACTCAAAAAATATCAAAAATACCTGTTCTTATTTAAAGAAAGAATCACTGGGTAAAAACAAAAAACCAAACAGAGACAAATTTCGCAGTGATTCTTTTTTGTAATAAATTTACCTAACGAACAAAATTTTAAAAACAAAAATGTTATAAACAATTTTACAAACTTTTAACGTCAACGTTTCGAAGGGACTCTCTCCCGGTTTTCAAAACTAAACTAAAAAATAAATTATATTAATTGGTAATATATAAAGTAACGAGTGAAAGTAAATATATTTTTTGTATATGTCAACGATACTTACATTGACAACAATAGATTTTCATGACAGTGACATACTACCAAAAAATATATATAGGTAATGTTTACTGTGTGATTGTTTATTGTACTGATTGTGTATTCAAATATTTAAATGTGTTTAATTGTATTCTTTAGAATCGGGAACCATATTGAATTTAAATCTACCGAAGGCATAGCAATACAGTTATTTTTCTTTACAAATGTAAAGATTGTGACAATACCAAAAGGTTTACGTTTACCTACACCTTATAACACAAACGGAAGCATATATATTTTACATAGGGCTGGTTTAGCACTTTTAAGAGATTGCATCCAACATCACATATACACTAAACAACAATTAAAGACTGACATTAATAATACATTACAATAAATATACGAAAAAGTAACTGAAGTAGATTTTAATCACATTTATAATAGCGTCTATTCCAGTTACATATATCACTTCAATATCCAAAAAAATACTCACATTAAGAAATTTAAAAATTTAATTATTGGAAAACATGGAACACATACAAAACACATTAATACACATACAGACAAAAATTTCATTAATAAAACTGTAGTTAACCTTTCAAATAAAATATTATCTGATTCTGAAAAATATGTACTTTTTAAAGGACTAAATTTTAGTGTTACATCGAAAGATGTTCCTAAATTAGACCTTATTTCGGCAATACAGTCTGTTGCTCAAAAATTACCTTTGGAAAGTGCAAATGAATACAGAATTAGGTTAAAACTTATCTTAGAAAAACAATTTAAAATCAAATCAAATCAAATTTACACCATGAGGAAAGGTTAGCTATAGATAAATTATAAAAAGACACATCTATTAAAATATTGCCATCAGACAAAGGTAACGCCACAGTTATTCTGGACACTACAGAATATAATGACAAAATTAAAACTTTAATTGATGAGGGAAATAACACTAAAATACCTACAGATCCAACATTAAAAATAGAGAGACAAATTTACAATACATTATATAAACACAAACGTGAATTTACAGATCTAGAAAGATCACAACTTACACCACATTATAGTAAACCACCTCATTTCTATGGGCTACCAAAAATACACAAAACTAATATACCACTTCGCCCTATAGTTAGTAGTATAGATTCCCCATGTTATAAACTAGCAAAATTTTTATTAAACATTTTAAATCCACTTTCGGGTAGAACAAATTCATATATTAAAAATACTTCAGATTTTTTAGATAAAATTTCGAACATTAAAATTACAAACCAAAATTTATTGCTTAGTTTTGACGTGGTGAGTTTATTTACTAATGTACCAGTTGATAAATCACTTTTAATAGTTAGAAAGAGATTAGAACATGACACAACATTAAAAGACCGCACTAAACTAAACATAAATACAATTTTGGAATTATTAACTCTGTGCTTAAAAACCACATATTTTCAATTAGAAAATGATTATTATCACCAAAATTTCGGAATAGCAATGGGTTCTTCTCTTTTTCCTTTGATGAGTAATATCTTTATGGAGGAACTCGAGAATGACATATTAAATAAATCTCTTAAAAAGCCATTAATATGGCTTAGGTATGTTGATGATATTTTTGCTATATGGCAACATAGCATTGACGATCTAAATATTTTTTTACAAGATATAAATTCTCGAGAGCCTACAATTAAGTTTACTTTAGAGATGGAGGAGAATAAATTGCCATTCCTCGACACTTTAATAATAAAACAAAACAACACATTAAAAACTACAGTTTACATAAAGCCGACAAACACAGATAGGTATCTCAATTTCTTTTCAAATCACTCAAAATCGGTCAAAATAGGAGTAATTAAAAGTTTATATGACAGAGCAAAACTTGTTTGTACCGACAGTAATACACTACAAAAAGAAACAAATCATATAAAAGACATTTTAATAAAAATCAATTACCTAAAAAATGTTATAGATAAATCGCTTAAAAAATTTGATACTAGACAAAACAGACAAGTTATTAATAATAACTCTCAAACAATTAACCTCACAATTCCTTATATCCGCGGTATTTCTGACACAATTAAAAGAGTAGCAAATAAATACAACATAAGAACATTTAAAACAAAAAATACTCTTAGATCTCTATTAACAAAGACTAAACCAAACAATATACAACAAAATACCAAAAATGTGGTTTATAAAATTCCCTGCGAATGTGGCAAATTCTATATAGGTGAGACATCTAGACCGTTAGATGTTAGAATAAAAGAGCATAAAAACTTTCTTAGAAAGGACGATTTTAATAAATCTAGAATTTGTCAACACGCATGGGAATCGGGTCATAAAATCAATTGGAATAATTCCAAAACGGTATTAAAAGAATCAGTAACAAAATACAGAAGATTAAAAGAAACCGCTATAATTAATTTAAATAAAAATAACTGTATTGCTATGCCTTCGGTAGATTTAAATTCAATATGGTTTCCGATTCTAAAGAATACAATTAAACACATTTAAATATTTGAATACACAATCAGTACAATAAACAATCACACAGTAAACATTACCTATATATATTTTTTGGTAGTATGTCACAGTCATGGAAATCTATTGTCAGTGTAAGTATCGTTGACATATACATGGCTACCGACTTAGTTAACAGTGATTTACAATGAGAAAAACAATATGACCACGGTAATTCAACTACAATTATCGCGAATGGTGGGCCATTACTGACAGCTGAACAAAAACATATTTATAATCGGATTATGCTGACTGTTGATGCTGAACAAGGCGGCTTTTTTTTCTTGTATGCACCAGATGGAATCGGTAAGACATTATTAATATCGTTGATTCTTGCCAAGATACGGTCGCAACAGAAAATCGCATTGGCAGTTGCATCGTTAGGTATTGCTGCCGGTTTGCTAGATGGCGGGCGAACGGCACATTCAGCATTCAAGCTGCCATTAGACGTTTATAACAAACCAATCGCAATATGTAACATAAAAAAAATTGCGGAACAGCTGCAATGTTGCGAAAAAGTTCAGTCATAATCTGGGATGAGTGCACAATGGCTTACAAACATTCACTCGAAGCTTTGCACAGAACTATGCAAGATTTGAACGGCAACGATAAACTTTTCGGTGGTGCTGTCCTGCTGTCTGGTAATTTCCGACAGACCTTACCGATAATCCCTAGTTTTACTTTCGCCGATGAGATTAACGCATGTTTAAAATAATCATTCTTATGGCGAAGTATCGAAACACTTTTATTGACCATATACATGCACGTACAATTGCAAAATGATTTTTCGGCACAAATATTTTCCGAACAATTGCTAGATATTAGAAACGGTAGAATAGAACTGCAACCAAATACGCAATGCATTAAATTGCCAGACAATTTATGCACTGTTGTTCAGATAAAACATTAATTAATTGAGTGGATCTTCCCAAACGTACAAAATAATCACTTGGATCATAACTGGCTCAGTAATCGGGCTATTTTGACAGCCAAAAATGTTGATGAAATTAACTTCCAGATACAACAGTTGTATAAAACCAGGTAATTTAATGTCTTTTAAATCAATCAACACTGTTGTTGATGACAATGTTGTTGATGAGTTTTTAAATTCTCTGGATATGCCCGGAATACCACCACATAATCTTTGTCCACCTCGATTATGCAACGGTGCACATTTGGTCATCACCAAGATCACCGGAAATATTCTTGAAGCAACCATTTTGACTGGAAAGTTTAAAAGAGAAAAGAGTGGTCCTGTTTCCACGTATTCCAATGATACCGTCAAAATCTGCGATACCATTCAAAAGGCCGTTCGTTTCCAATTCGTTTAGCTTTCGCCATGACCATAAATAAGTCTAAAGGCCATTTGCGACTTGCCCATGGGAAAACCATCGAATCTATTTGTGTTAACAAACGACAGGTTAACCAAGAATATTGTGCGCCTATTAGTACTGAATTAAATTCAAACTGAAATTTTTTATAATTCAAAATGAAATATAATTATTAAAAATAATGAATAATCTACACTACCTACCTCATTTATAAAATTAATTGTTACATGTTATCAACTAAGAACTTTGTAAGTTACTCATTTATTACAAAATATACTTGAATATGAGATGAACAAAATATAAAATTCAAAAGTTTATGTTGATTTGTGCTTAATATCAACTTTACGAAAAATTTTATCTATCGCTTTCAAATTATGACCTAAGGTTCAAATCTCAATCCCATGGGTTTTTACATCGGCTACAACGTTTTCGTCTTTATTCGTAAATAATGATTTGACAGTATTGAATAGTTCGCTATATGACCTGCCCACTTCCATTTCAATTCTTTCCCCTTTCCAATGATGTCACATACCTTCGTTTGTTCTCTAATCCATACAGAACAAACGAAGGTATGTGACATCATTGGAAAGGGGAAAGAATTGAAATGGAAGTGGGCAGGTCATATAGCGAACTATTCAATACTGTCAAATCATTATTTACGAATAAAGACGAAAACGTTGTAGCCGATGTAAAAACCCATGGGATTGAGATTTGAACCTTAGGTCATAATTTGAAAGCGATAGATAAATATATATGATATATAGATGTATACAGCATACATCTTTCCATTCCCCTCTGTGTAACCCTAAGCTTTTGAACTGATTGTGATGTGTGTCCATGTTTCACTTCTATAGGTCAAAACAGGCAGAACGCACTCAAAACAGGCAGAACGCACTGATTGAAAACCTTTCTCTTCAGACAAAGTGGGAGTTTGCTCTTAAATACTATAATTAGCCGGCCAAATACCTGCCACCCACTTAACCCGCTGTTCCACCTCCCGGGCGGTATCACCCTCCATTGAAATCCTTTGCCCAAGATATATGTAGTGGTCAACCTCTAAATCACTTCCTAGTATAGAAGTTCTTCTGTTGACAGCAAATTTGTTAAACATAATCTGACTCTATTTTAGGATTATTTTCAAACAAAATGGTTCTCCCGCCCATTGCAGCTCTCGTATGTGTTCTTATAGCTCATCTGGGTCTTATGAAAGGAGAACGATATCATCCGCGAATCTAAGGTGACTTAGATATGCACCATTGATTTTTATTCCCTGCTGTTCCCAATCCAGATTACGAAATACCTCTTCAAGGCAGGCCGAGAAAAGAACAGGCGGTATTGAGTCACCCTGCCGTACATCACGTTCTACGTTGATTTTAACTTCAAAGTCATCCATGTGAACTGTAGCTGTAGCTGTTTCTCATACATGGATCTCAGGAGGTTCACATAGGCTCTGTCTATCTTTTCATAGTCAATAAAAGCCAAGCACAGTGGCATGGTGTGTTCATTGTGCATGGTGGCATGGTATGTTTCTATGGTCTGTTGGACAACCTGGATATGATTCATTGTACTGAATCCACTTCTGAAACCTACCTGCTCTCTTGGTTGTGCATCATTCAGTGTTCTTAATATTCTTTTAGATATTATCTTGGTGAAAACTTCGTACATAACTGATAGGAGGTTTATTGGGCGGTACTTTTTTAAATCTTCCTGGGGTCCTTTCTTATGAAGAAGAATTATTTCAGCATTTTTCCATAGACTGGGTATTTTTTGATCTTTGAGGTATTTTGAGTACAATTTTGCCAGTATTTTATGTAAAGTTCGACCACCAGACTTCAACATTTCAACCGTTACTTTGTTCTTTCCTGGAGTATTTACATTCTTCATCGCTTCTATGGCATTTGTCACTTCTTCCAACAGGATATCTGGCATTTACTCTTCTGTGGGCATTGCTGTCTTTAACTGGTTCTGATTTTCATATAACTTTGAATAGAATCTTCTGATAACCTCTAACATTTCCGTACGCCCCCTACACACTGTGCCATCCTCACGCATTAAGGCAAATATTTGCATCCTTTTATTTATCAGCTTATGTTTGGTTTTGTTTATTCCTTTGTTTTCTTCTAGTGTTTTTTGCACTAACTGCAAGTTGAACCGACGCGTTTCCTCTTAAATAAGTTTTCTTATAGTTTTGCAAAGAAACTTTTTTCTGCTGGTGCTATTGCAGCAGCCGGTTCAACCACATTTTCGATGATTTTTTCATACTGATCTGTTATTTCCATATCTGCTGGTTCTTGCAACACAGCAAAGCGGTTCGACAAAGCAATCTCAAAATCGATATCTCTCTGCAGCAGCTTCTCAGAATTCACTTTGCCCTTCTTCGATCTTACCATTCGTGTACGTTCTCTTCGACAGTTTATCTTAACCTTTGCTCGTACTGTTCTATGGTCACTTCCAACATTAAAACGGTTAAGTCAATTTCACTTATGAAACCAGATGGACTTTTCCATGTCCATTTTCTGCTAATTTTTTTCTTATAGAACGAGTTCATAATGTACAATTCTTGTCTTTCAGCAAAATCAACCAATCTGTTACCCCTATTGTCCCGATCGCCATTTCCATATGGGCCAATTGCAGTTTCACAAGTTCTTGCTTTTCCAATTCTAGCATTAAAATCACCCATTAGGATTTTGTACCTGCATTTCTCGCCGTCTAGAACGTATATAGTCTTCAACTATATATCTTACTTATACAACTTGTATAGTAGAGTACGTGACCAGTTGTTTTCAGTTTGATTAGCTCTTCGCCCTTTCTTCGTATTTCACAAAGCCCTATAACATCCCAATGTGTGTTGTCAAGCTCGATCAACAGTTCTTGCAGTGGTTCATCCGTTTTCATTGTCCGAATATTTAGAGTTGCAATGTCCAAAGTCCAATGGCAGCTTGATCTAACCCGGTAATTCTTAGCACCCTCTGCCTTGGGGCAGGTCTTCCCGCTGCCGTAGGTTGCCCCTTGTTTTGGGCCGTGTTTGAAATTGTAAAGCCATGGGAGGGGGGGTTGGATCTTAATCTGCCACGCTGGTCCAATGCGGGTTAGCAGATTTTGGATCAAGTTAGTTTGAAGTCCCTGCTTTGACCTGTTCGCCATGGGTTACCCTTACTACGGAAGCCCCTTTACCACGTCAAGGTCTGATCCACAAAGGGGATATTGAATAATTTATTACAATATAATTCAACGTATAACTTAGCCACAGCAACGCGTGGCCGTTGTAAAATCCATTCATTTCTTGCTATTAATAATTATTAATTGTTTCAGTGCAATATTGGCTGTCTTGTTGTGTAATTCTAAGCTTGATGCAAGTGGCCTCTGTCGTACTGATGCTTCCAGAATTACTCACCACAGGCCACAATCTTTGGCTTGCTGGTGTTGTGGTACCTGTGATAAGCATGGCCCTCTCCATGAATCCTGTGGATCCTGACGTCATGAAGAAACCCATTGGTAAATCGCAGGCGATGTTCAGATGGGATGTGAGTATATACGTGTACAAATAAATTTTACAGCTTTTTTTGGGTTCAGAAAAGAGTAAAAATCAATTAATCAGTACGAGATGTAGCGTTCGATCTGGCCACAGTGTTGCCAGATCGAAGCCTTTAGAGGGGACATAGACCAACATCTGAAGCGTTTTCAGTACGTTTGAACTCCTTAAAATCACTTGGTGGTACGTAACAATTCTTTTCGTGAACTGGATTTTCCTAGTGCATTCTGGAAATGAGCAAAAACAGTTTCGAGCTTTCAAGTTTTGTTCAAACTTTTGACATAGACTTCCAGGCCTATGGAATCTGTTTTCTTTGTTGGTTCAGGTTTTCAGGTAATTTGAAGCCATTTAGGAAGGCCGAAACTCAATTGAAGATGAACCTCGCAGCAGAAGTCCTTCAACTGCAAGAAATGATGATAATATCCATAGATCTGGGAGGTTGTAGGTTCTGATCGTCGTTTGATGGTCGGAATGATCGAGGAAGAGTTGAATTTGACTCACACAGCCGTTCATCAGGTTTTAAGCAATGAATTGGGGATGAATTTTCTGGAGCGTGTTATTACTGGTGATGAGTCTTGGGTTTTCGAATATCACCCGGAAACGAAACGTCAGAGGGATGAATAACCCACTCCAACCTCATTATGGCCAAAAAACCGCAAGAACGAGCAATTCAAAGATCAAGAGCATTCTGATCTGCTTTTTTATAGCCAGTGGATCGTCCACACAGAAATTGTGCTTTAAGGCCAAATAGTAAACTAGCGACTTTTCATAGAAGCGCTTGAAAAGACTTCGAAAAAGGGTCATGGTCAATAGGGTGTTAGATCGAACATCAAGAACACATGGGTGCTGCATTACGCCAATGCGCTTTGCCAAACAGCGATTTCAATTAAAGGGTTTTTGACAAGCAAACACATCACTGTGGCTCGAAAGCATCATTATTCACCAGACTTGAATCGTTGCCCTTTTCCTTTTATCAAGGTTGAAAATTCACCTGAAAGGAGCCTATTTTGGAACATGGGAGAACATGAAGAGGCCGTAACCGATAAGCCTAAGGAGGTTTGCACTGTAGCTACATTCTAGGAGACAATGTAGAACTGTAATTTCAATTAACCTTCCATATATTGGGTGACTGAATCTCCCATGACATAATAAGTGGGGTTTGGCATACCCCGAAAATAAAATTAAGTAAAAACAACACAAATTAGTAATTTATGACACTTATTAATAGAAAATATATTGTAATAACTAATAGTGAATGGGTTTAAGTAAAACACGTATTTATTTATACATTTAACTAGACTTTTATTTAAAAAATAACAAAAACTAAACTTTTTCTTCAACTTATAAACTGTTCAGTCTTTTCAATTTATGACTACTGTATATCTGTATACCTATTAACAATTTATAGTAAAAACAAAAAATGTTAGTTGAGATCATAAACGTCTAACTTAATCTTGAAGAAAAAAATCTGCGTAGTCCAAACATATCTGCGTGTTACATTTTTTACAGATATGCCTAATCTTTCTATCTTTTTTCCCCGGGCACATTGAACACCTCTGTATTGTATTAGATCTTTTTGTCGGCGGTTCTTGTAGGTTTTCAAGGGATTTTGGAAAATAATTTTCAATTCTATGACGCAGTTGTCTAGGAAGCCTTTGGTTCTGTCTTCTTATGTCCAGATGGGGTCTTACTAAAGATAAACCTAATTCCCGAATTAATTTTCCTCTCAAATTAGTTTTGTGTCTTTGGATGCCATCATAAATTACAAAAAATATTGTAAGAGGTCAACGTTTAGAATTCCGCCAAACGTCCTAACTTCTTGATAATTTATCAACTACATCAACTCCACTTTTAGTTTGATTGTAAAATGTAATAATAACCGTTTTTTTGCTGACTTCTGGTTTCAGGATCAATCTCTTTGTCGTGATGCAATGACATCATGTACACCATTTTTCGTGGCTTTGGTACGTAGGATAAAATTTAAATATCTTTTTGGAACCCAAACATTGTAGTATTTACTTCACGATTTTTCATGAAATCAGGTGGAATGCATATTCTGTTCGCGTAAAGGGCGTAAAGTTCCAACTACAGTGAGTTTATGATATTTCAATAAATGATTAATACTTTCGTAATATGTGATAAAGTTATCCATTGTAATATTTCGTGAAGATTGTGAAACACATTGTACCATTCGGTGAACTACGTCATAGGGTTTGTTACTGATAGCATGAGGACTATTCTCGGGTTGTCTGCCGCAATATATTTCCATATTTAGGGTGTAACAGGTCTTATTGTAAATGTAAATTTTTATGCCGTACTTCGCTGGTTTAGATGGGTATGTATTGACGGAAAACTGATCGTCCTCTAAAGACAACCAGTTCTTCATCCAAAGTAACATTTTCATACGGAATGTAAGCATCTTAACAATTTTTTACACATTTTTCAAATGTAGTTCTGATTGGCTAATCAATTTGTCTTTATTCTCTCACTTCGTGAAGCAACGCTATCAAATCTCAAATTATTCAGTAAGAAAGCAAATCTGTTTTTTACACATTGTATCCCGAAATATATCCATCCTTGTACCATCGGTGGTCCATAAGTCGATAGTGTTTTGACGACCAGAACATGCTAAACCAGATCGGAAAAGCAAACCAAAGTGCCCTCATTTTTTCCTGCGTTGTTTCCGATTTTTGTGGATCATTAATTGACTGCAAACGAATTTTCTCATTGGTGCAGTTCACGATGTCATCACCATATTATCAGGAAAATACAATGAAAGGCACTGAAGAGGTGACTTTTTATCTCTCGCAACTGATTTTACGCCAGGTAGATGAGTAATAATATTTTCAGCTCTGGTGCGAATCGCAGTCCTGTTTGGATTTTTTTGCCATTTCGTAACCCCATTTTTACCTTTATAGTATTCTGTTCCAGCAGTTTGGTGTTCCAGCAGTTTGGTGCAACTCCGAGAGTGGTATGTCGTCGCTGTCTGAATCAGAAGATGGTATATCACCATCTACTTCACTGTCTGTATTGCTTTGAATACTCATATGATCTGAATCATTATCAGACTCCCGTTCTTCATTCATATACTTTGATTCAAAATCATCCTCTTCGTCTAAAAGTGCTCGTTGTATATCAAATTCCGTTAACCGAGACATGTTTTAATGAAATTATTACCTGCAAATATTATTTTTCTACGTTAAACACAAATAGATATACGAATAAATAAAACACAAAAATAGTCAAACGTACCTTTTGAGCCAGGTGCCATTCAAGGTGGGGTGTGTGATACCCAAGCGCACTTTACGCATGTGTGACGCGCTTTGTGACAAACGCCGGACTAAATGAATTGCACTGATCAGAACAGCAATGTCGCATTTACAGCTACTGAGAAAATGAACTCGCGCGTCTTTATTGTTTAAGAATTATTTCGAGTTTAAAAAAAAATCATAAAAAGTCAGTCTGATTACTTTATTTACATATCTCGT
The DNA here is from genome assembly GCA_031761425.1 of Cosmopolites sordidus. Lineage (NCBI taxonomy): Eukaryota > Metazoa > Arthropoda > Insecta > Coleoptera > Curculionidae > Cosmopolites > Cosmopolites sordidus. The sequence goes on along the minus strand of JARFXV010000579.1, from coordinate 129,766 downwards.
CTGAAGAAATATTATTTTTTTTTACAGACAGCAGCTTTCATTTTTTGGTGCTATGGCCTTAAGTTCCTTCCCACTGTGGTAACAGTATTGATATGCTACTCTGGCATATTGGCCAGTCATTGTAACCAAATGTGTTCAGAACCTTTTACAGATTTGGGACCCTGTAGGTGAGGATATTAACTTTTTTAGAATTTGATTGAAACTCATATTGCCAACTGCTCTTTATTATTTGTTTTTAGATGCGTGTTTTTTTATAATCCCACTGGATATCGAAATATCACTGATGGAGACGACGTTGGTGGGTTTGAGGAGGGCAGTTGGACCCTCATGACTTCTAGACTGATAGTTATTTTCATCCTGTTATTGCATTTTGGTAATATAACTTGGCTAAGTAGAATTTTCGATTTCAGGCGTGGCCTTCATAACGAATATCTAACTCGCGACGAAGCCACTGCCCCTACGAGGTCTACGCCAAAGAAGGGGCTCTAGCAGAGCTAGTGTGGCTCCCCTTCCCCGTGGCACTTATATTAGATTAGCTTCCTAATCAGCGTTGATGAGTAACCATCCAGTCGACTTTAGCAAACTGTACTGTCTAGGATGGCGTAGTTAAACACTAGTTCTATGGGTGTGTGTCGTAAAGAGATCACACACTCTATAACTTCGAGACAAGTGTAGCAACCAATCTCTTTCTTTTCATAGCTTTCTAATTATGTGTAATAGATTTTGAGAATCTAAAGGGTTTCCCAATAAGAGCGATAGGATTTGAATTTGAAATAAAACAGAAAAGTCGGCCGAAAATGGTTCATTGTTTTTAGAAGGTATATTTTATGCTATTTACGATTTAAACAAAAGATCGTTCAAGTGATCACCTCGACTCTTATTGCACCGGTTAATCCGATTGGTCCAATTTTCGTCGACTCGGTAGAGCATATCGGGTGGTATAGCGACTATGGTTGCTCGAACGTTGGCTTCAAGTTCATCAATAGTCTTGAGTTTGTTGGTGTAAACCTATGATTTAACATAACCCCAAAAAAAATAAATAAAAAACCAAGATTAATATCTAAATTTCCACTATATTATATAGTGGAATATAGTGGAAATTTAGATATTAATCTTGGTTTTTTATTTAAAATGAATTTCCATCAAGTATCGGCTACTTCAGTTAAATATAGCAAAGAAAATAGTCTAGAGGTGTTAAATCACAAGATCTAGGAGGCCAGTTGCAAGGGCCATTCCGTGAAATTACCGATTCTTCGAATTAATTGCTCAATTTGCGAATTGCTCAAGATTGCTCAATTGCTTGGTTAGGTTAGGTTAGGTTTGGTTAACACAAAATTATTAATTTTCTTAAACTACGACATACGTTTATTGATTTTTTTTTAGTTTTTATAAATATTATTTTTCTTTGAAGTATATACATAGTTTATAAAAGCTATTCACGAAAATAGCAAAAATGTTAAAATAACTCCATCGGAGCAGATGCCTTGGAAGGAAAAAAGAAGAAGAAAAGGAGAAAACTTTGTTGAAATGCAAATAACGCAAATTATTTCTTTTACATAATCAAATGTATTTAAGCGGTGCTTTTAAAATATTTTTGTTACTAAGGGAGTATAGAAAACTTATAAACATAAATATCTAAATATCTCGATGCCAGATCTAGAGACCAGAATTTTCTTCAGAAACTCGATCGCGTAAACGTCGCTGAAAACCTTTCGGAATGGCGCCTTTCAACTAAGCCGAAACCGAAAAAATGTCCGAAACCATGTCCAAGTCGATCCAAAATTAAGGTGATGTTGACTGTTTTCCTTGATTATCGCGGTGTTGAGGACTCGGAATTCTTGCCGCTATGCGGCATTTGAGAGAGCGAATGCATTGAAAAAAGCCAGATTTGCGGAAAGAAAACTCTTGGATTTTGCATCACAGCAACGCGTCATCTCACAAGGCTATCATTGTGAACGAATTTCTGGCCAAAAGCTCAACAAACACCATCGAACAACTACCATATTTACCTGATATCGCTCCGGTCGACTTCTTTCTCTTTCCAAAACTCAAATTACCACTTCGAGGCACCCGTTTTCAGTCGATAGAAGACATAAAAGAGAATTCGCGGCTAGAACTAAAGTCGATTTCGGAAAATGCGTTTAAAAAATGTTTTGACAATTGGATTATTCGTTGGCATAAGTGTCTATTTCGGAAGGGACCTACGTTAAAGGCGATACAATAAATTTGGATAAATAATAAACATTTTATGTTTTATTGACCAATTTCCGGTATATTTTTGACATAATGTACAAATAATAATGTACAAAAAATATACTTTTCAGATGCCAAGACAGATCACATATCACATAAATTTCATAGCGTTAGCGTCGCACCCGGTCTGAGACACCGTTTTTGAGTCTGTAACACATACAACAACGCTCAGACAAAAAGCAACAAAAAGCGGCAATGTGTAGACAAGAACCTCTAAGAAAGGTACACAGACGGAGAATCACGAGTTTACTCAATCATTTAAAATATTACTGTTTTACCGATGCGCCGGTCTCCCACACCGTGCGCGACCACTGAAAGGTTAAATAATTCAACATAAAAAATGAAAGTTCCTAAGTTTTAAAAAAGTCACCAGTCACTGGGTAACAGGATTAAATATATGGTATATTTTTCATTGTTGATATGCCAGGTAGTTTTAAGTCTTCGTCATATACCAAATAATGTTTTTTTTAGTGGTAATATCAGTTGGTTTTGTACATAGAGATAGACTTAGTTATAGAAAACCACCTCATAGCAATATAGTGTGGTTAATCACCATATTCGTACTGTAAGTATTCAGCAGTAACTCAAGACTTTTTCAGATCTCATTTTGATATTTATTTTAGAGTCTGTTTGCAAAGTGTATATTCGATTTTCACGTACAGGGGACTGATGAACGGTCAATCCAAAATGGAAATATTTAACATGCCATTATGGGTGATTTTGTTTGGTGCTTTGTCACCAATTGGTCTATTTTTTATTAATGAAGTAGTGAAGAAACAGGAAATTATGTGAGTACTGGCTTAAGGGAGGAAATAAGAGTAGGACTACTATTTTTAACGATTTGCGTGATTTTTTTTGGCAAGAAAGGAACGTATATAATTTATTCAAACTTTGAGAACATTTTTGACATATATTCAAATAAATATTGTAATTTTGTTGTATTTCCTCGGGAAGTATGGATGGTATCAGCTGCCACCCATCGGAGGTCACTATCAGACGTAGCTGTTTGTGTACATGTTTTCTTCTGAAATCAATAGGTCTTCAAATTTACTTAAGGGCATGTCTTTCTTCTATATGAACCTAACTTCCTCCCAAAAAAATGCATTTTTAAAGGTGTTTTAACAAACGAGCATTCCTTTTACCATTTATTTTATAACTTTTTGTAACAAAAATCTTTAAGCAATGATATTACTCCAAATTTAGGTTCATATAGAGCGTAATTATATAAAGAAATTAACTAGCTATTTTTCAAATGATTGATTAAGAACTTGTTGAGTTAGAACGTACACACATTCATAAAAAGTCGTTTCGAGAAAAATGAATTTGAAAAAAAAAATTGCGAAAACAGCAAATTCAAGGCAATAATGAATTTATTTAAACTACTTACTGGTTAATCAGCGATTGCAGCATCATATAGCAATCCTTCTTCTTCATATCCTTCGTTTTGAGCTTGTAACTCTTTATTTCGGGCTCTCCGAACTTGCGTCGATTTTATTGGCTTACGAGTGAATTATCCATTTCTTGTGCGTAAATGATCCTCTTGCTAGATACTCTGGTGAAGTTTTCGACTTGTTGCTCCACATTGCACACACATGACACTAACTACTCCGTACAACGAGATCAATTTGATTTGACTATAAGAGTTGTTACGCGTTATATAATGATTTGAACCCCCATTTCTTCCAAGTTCCATCACCAGATATTTTAAATTCAGAATAGGTCTTTCGCGTTTTTCATTTTCTTTTTTTTTTCTTCTATAGCTTTCTTAAAGCAAAGTTCACACACTTTCTACACATAAATGTTAAAAAAAAGTAAAAATCACAAAAGTTTTCAATAAAAATACTATAGAAAATATAATATTTATGATTTACTTACCACAAATTGTATCAAGATCGAAAAAAAAACACGCTATTTGTGCAAAAAGGTTAACGGTTTTCACAAAACACTGACACAACAATAGCACTGGGTGGCGTATACCCATAGACTATGGTTGCTTATATTTTTGTTAGTATTCACATCTTAACATGACTATGGTGGGAAATCTATAGTGGGAATAGCAACATTTTTCCCCCACTCATAGTCATCCTCTCAACGTGACCATTTATAAGGGAAAAACACTTTTAATTCACCCCTGGATATCCCTTATCCAGTGCTTCTCTTGAGGGTTTTAATACTGCAAACTAAATGACAAACATTACGGCTTTTTCAGGATTAATAAAAGGTTCCTAAAGCGTGCCAGATTAGATTTTGGAACCAAACTAGGAATGAATTCACCATTTTAAAGTTTATTCAATTATCTTTAATTCTTGAGGTAAGTGTGCACCATGATATACGAAAAAATGTTTAGATATGTTTATTCTAGGAACTATTTTCATCACATGACGTGTTAATGAATATATTAGACGCTCCTAACGGTTCTTTTTAAAAAGTAACGAGAAAGCAACAAACAATACGGTATTTATGTATACTAAAAGACTGGAATGTTTAAATTATCATCATATTTAAAAATGTATACTTTAAGATACATATAATACCTGACAACTTTGTATAGGTTTTAATTTTATTTAATATTCTGTTAGGTAAAGTAACGCAAACTTTATGACGGGTAGTGTATAGTTATTTTTATCTTTTTCGACAATTTACATACTTAATTATAAGTCATATAATCGAGGTATTTTTACAAGGAAAAATATACAATTTCAAACCAGGATGCTAGCTTCATTGAATTCCCAAATTGTTTTATTTTTATTATTATTATTATTGCTACTCTATCTCATGTATTTGCGCAGCCTATCTAAATATACACTTATGTTCAAAAGTTTGGAATATTTACAAATAGGATATCTACACCTATGATACTCTAAAAATTTATGATGGATATTGATTTTAAACCGTTTTTAAATGAAAATAACAAAAGCATTGTTTTGCTAATTACACAGGTTTTTCGATGTTTGCCAATTCCGTTGAAACTGGTATTTACACATTATTTCAATTCTTTTTCAATTTTCAATCAATAGGAAGAAAGACGACCAGAAGAATTAAAGAAAAACAACCATCCGAGCGCTGGAATTGAAGTAATTACTGCCGTTCAGCACAGCAGCGGGAGGCCGCCGCTTTTACCGTGCGCACCAATGCAACCGTCTCTTTTACACGTTTACGTATCCTCATCGAACAGCAGCAGTACAAAATTTTCTTAAAGAGGAGGGAATAACCAAGTTAGGGTGGCAAGAAAATTCTCCGGACAAGAAGTAGTAGAAAACGAAGTATATAAATCGTCTGGAATCTACAAGTGGTATACCAAGAGAGCTTGTTAGACTTGAATGGGTAAATATTTCACGACAAACGATAACACGCAGACCGAAAGCGGTAAATTTGCATCGAAGAAGATCTTTATGAGTTCCCCAATGAACCTTTCAACAAACAAATGTAAGATTGCAATAGACTCTAGAAATGCTGGATCAGAGTCCTAACTGGATAACTACCCCCCTCCCCAACCCAACCCAACCCAACCCCCCACCATTGAAGGTGGGAGCGTGATGTTTTGGGGTGATATTGATAGAGTAGTACACCTGTACTGGTCTTGGAGAGAAGAGTCGCTGGTGCTGTGTAGATCGAAGAAGTTTTAAATCCTGTTGTGCGTCTGTTCCGAGGAAGTGGGTGACAGCTTTGTTTTCACGCATCCGCACCTCCTCATCGAACAGTAGCAGTATAAAATTTTCTTAAAAAGGAGAGAATAACTAAGCTAGGGTGGCCACCAAATTCTCCTGACATGAATGCCATTGAACATGCTTGGGACATTCTGAAAACACGCATCAAGAAACGAAATAATACTCCTCTTGCCCTGCAAGAACTAAAAAATATTGCGCGTGTAGAATGGGAGAGAATTCCACAAACCCAAATTGATAATTTAATCGACAGTATACCAAATCACCTACAGACATGCATACAGACCTATGGAGTTATTGAAAGTTGTTCTTTTTATTTTTAAATTACATTTAAAGGCAACTGGTAGATAATCTTAATGACTCCTAAATTTGTAATGACTCCTCCGTACTTTTTTGACTCCAAAATAATCAATTTTATAAACGTTGGTCATTTCGTGTCGAGTTTTATTTGGTACCAGTAAAAGTTGTAATAAAATGATGATTACGTAAATATGTAAGAGCCGGTCGCGTTGGTGCGGACGGTAAGAGCGGCGGCTTGTACTGAATCCGCATTGGCGGTTTCATGACCGCGCTCGAATGGTTGTTTTTCTTTAATTCTTCTGAACGTCTTTCAAATATATTTCAAAATATAATCAACAATATTTGAAGATGCCGAATTGCAAGGCTTTGTTGGAAGAATACGATATGCAAACTCAACAACAAATAGCAGAGATGTTAAATGTTGGTCGCCGAACCATTTGTAATCGTCTGCATGCCATGGGAATGATCCATGAAAGGCATCGATATATTTCGAAAACCCAAAACGCTGAAAATCATAGGTTGACCCAGGACAACAATCAACATCGACCGCAAGGCCAAATCGCCTTGGAAATAAGACAATAAAATAACAATAAGCTTCTGAAACCATGACAAATAGTTAATACCATTCGCTACCATTAACAAATGATCCATTTGAACCATGCATTGATCGAAAACCAACCAGAACGGGCTACAAGATACGGAAAAATGATTTTGAAACCTGACAACGCTCCATCACATACAGCGGAAACGGTCAGAGACACCATTTCTGCGTTTGACTGGGAACTCTTGACCCACCTCCGTACCCACCAAACTTGACCCCCTCCGACTATCACTTGTTTTCAGCGATGTCACGCACTTTCCTCGAAACATTTCAATAATTATGGATATGTCGAAAAATGGCTTTATGACTGGACCACCTCAAAAAATATATTATTAACCGTCACACCTGGTATATAAATTGAATTAATTGTTAAAAATGAAGAACATTTTTTAACAATGTAACTAGTATTTATTATTTTTAGTATGTTCCTCCCTACAACAATGAGAGATCAAATCATCAAAATCATGATTCTCAAGTTAAGCAATCCTCTTGTCAGTTCAGCTGATGTAAAATAATTAAAAATCAATTAATCAAGAATTGAAATGAGTATTATAACAGAACGTCCATTAAAATTAGTTTGAGTACTTGTACAATTATCTCCGTATCTGCAGAATTTGAAAAAAAGTACTGATTTGTGAAATTGATTGATTACTTTTCTTATTAACTACAATGACATCAATGCCATATGAAATATATCTGTTAATACTTAAAATAAAAAAAAACTAGTCGCAAGAAGTCGCCTTATGTTTTCTGTCAACTTTTAATGCTCAATCATTTTAAATTCAACCAAAACAAATGTTTGTTAGTATTTGAACAATAATTAGAAACAATTGTATTGAAAACGTTAGTGTGAAACACTAAACTCGAATAGATTTTCCACCAAACCATTTTATAAAATTTCTCGTTGCACCTTTCGCTAACCTTGTTAGCATCATGAGGAGATGATTTAATCTAATTAAATTCTAAAAAATATGATTTAGAAATATTCTTCAAGCGAGCTATATGAACACGTGCATTGTCCTGCTTTCGGCCTTTGTTCTGTTTCTCTTTCAACAATAGATCCTTTTATTATAACAATGTATTTCCTTGCATAATTTTTGATATACTGAATTTTATTTAATATTTACCAGCATTTGGCAGCCCAAATCGTAGTTCCGCCTCCACCTATCTAACGTGGACTTAAATTGATTTCATCTTTTGTTCCAGCCCACATGATCTGCCGAAAAACATTTCCTGTCCGATTTACGCTTGAAAAATTGACAGATTTTTCATGAGCTTTATTCGTTTCAAATTAAGAACTCTTTGAAGAATACGTAAAAAATTACAGATAATATAATTTACCGCCGCTTTTTCTCCAATTACCATTACAGTGTCACTGGAAGCCGGTCGAAGAATAGCCCTTCGTTCTCCACTTATTGTAGCTCTTGGTCGGTCCTTACCTTTACAACGTCTGTAAGTATGAAGCCGGAATTTGCCCATAGATGGTCCTAGCTGTCAATGTAGTTACCGTCAAACCGCGTCATTGGCGCCATTTCCTTGTTGACATCTGACAAGGATTTTCAACTCACAGCAATACAAGTTTCATATGACAACATATTTCGTAATAGCGTTGAACATGTCGAATTTTGTGCCTGGAAACTACGATTTGCTAACATCATTGATTTTTCTGTTACTATTTGAAGAAAACTGCTGCAGAATCGCATCGAATGGTTGTCGAAGCTTACGGTAGGCATGCTCTTAGTAAATCACGGTACTTTGAGGGGTTCAAAAATTCAAAAGTGGCGATTTTGACGTGGGAAAAGAACGTGAAAGACCACCGAAAAAGTTTGAAGACAGCGAATTGCAAGCATTGTCGGATGAGGATGATGTTGCGCTCAAACGCAACAACAACTCGCTGATCAATTAAATGTAACCCGAGAAGCCATGTCTATACGTTTGAAAGCCATGGGAAAGATCCAGAAGATGAGAAACTGGGTTTCGCATGAACTGAGTAAAATGCAACAGGAAAACCGAAAAGCCACTTACGAAATGCTGCTCGCCAGGTACAAAAGAAAGTAATTTCTCCATCGAATTGTGACTGGCGATGAAAAGTGAATATATTTTGAGAATCCTAAGCGTAAAAGGTCATGGGTAACTCTAGACGAATCATCGACATCGACTGCAAGGCCAAATCGCTATGGATGGAAGACAATGTTTTGTGTTTGGTGGGATCAGAAGGGTGTGATCTATTATGAGCTGTTAGAACCTGGCGAAACCGTTAATACTGGATGTTACCGACAACAAATGATCGATTTGAATCAAGTTTTGCGCGAAAAACGACCAAAATATGAAAAGAGGCAACACAAACTGATTTTGCTTCATGATAAAGCACCATCACACACAGCAAAACTGGCTCTTAGTTGGGAAATACTTTCGCATGCGGCTTACTCACCAGACTTTGCTCCGTCCGATTATTACTTATTTGCATCGATGGGACACGCACTTGCTGAACAGTGCTTCACTTCTTACAAAAATGGCTCGATGGCTTGTTTGCCTTAAAAGAATACTTCAAATAATTTTTTTTTTCATTTTCATAAAATAATCGTATATTTTCTATACAAAAACACCTGTTTCATATTTATATGCCTCGTATTTCCCTATACTATGCGTAGTCTTAAATATTTTTCTTATAACGTGCCTACTTCGGTTTAAACTTCTGGCTATTTTTGAGTACTATTCCCATTTTTTTCTGACACTCATAATTATCGAAATTTCACTTTTGTTAAAGTTTTTCCTTTAATTAAGTATTTTCGTTCAGTAATTAAATTATTTTCAGCTAATATTTAAGCAAATAAAACAGACATTGGCAATGACGAAATTGATCCGCGTAGGACAAAATTTAATTGAAAACTGAAGAGGTGGCCTATATTTTTGTCGCACGTAAATATTTACATTTATACAAAAACTAAATAAAAGTTTTGGGGTTAGAGGCGCATCAGCAACTGAGAAGGCTATTTAGCGACTGGACCTACAGCTTAACGTGGGTTCCGAACCACGGTCATCAGCTATCGAAAACCCCGGTCAGCACTCCCCTCAGGCTATCAACCCTTGGTTTTGTGCTTAACCGAAAATATCTCGAGAAGCCTACCGACTGGCGAGTGACCAACGTAGAAAACCTCTCAGAAGGCATCCGGCCTTACCCAGCCTCGAACTGACGTGACTAAGGGGTGATTCCTTGTCAAATTTTACACTCTTACCTAGAAACATTCACAAAAATTTTAGAAAAACTTTTTTGCCTAATACGGGATTCGAACCCGCTCCACATTAACTGTCGTAACGCCTTAACGCTGACGCCTTAGACACCACAGCTAATGTGACTCCTAAAAAATAGTTTATTTCTAAAAACTAATGGTACGGTATTCTAAACCATATCAACATTTGAAATAGGATTAAAAGTGTTTTGGTAAATATAGAAACATTTACAAAGTAATAGTTTTGCTAAAATGGGAGTGGCCTATAGTTTTATCGGGGAGTGTAGCAGCAAATCTTCAAGAGTCTCAATTTTTGGATGTTTTGATTTTATTTTGGACTATTATCATTAGTCGCAGTACTTTTAAAGGTGGATTCACAAATGAAAAAAAACCGGCGGATTTACAAAAAAAAACAATAATTTTATTCTTAAAGCTTGTATAACTAATAAACACTTAACGTATTTCTTCTTTTCTTAACCTAACCTGCCACATAAAACTGGCGTTTGCTACAAGCGCGAAATACGAAAAAACATTATAAACTCTTACACTATGAAATGAAAATTAATTATATTCTCGACCTCTGCTACATTTTATCGCTGCAAAATCTATTCGATTTAGATTTTTTTTCTCGTATAGTCAAAGATTATTTACGTATAGATACGAACATATACATCAATATTATTTGGTATGGTTATTTTAATACGCCATCTCTAGCTTTAAAACGAAGTATAATATAGGAATCTACTGTGAAAGTAACCTGAAAAATCAGTTTATAGGTTAGTAGGTGGGCGTGGTAGCTTGGTTTGGTTTGGTATTGTATTGTGCTGATTTCCCACCTTATAACTACACTATTGTCCAAAGGAAACACTGAAGAACTCGACACTCATCTTTATTTACAACTAAAATGTAATTTTACAATGAATTAGTTTAACGCCTCTGCTCTTCCCACTGCCGAGAATTGCCGCTCAAAACATATGTCTGTCTTTGCTTGGCTTGGTGTCTACTATGTGCCTTGGTGTGGTAGCTAAGGCCAGTTATTGTAGGCGCTAAGCCGCCACAAGTTTATGGGCTGAGATGGGCGTGATAGCTAGGTTTGACTGGGTTTGCCAGTGTTGTACTGGTTTCCCATCTCACAGCTATACTATTGTCCAAAGGAAACATTGAAGAACTCGACACTCCACTTTATTAACAACTAGTGTAATTTGTACATGATTTGCGTTTGATACACCTCTAGACACGCTGATACACCTATAGACACCCAAGTCTCCATATTCCCACTGCCGGAAATGCCACTAAAAACCAAGGTCCTACTTTGCTTGGCTTGGTGTCTGCTATGTGCCATAGTGTGGTAGCTAGCGCCAGTCATTATAGGCGCTAAGCCGCCACAGGTTTGTGGCGGCTTAACGTTTATGATAGCTGGCGTTACCTACAACACCAAGGCACATAACACATACTAAGCCAAGCGCTAGATCTTATGGTGTTTTAGCGACATTTCCAGCAGTGGGGAATGGGGACATGGGTCTAATTTAAATAAAAATGAGTGTCTAGTTTTTGAGTGTTTCTTTTGGACATAAGAGTTATGAGTATGGGAAACACGCATACGGTTAATAATCGAATGGGCGACCTTCCAATAAGAAACCAGGCCTGTGTACTGCATTTCAAAGACAAGAGCGTAACATCCAACAAATCCCTGTCACGCCTTCTCAAATGATTTATTCGTAGCTCATGACCGTGGTTCGGAACCCATCTCTAAATTAGTATTTTGGTATATTTTCGGTTATATTTGTGACTTTGAGTATTGTCGAACAATTTTCGACGATTGTCATGTCCGTAGCTAAGCCGAATGATTGGTGATCGAAAACTAGTGGTCGAACGTAATTTTTTACCACCATTTTTATGGTGGTCAGCCCTTCTGACTTTGATAACTGTAATACGTTCTAAAGTGCATCAAAAGTGACGAAGTTGATAAACTGTCCGTAATGGGCAGAAGCCAGCAAAGGTGAATAATCCTTCTCGCGACATACCTACCTCTAACCTACAACTTGCAGACGCGATGTCGTTGGACAAGCAACAGAACGCCAGCCTTTTAGCTGGAAAAAAAAGTGCTACGGCAGCTAATAAATTTATTTCACAAAACTTCCACTCAACTTTTAGAAAAAGGGCAGTTCTTAAATAAAATTAAGTAAAAACACAAATCCTTATCGTATTTTTTTATTATCACACCTTTTATTAATGCACTATAAAAAGAAAAAAATAATTCTTAACTAATAAATAATCTTGCCATTCGTTATGATAAAAAGATGGGTTAAAATTATTGTGAATTTTAAAATTGAAAAAATAAAAGGGATAAAAATCAATATTTGTATATTTTTTGGCTTCAAACAGAACATATCCAGAAAATATTGCTTTAATACTGGAATTAACACAAATTAATGATTTTACAATTGAATTTTCTGGTTAAGTTTTGTTGAAATCGAGACCAAACCGAAAACAGAACTGGAAGTTTTATGGTGGTTTTTAAATGGCTCTCATCAGTCGGGTTACGCTAAGACTAACATATTAAATAATGTGATGTTTCCTTCATCAATCTAGTCTATAACTATTTACAATAATGAATAAATATTATCCATTGTTTTCATGAATATACAGAGCGTTCTATGGCGAGTTTTGGTAGTAAAGACCAATAAGTTCCTACAAGAGTGAAATACTAACTTGCTTAAGATATTTTTTACTTAATAGAACTGAAAAATAATGTTTGAAATATGTACGATCTTAAAAAATTATTATAATATATTCTAAAGGACTAATTGAGAGGCCAAAGCCATTCATATCAAAATAGTAAATTTCCATTTATCAAATATATAAAAAAAATAATTAAAAATTGGTATTAATAAAAGTAGCTGATTAAAATATCACAATAGTAAAAAACTGGACATTAAGTTTGTCTTCATGTGTGTGTTCTAGGATTAGATTTGCAGAAAATGCAAAAGACTTCATCGGACTGATTGAAACTTAGAAGAGAAACTGAAGAACAGGAGATAGTACTTAATTGGGTTAGGATTGGGCACACACTCAAAAAGCAAAGCAGCTGTATGTATAGCTAAAAAAACACTGAACGGGATTCTGCAGACTGAAAGAGGTGTTGGAAAAATTCGCTTAGACCTGCAGAAGAACTGTCCATGAACTGAAAAGAGTGAACATATGCTGACAAGGAATCAAGACTCTGACGCAAAACAGAAAATATATATATATATATATATATATATATATATATATATATATATATATATATATATATATATATATATATATTCAATATATAATTTCCTTAGCTACCATAAGCCAAACAACGAACTTCGTTCCTAATAATTTAAAAATATATACAGATAAAGAATTCGCACTTTTTTAACCTGCCTCTACATCAAGAGCTGTTTTTTTTTTAATAGTAGCCAAAGTGTTATTACAAGATCTAACTTTTATAACGGATTTATGTTCCTATAAAAATCCCCTTGAAATCCTGTCAAGACAGACTTTGAAAAAGTTTTGTGATCAATTCTAGTATCACCCAGAAGAAACGATTGTTTAGCAATTTTTGGTAAAAGCGTCCCTTTCAAAACCAAAACCGGTCTTGGTACTCTTCTTAACGCTAAAGAAGCTCAACAAGGTGAGAGTACGTCTGATAAAACAAAACGTTTTCTAATACATCCAAAACATTTTCAAGAATATTATATCAATCAATGATTGGAATATTTCGCTTCAAGAAACACTATAAAGTTTTTCAAAAGGTATAATATTCCATGCGCCTTTCTGAAACACGATCCTTCTGCTTGGGATACTTTTGAGAACTTGTAAACAGGAACTCCTGCTTGTTGAAAGCGTTAAAGTTGTCAATGACACGGCCGAAACAGGTGTTAAACCTATGGAGGAATTTAATAGTGTTTTAAGAGAAACAAATTATATTTGTTTTTGTTACAAATCAAATATAACCATGTTTGACTTTTTTTTATAAATTTTCCTAAATCTTTTTTTTTTAATTCAATACCATGTAATACTTTGAATATTACAATATATTTAAGCGTTTCATTTATAAAACAGTTATGGTATATTTAATTTTTTATTGCTCTATACATCTCCATGTTCAATTCAATTAGCTAGTAGGATGATGTTAGGCTGTGTAGGATAATTCTTAAGAAGAATCACTGAATTTGGTTTAAAATGCTTAATCAGATCTTCATCAACCCAGCTTGTGTCAATGCCTGAGAGAAGCTGAAGGAATCAACAAATCTGTATAGGAAACTGCACCGCCTAGCGTCATCTATCGGTAAAAGTTCATACATTCTCCTCTCAAACACCGAATGAGGTACAAGACATGCGATATATATATATATATATATATATATATATATATATATATATATATATATATATATATATATATATATATATATATATAAGGGTATTAAAAAAACATTTAAAAGACATTTTCGAGAAGAATTTCGAACAGCAAAGCATTTTTCAATAAAATGTTAAAATTTAAAAGTGACTAGTTCCACTTTTGCCTATGACATCCCTCCCTAAATCAGAGAAATGAATACTTAAACAAGAATTAAACAGAATATGAATACTTAAACTGATCACTGCATACATCAAACACAAACATTATTTAAATGTTAAAGATCTTAAGCAAGTTTTTTGGTATTAAAAATTTCACTTTTACAATTACCAATGAGTTACAACATAATTTTTAATTAATAGGCCAAATAGAACAAATTGATAACTAACTAGTATGACAATATAACGTTTGTAAGTCTACCCTGTTCCTCTGGTACAATCCGTATATGAACACTAAGAGTTTTTTTTGTACTACATTTTCAACGAGGGTTTTAGTTGCGGATGATATCAACGAAAATTAACATCGATAATTCTATAGGTTAAAAGTTTGGATACACATTCAAATTTCGTACTGGAACCTTTGGTGGTGTGAAAACTAACCTTAAAATCCTTTTTTGGTAAAAAATATCTTACATTATTCAATTAGTAAGGGGGGAACCAGTCTTGGATTACTACAAATAAGATGTTTTTCTGTCGTGAAAAATCCGAATTTACTGAGTGATGCCAGTATAATAAAAAATAGAACATTACACTTCCTTCACATACACACACAATTATTTTGGATGTATGTTAAAAAAAAGTAAGCCCAAAATTTGATATAGCATACAGGAAACAATGAAATTTCTTCCGGGCTCCTCGGGCATCTCAGAATACGCTTGCTGACGTTTGATGGTGACTGAAGGAATGGGTAAATTTTTGCGTGGAACACGAAAGAAATTTTCTTGTTTTTTGAATATATATAATATTCTCTAGGAGCTCATTATGTAACTTCACAGATATACAGGATATCAAAAGAATTAGTGAACAGAAACTTAACAATGAAGGCCAATATTCGTAGAAATAACAACTAAGTTATGAAATGAACTACTAGGAGAAAAGAAATTAAGGAATAAATGCAACATAATATAGAGTATTCTAAAAATGTGGTAGAACAAAGAACTGAAAAAATATGCAAAGGAAATGAAACTGCACTCAGATACAATAAACTAATCAATAATGGAAAACAATGCAAGCTGGAGGAGCTTTACGAAGAAAATAACTAATTGTAAAGGCCCGTTAACACATTATCACAAACATTTAGTGAAATAGCTTGAAGAAAGGAAAACTGAGATAAGGGAGAAAATAAGATTACTCACAAGAATGACCTGGCCAACAACTCTAACAAAAAAACTCCTAAATGGAACGATAAAAATAAAATATTATGAGTTATTTCATAATTTGTTTGTTTTTTCCCCATTTTTATTCTGTTTGTCCAAGTGTATATATATATATATATATATATATATATATATATATATATATATATATATATATATATATATATATATATATATATATATAATCATAAAGCCCTTTTCTTACTCTACAAAACAATAGGCATCATTTTTCTGAAACACTTAATTTGAATTCAGTTTTCGAATTTTGAAATGGAAATTCCAGGCCGAAAAATTCTCATTATCCACAGTTGTTATGTTTCGTCTTTCGTCGTGGTCAAAAAGCTCTAGCCGTTCAAGGCATTTGCCCCGCTCAGGTCAACCTTCCGACTTCGATTAGGGCATTTTTGACGGCTGTTCGTCAAACATGCCGAGAAATCCCCAACATCTTGTACCACACCCACTAACCGACGACAAGAAGGATAATCCCCGCAACAAAGCTGCTCAAATTTCGGATGGAAGATTCTTCCGAATCCACCGTACTCTCCAGATCTTATCTGCTTACAGATCTTACAGACTTTTTCTACTCGCGGTCCAACCAAATGAGGTGTAACCTTTGCCAACGATGAGAACTGTCAAAATTGGCTTAACAACTTCATCTAGTCCAGATCCGGCGATTTCTGGCGAAACGACATCAATAAATCGGCCGGAGGTTTGAGCAGGTCGTGAACAATGACGGAGAATACTTCAATGATTAATTTGTTGTCATATTTGTTGCTTTTTCTAATATAACTTTGATAAAAAATAGGGGGGAACAATCCAATATAATGGTACAGGTTAGACAGACAGAAACAGAAAGTAAAATGACCACAACACTACTAGCAAATAAACACTGGAAAACTGGAGAGTAAGAAAACAGAAAAAATAAATGCAAAGCTTGACAAGACTTTACTGAAAAGGAAAATTAAAACACGTACTTGACCAGGACTGCATAGGATGGAAAAATATTTTTGAAGATTTTGCACGGTGCTCTTAAAGGCTAATTAGAAGTAAGCATTGCTTTGTAAAAAAAAAACTCATTTTAAATTATGGATAATTTAATATTGGAAGAGATAGAAAATTTAAGTGATCCTAAGCAAAAAGAAAACATTTTTAACAATACATTTAAAAATTCACAGATCATTCCTAATCACACTGAAACCTGTATCATTCAATCAGTAACAATCGACAAATCTATAAAACAATATTTCTGATTTTATCAAATGACAAAAAAAGAATCAAGAACATTGAGAATTACAAAGAACAAGAAGGAATTAAACTGTAGAAATTAAATATCTCTGAATTTAAGAGGAAAGTAAGTAATCTGGTTAGATAAATATGGAGACAAAAACCATAAGAAAAAAGTTATCAACTGAACTAATAATGAATAATAACTGAAGAAGCACCACGGGAGGTACAATGAGACAGTAATAGAAATTATGTGAAGTCTTTCTTTTCTATTTTCTATTTTTTTCTATTTTTTTTTGTAAATTGCATCCAAACTTTTAACCCATAGTATAAATGTGTGTGTGTACCATAACATTTTATATTATTACAGCCCACACATTAAGTATACAATTAACAGCTCTAATTTTTAAAATTTCACTCAACAAATGCAAAAACACTGCAAATAGAAAACTTGAAAAAACATATGACTAGAAATTTTGAAATACAATTCTAAAAAAAAAAAGATAAAATAAATGTAAAAATTAATCAATTTAGATTTGCAGTGTCCTTTGCAGTGACCAATAATGAAAATAAAAATTTAATGAACAGAGTTAAAGAGAAATTTAACAGAAATGTTAAAAGAAAAATAAACTGAAACTAAGAAATAGAACACGAATCTCAAGGATTTGTATCAGGCAAGTCTAAAATCTCTCCAATAAAGCTGGAAATATCTGTGTTTAAGTCTCTGTGTTTGATTAAAAATTGGTGTTCTAACAATTGGCTGTAGTTCCACCTATATGAAATTTTCCTAATGATAAAGTCAGCCAAAGAGAAACAACACTTACCTGTCAGTGTATTTCTTTTGTAAACACTTTGAAATAAAATCTTCAAATTCTGGAGAAAATTCATTATTTGATGGAAGTCTTGGAGGATCATCAGCCACTACTTGTTTTAGTTGTTCAAAGGGTGTACCCCATTTTGGATAAGGAAAGTCTCCTGTTGCTAACTCAATCAGGGAAATACCCAATGACCATACATCAGATCTTATATCATACTGTGATGGATTTCCTTCAGGATCAATCCGCTCTGGCTACAAGGTTTACCAAGGAGTAGGAAAAACATAAAATAGTTCACAAACTTACTGCCATGTAAGGTTTACACCCAGCATCAATTGTTTTTGCTACAGAATTTACTAAATATCCACTTATGCCAAAATCACACATTTTGACTTGACCTTGGCGGTTTATTAAAATATTTGATGGTTTAACATCTCTATGGATAACTTTTAACTGTGAATACAAATAGTGAAGAGCACTGACCACAGCAAATGAAACTTTACCTAAAAACAAAATTCCAAAAATGAAATAATATACATATAAAATAAAAAACTTACCCAACACATATTCTGGCATTTTTCTGCTATTTTTATACACTTTAGTATATAATTTATCTAGACTAGTGTCCATAACCTCCATACATATCCAGACATCACCTTCTCTAAACAAGGCACCGTAAAATTGTACTGTATAAGGACAGTCACTGCTACGCATTGATATATCAAGATCCATTAGAAGTCGTTTATTTTCACTTGTATTTACTGTGGCAGTTATTCGCTAAAAACATTAGATTAAGTGAAATTCTTTAAATAACACTATACATACTTTCACTGCCATAATTGTTCCACTGGGAATATGTTTCATTTTTTCCACAACTCCATAAGCACCTCGTCCCAAATCGCAAATTTTTTCCAAATCATCAGCTTCTACATCAAATGTCTTATCATCTATTGTTATAGTTGTTCTAGAATCTAAATTTCCTGGAGGTACACTAAAAGTAAACAATAAAACTACACCACATAAAATAGAGTAATATCTAACTTACACAGGCACTGGTTCCTCTTGAACCAGAATTTTTAAACCTGGTTTCTTCTTACGCCCTGCCATAGTTGCTATTTCCAACAAAAAAAAATTAAAATTAACAATATACGCGGAATGAATCTATCTGACGTTAAGGTTAGTACTACCCAATAGTTAGATTTAGTAAGAAAACTTTAGCCACTTACGAATTTCAGAAAGTGAAGTGTTTAAAACTGTAACGCCTAGAATATATACTAGTATGATTTTTGTATAAAATTAATTTTTTACACCTCTGTCTCGAACGTGACCATAAAAAGCAGCAAGACTTTAGAATATGGTAATTTTGGACATTTAGTCTAGGAACTTTTCACTTTGCCCTTCAAATTTTCCCAATCCTTTTAACACATGATAATAAAGAAAATGCGACGAAATAAAACAACATACATGCTCTATACAAAATTATTTATTTATCTTCTGGTATAAAACACACATAAAAATAAAGCTTTTCATAAAACATCTGAAATTTAAATTTACTATTGGTAACACCAGGCATTGACAGAATAATCTATGTTTATCTCTTTCTTATACACATCAGAATTGAAATAATAATAATAGAATTTTGATTTCAATATTTCTTACATTAAAAAAAATGGGAATAATTAAAAAGTTATATCAATATCATAAATAAAATACTATTAAATTAACATTATGCAGGCAACTAATTATACATCTGTATCAGATGCAACCCATTCATCATGTTTATGTCTATGTCAATTTACCAAACAGTAAAATCATGTTTGTTTATTACAAAATTCCGAATTCGATATTTATCGATTTACGAATTAAATTTACTATGAATTTTAGTTGTTAATAGCCCTTCCTGAAAATTTTGAAAAATCTGGCTCGTTAAAGTGAACATGGTATTCTAGTTTAATTCATTAAGTTAACCAGATGACTGTTTTCAGTAAGTTAGTCGCACTTTTCAATCCAAATATGTGGATCATTAAAGATATTTTTCCACCTTTGGGATTCACAACATTTGCCGGCGCTGTAGTACTGTGCATTGTTAGTTTTTACATATTTAGAAAATTGAGTGGTGATGTTAATATAGCTGTACAGGACCATAGTAAAAATCATAGTTGGATTCCTATAAAAGTTACTGCTAAGGTAAACACAGACAAAGATTGATTATCCCTGGGCATATATTTAATCTGGTTTAGGCTTGGTATTGTTCAATATGTGAATCATTTCTTATACATGGTATTGGAGTTTATTGTGATTGTTGTGGCATATGTGCTGATCCAGAGTGTGTTAAGAAAGCAAACCAGACATTAAAATGTAAAGCTATAACCAGTAATAATGACATTCAGTTACACCATTGGGTGAAAGGTACTCCAAATGCCACTTGAACTACAGTTAACATTTGATATATCTTTCATAGGAAATTTACCATTGGGAGCTATGTGTTGTATTTGTAAAGATGACTGTTCTATGGAGCCTGGTTTAATTGATTTTCAATGTTGTTGGTGTCAAAGATGTGTGCATACAGAATGTCAAAAAAGAGTTGATGAGGTAATACTGATATTGGTTATATAATTTTAATATCTAGAGGTTCTTTTATGAGGTATGTGACTTTGGTCCGTACAAGGAAATGATAGTACCACCATGTTGTGTTCAAGTGGCTAGAAGAAAAGGGGCCCTAAATAAACATTTGTTGTTAAGAGCTGTAAGGGATCCAGGGTGGGAAAAATGGACTCCTTTGGTGGTTATAGGTACAAGATAATTACAAAATAATTCTCATTAAAATTAAACAAAATATTCTTAAGCAAACAAGAAATCTGGAAATAATGATGGTGCATTGGTATTGTCTGAGTTTAGGAAGTTTCTAAATCCCGCCCAGGTTATAGATTTGACTAATCGTAAGCCATCTGCAGCTTTGCAGTGGTGTGTCCTGCTAGCCCCCAAGGTGAATAGTTTAATGTCAGTCATTATTATGTTTTTCCTTTCATGAATTAATAATAATATGTTGAGTTTCTCTTTAGATTGTGAAAGTTTTAGTTGGCGGAGGGGATGGGACTATTGCTTGGGTCTTGACGTCTTCTCATAAGTTGGACTTAGATGTAAATCATTGATGTAGCACATTGGAGGAATACAATTTTAATATTCTGATAATTTTGTAGCCGGAACCTCCTCTGGCAATAATACCATTGGGTACAGGAAATGACCTATCCAGAGTTTTATGTTGGGGGAAGGAAAACAGCCCTGAACCTGACGTTCCTAAAATTTTAACCGATATTCAGGGAGCGAGACTTTCACGTTTAGACAGGTATTTATGACCTATTCAGAGTTCTAGGTTGGGGGAAAGAAAAACAGCTCCAAACCTGATGTTCCTAAAATTTTAACCGATATTAAAGGAGCGAGAGTCTCACGTTTAAACCGGTATTTATCAATTTATGAGGAGCTTTGTAATTTTACAAAAGGAACATCAGGAAAAATTCAGTGGACCCTAAAAATATTCGGACACCCTATTTAAAAAATCATTTGAGCAGTTCCAATTTACACAAAAAAAATTATTTCGCCCCGTGTATTTTATCGTTGTTATCTCCTTTTAACTTCTTGTATAACAAAGTTCCAATATCATCAGTTTAATTGTAAAATTTTAAAAGAAAGACATAAATATTGTATTTATACACTTCATAAATATCGGACGCAAACAAAAAAAATAATCTGGATGAATTATATTAAGATAAGTGTTAATCTTTGAATTTTGTTTACTACAAATAGTAATTGGCAGACTGGTATCGAAGGAACATCTTAAATTGAATCGTATACCAAAAAAAAAAACAGTTTTGAAAATAGGCAATTAGTGCTATGTCATTATGAAAAGGGAAATTCCTATCGAAAAATTGGGGAAATGCTTCAGTTAAGTAAAAGTACGGTTGCAGATATCGTGCAACGCTAGAAAAATTAGGACAGATTTTTTCCGAAGAAGCATTCTCATTTTCAAAAAGTAGTCAGCACCGAAACAATACGCCATTGTATAAGAAAATCAAAGTATATAGAAAAGTAAGAAAGATATTAAAACTTGACTGGATTTTGCTAAGGAGTACGTTTTGAAGCCTGACAATTATTGGAATGGCGTTATTTTTTGTGAGTCAAAATTCAACATTTTTGGCTCAGATCGGCGTCAAATGGTGTGGCGAAGGGTTAATGAAGAGTTCGGAACACAGAAAATCTTTGTCCATCTGTTAAACACGGTTGGGGAATCGGTAATGGTTTGGGGGTGTATATCCTCAGGGGGATTGGTAACATGGTGTTTATTAATAAGAACATTAATTTAATTATTTTAAGGCAAAATATTTGCCATAAATATTTTAATTTATAATTATTTACTACTTAAATTATGGCTGCACTAGTTTTTATTTTTTTTTAATAATTTTTTTTATTACATTTTATTTTTTTTATTTTCATAAGCATACTTAACGTATAACAATATACTTGTCCGAATATTTTTGGGATCCACTGTGTGTAATTTATCTGTCTTATCATCTTCCACATCTTTTTCGGCGAGTCCGAGGTATGTAAATATGAAACCGGAATTTTTGTATAGATAACACACATTTTATTGTATGAAAATGATAAAATATGTTTTATTCAAAGTATTGCCAATCGCAAGCTATACATTTTCCCCACTTGTCTGACAATTTGTCGCCTCAATAAACGCCTCAATCGTTTCCTTGACCAATTTTGCAGGGTGTGATGGTGTATTATCATGAAGCAAAATCACTTTGCGTTGCCTTTTTTGATATTCTGGTCGGTTTTCATGCAACGTTTGATTCAAATTGATCATTTGTTGTCGATAGCGTTTAGTATTAACGGTTTCGCTAGGTTTTAGCAGCTCATAATAGATCACATCCTGATCCCACCTAAAACAGAGTATTGTCTTCTGCTCATAGCGATTTGGCCTTGCAGTCGATGTCAGTGGTTCATCTGAAGTTATCCATGATCTTTTACGCTTAGGATTCTCAAATATATCCACGTTTCATCCCCAGTCACAATTTTATGGAGAAATTACTTTCTTTCGTACCTGGTGAGCAGCATTTCGCAAGTGGTTTTTCGGTTTTCCTGTTGTCTTTCATTCAGTTCATCTGGAACCCATTTTCCCATCTTCTAGATCTTTCCCATGACCTTCAAAGGTATAGATATGGATTCTCGTGCCACATTTAATTAATCCGCGAGTTGTTGTGTTTGAGCGTCATCCTCATCCAACAATGCTTGCAATTCGCTATCTTCAAACTTTTTCGGTGGTCTTCCACGTTCTTCGTTTTTCACGTCAAAATCGCTACTTTTAATTTTTTAAACCATTCAAAGCACTGTGATTTACCAAGAGCATGTTCACCTGTTTGGCAAGTATTCGACGCGTTTCTGCAGCAGTTTTTGTTTTCAGTTTGCAATTCCAGGCACAAAATTCGACATGTTCAATGCTATTACACACTATGCTGTTGTATGAAACTTGCATTGTTGTGAGTTGAAAATCTCTGTCAAATGTCAACAAAGAAATGGCACGAATCACGCGGTTTGACGCTAACTACTTGACAGCTAAGGCCATTTTTTGAGTTCGTTTATTTCTTGATTTTTTTATACGGTATTGTTTTATATTGTTTTTGTAATATCTGTAGATGGCAAGTTGAAGTGGTGTCAACCAGACATTTGGGAATAAGAATTCCAAATAAAACGTATTACATGTATAATTATCTTAGTGTTGGCGTGGATGCACAGGTGGCGTTAAATTTCCACAAAACTAGGGATAGCGTTTTCTACGTTTATGGCAGTAGGTTATTCAATAAAGTAAGTTACAAAGCAAAATAGTGCATCTAAAGTGCAAAAAATACAATAGAGTATATTGCAGTTGTTGTATTTATGTTTTGGAACTCACCAAGTCGTTACAGCAGATTGCAAAAACTTAGAGCAACGACTGGACTTATATCTGGATGGAAAACGTATACCATTACCAGAACTAGAATCCATAGTTGTTCTGAATATTGCTTCATGGGGAGCTGGAGTTAACTTATGGGGTAATCATCGAGAAGCTTCATCACTGAAATAAGTAAAACTACTAACGAAACTTGCAGGTATGGCTGATGATGCAAACAAAAACTCACAGTCCTACCATGATGGTATTTTGGAGGTGGTTGGAATCTATTCGTCATTTCATATAGCACAGTTGCAAGTGGGTCTGTCCACACCTATTAAATTGGGACAAGCTAAAATTGTCGAGGTAGGTATTGACAGACTGAAATGAACCATTAACCATTATTGAACCAATTAAAATTAGGTTAAATTATTTATAAACAGGATAGAATCACAACTTTTTGTTTGTGGCGTTTTAATATCTCTATTTCGGCCTCTATCTTGTGCTTGCACCCTGAACTTACCTTGTTCCCCTAAACGCCGAATGAACATCAGGAAACATACATACTATTAGGACATACGCGGAGTGGAAATGCTGCTTGGTACAAAAGTCTTGCTCTTCTGGCACTACAATTGGTCATTCCATAATATAGGTGAATATCGGCTAATTCTGCATTAGTATAGTTATCAGTGGCGGCTGGTATATAAGCGCTGCAGACCTCCCAAAAAATTATATATAAAATGACATATACTTCGTGACATTTAATTGTAGGGATTTTTTACTTGCTTACTAAATCTGGTAAGTTTATATCTCTTATTTTCAATTTTGGTTTGTGTACGCATAAGTAACACCGCCACTGATACTTATGCATATTTCTGCCTTGCCCACTAATGTATCGTAAAGTAACAGTTACGCCAAACTATTTCGGTTGCTAATGACTAACACGTCAAAACTAAGTGTCATTAAAGTTTTGTCAATTTGACGTTTTAGTAAATTATTTATTTTCATAGGTAAGTTGATTCCATTGTATTAGTTATTTTATTATGTCAAGTTGGTCATGAAAACGAGGCGGATACGAAAAAATGTCAAGATACACTTTGTAAAGAATAAAATTCTGTGTTGAAAAATGTATATAAGTTTAATTTTGAATAGGACCGTACTAATTATTTTTAATTAATTAGTAGCAAAATCCTATAACTCCGCCACTGGCTGCTTGTAGGACTTAATATTCTCTCAGATTATGGTAACCGGAAGGCTGATGATGGTTATTAAATTTGGTTATAATACCTTTCTTTAGTCAGAAGATTGTATCTCGAACACGAAGACATTTATGACATTTTTGTGTTATTTTGTGACGTAGAATTTCTCAAAAAAGTCTGGCAGAGTATATTGAAGTGATCGTACACGCTATTGTATGAAACGATTTATTCATTTGTCTTATATAACAATTGCGGTCTCGAACTCAACTAAGATAATATATAAGAAGGTATTCCAATCCTCCAATGCATGATGAGAAATGTGTCAAGCGGTGGCGCCATCTCAAGTGTGTCCAAGGCATCAATTTAAACTTTTTATAGTGTTCCGACTTAACAGTTTGGGGTTCAAATCCTCACTATTGATATAATTTGTTTTTAAATAGTATTAAAATTATTCTATTATTAATTTCTGATAATTATTAAGCTGCAAGTTATTTTTTCAGTCTCTAGTATTAAATAATTAGTAAAATAAAAAAAAAGGAACATCATACATCATACACATTTGTTTTTAAATTGAAAAAGCGTGCAATAACTCTAATTATATAATTTATTCAGAAAATATAAAAATGATAATAACGTTAAAGAATCATTTCCGAGCGGTTTTAGTTGAAGTGCTCATATATGCACTTCGAGAGCTGTAAACGACGATATTCCGATTACCTGGTTGTACTGTTATATCTTTAGCTAAAACATGTAATCGTAAAGAAATAAATTTTGCTAAAAGTTGATCTCTAATATCATGGCACTTAGAAAAAATCAACGAATAATCTATAGCTTCTTCGATACTCTTCATCAAAAGCTGGTGGACATTTTGCAAGTGTAATCATGATATACCATATACAGCAAAAACTTCCTCAGCATTTGTAAGAGCTGGTATACTTTTTCAGTCGGGTGTTTCAAATTACCACGATTAACTGCATCCGCACTGGCTAAAGGCACGGGAGAATTTATTGCCCATTCACAATCTTTGCAATCATTTAATGTCACAAATACTGTCCAACCGGCAAGTCCGGCAACCATAAAGTCCGTATTTTTGAATTTCTGATAATACATAATTATACGGCATTCCATTTAAATTTTGAGTTTCATTATCTATGGTGTAAAGTTAACTTTTTTTTGTTTTAAAAATTCTAAATAGTACGGCTCGTCATCGTCTTCATATGATGCAGATGAATGGACTCATAAATATTGAACTACAGCAATGAAGCGCATTCTGTAACGCAGTTGGCAAGGTTTTGAATGAATATCACCACCAGCTCGAACTTGAGAAAATAAATTTTCTACAGAACTTGAAGTTAGGCGCCCTGTAAGGAGATAATCCAATTTTCCCTGTCCAACTAGTTCTTCGCGCAAGCTTAAAGCTGTAGTCGTAGCAAGAATTATAGCACGTTGATTAGGTTTCCATTTAATATCTGAACAATCAAATTGTAACTCTCTAATAATCTGCATGCAACTTTGGAGGAATTCTACTCGCTCTAAGACCGTTTCATCGCGTCCAAGCGAGTTATTTTTATGTCGACAAACCATGAGTTCATACCATCGACTACATAATAAAATAAACCAACCTGTGGTTATAGCTGTCTGTGGAAGTAGACCAGTTTGAGCTGATAGAAGCAATGCGTGTTCCATTTCGTGACTAAACATTTTTTAGCCAGTTTAGACATGCATTTTATCAAATTGTGATGGATCCAAAATTGCAACAGTAAGACCTTTCACTAATACCGATCCGCTGATTGATTGTAATTCGATTAATTTTTGAACATGAGCGATATCAACCTCAGGACATGGTGAATTGTTAGCTTGAACGATATTAGAGCTAAGAATAAACTTAGTGTTTATAAGTTGCAACCAGATTCGTTTCAATATGTGTGGAACATCGGATGTCCAGTGAAGATGTTCGTCTGGGTTTGATGGATGTGGACTCCTAGATGAAAGTAAATAGCGGCTTGACACGACACTATTTAGTGACCACATACCAACGTTTGTAGATCCTTCATCCGTGGAAACACATTTGACGACGATTCCTTGGTCATACAGGAATGTTATAATTTGTTTAACATAGATCCATAATAATTTAGAAGTAACTGATTTCTCTGTCAGAGCATAACCAATTAATTGTTTCCAATAACTTGTTAATCCAAGTGCAACGAATGCTACTGCGTGAGAAGCCATGAAACTAGCCGCCTCTTCTGAATTTCTTGCTAATTCTGGTGTAACTAATCCAATGAAATTTCCTAGGACACGATCATATTCAACTGCCGGATGAATTGACATTTCATATAGAGCTAACACACAATAATGAGCGGTTTGATCTATTTCCTGTTGAATTTTAATTCCAAGCCATTCAAGAATACTATTAAAAATACCAAGAGCAAAATTAAAACCAAATAATCTAATCCTTCGGCATTTCTTAAAGCTTTATAAGCTTTAGTATCAATTAGTAGTCTACGTCGTAGACCTTTTTTAATTGTTTCTTCTGAGCAAGATTTAGAATTTTTAGAAGCACTACCTCAAATATAACAGCTGATCAGGATTTAGAAACTTTTTCAAATTACTGTCCAATATTGTTGACTTTTCAGTTAAATAAGCATTTATAAGATTTTATAATGAATTATTTTCTACGAGAAGCTGATTAATCTGTTGCTCTAACACTAACTCTTTCGGTGATTTGGAAATATTGTGACTTGAATGGGCATGAGATGACGTTCCTAGTAAAGCTTCCTGGGGAAGCTGCGTATTCTCATTCGTTGAGATTTCCAATACTAAATGACCCAGTAAACGATAGTTAAAATAATATAAGAATTAATAATCGTTGTTTTAATTTTTTATAGATACTATGTATAAAGAAAATATTTTTCAAATTAAAAAATTAATTTAGACTTATATTTAGTTAACTCGGAAACTCCTGACTTACGTCTTTTATTACTAATGGAACAATCATCAGAAGTAATATTAGAAAGTTTACTTGGAGACGGTATCAAAATATCTGGAACAGCATTACGTTTTAATTCATATGTATTATTGTCATACTTAAATAATCCTTCACTAAAATGACGCTGTTAAGCATAAAAAACTATTAGAAATAATCTTTTTTATAAGTTTTATAAACGTTTTACTATTTCTTCTCAAAGATAATATTTTGATAATTTTATAATTTCTATAACTATAGCACTGGGGAACAGCAATTTTGTTAACTTGGATCTGTGACTTGTTTTTGACTAATTTTTCATCTCTGAATTCAAAAATATTCACAGTTTTTCTCTATCACGTCAAGTTCTTAAGCTACAGCATACCCCTCATTTTACCTTAGGAGTGTACATACGGAATGAAATAAGGTGAGATCTGATCAAATAGATTAGAATATTTTATTCATACAGAGGTTAATATATTATTAAAAGTTAAATTGGGTTTATACAAAAAATAAATAAAAGATATTATGGCAAAAATTTCTTATAGCTTTTCCTGGAGTGTTCAGTTTGTGGACATTCTCGGTTGATGCTCCAACAATAGTCAGCCATCATACTGATATCCCATCTACCTTGATACCGCGCTTCCATAACCTTTAGATCTTGGTGGAATCGTTCGCCCTGTTCATCACTAACAGCACCAAGATTTTCTGGGAAGTTAGCAAGATGACTATGTAATAAATGCAGTTTGATGCTCATGTTGTAACTAAGCTTTTTAAAGCTCTCCAAGAGTTGTTGAACAATTTCGATGTAATTCGGGGCTCGTGTATTTCCAAGAAAGTCTTTAACAATATTTTTAAAAGCCAACCAAGCATTCCTTTCAAGTTCGGTCATTGTTTCAGTGAAATTTTCATCTTTAACGAGTTGCCGAATGTGTGGACCACCAGCCTTTATCTTTTCATATGACAGGCTAGGGAATGCCAAAATGATATACTTAAAGCAGTCTCCTTCAATTGACAAAGCCTTAACAAATTGCTTCATGAGACCTAGTTTTATATGCAAAGGCGGAAATACAATTTTTTTTTCTGTCGACAAGTGGCTGATTTAGAATGTTTGGATCACCAGGTCTTAGGTCAGATCTTGGCGGCCAGTTTGCACCCAATGCTTCTTACGAGCTCTACTGTCCCACATGCACAAAAAACAGGGATACTAGAAGGAAACAGACCATTTTAAGGTCAACACAGATGATCCATTGATGCATGTTATATTGCAACAAGTCAATGACTTTCTTTATGTTGCCATATTCTTCACGCAAAGAAACTGAGTAACCTATTGGGACTGAACCGTATAAATATCCATTATGTAAGAGAACACACTTCAAGCTACACTTTGATCTATCTATAAACAATCGCCATTCAGTTGCGTTATAGTTAGAAATGGCCAATTCTTTCATTAAACCTACGTTCTGGCAATATACAAATCGGTCATTATTTCTGAAGTACTGCCTAAATTCACTTTCTCTGGATCGATAGTAAGCGACTTTAGCTGCTTTATCAAGCAAATTTTTTTCGTGCAGTCTTGATGCTAATAATTCCGATGCTTTTTTGGATAGTCCCAAATCTCGTGCTAAATCGTTTAATGCATGTTGATTGAATCCTTTATGAACAGAATCATTGGAAACTTTGAATTCTTCGTCCGTGGAGTCACTTCGATCTTCACTTGATTCATATTCTTGTATTTCTAAAAAAGGCAATTCTTGAAAAACTGGCACTGGAATTTCAGCTGAATGAGGCACAGGGCGTATAACTGACGGTAAACTAGGGTACTCAATTTTAGGTTTGTTTTTCTTGTTGAATCGTGATGTTTTCACTATGCAAAAGTAGCAATCACTTAAATGATCTTTGATCTCTCGCCAAACCATTGGTATACCAAACGAAAGTTTATTACGTGTTCTCTTCATCCACATTCGTAAACTCTCTACACACTGCTTGCACACTTTATGAGGGGCCCATGATTTATCTTGATCACTTTAAAATAAGCAAAATAGGCTTGATGGACAAATCTACTAATATTAGTCCGTTGAATGGGGATGGTAAAACTGCCACATATATAACAAAATGAATCAGGGCTGTTTAAGCACTTACGACGAGAACTACCAGAGGCAGACATAACGAAAATCTGTAGTTGTGTATGTATACTTTGACTTCACTATATCAGAGCGACACAAACCCGCGTACTTTAGCATCTCATGTGTAACTGACCGAACTAGTTTTGGATGACGCAACGTCACTCACGCCCCCACTTCTAGGTCGAAGAAGGTTCGCCGGTAGGAGAGCAGTAGTGACTTCTGTGATTCGCCAAGCTCAGTCGGATGCGCAACAACTGTAGAGAAAAAACTTGACGCGATGGAAAAAAACTAAATAAAGTTTTGAAAATAGCATATCAATTTACGTATAAAACAGCTTAACTATCGAACTCAACAGAAATTATTTTTCAGATTGTTCCCCAGTGTAATATACCCCACATAAGCGAGAATTTTTCGTCCGTTCCGTTCCGTTTTAAAATTTTGCAAACAGTTATCCATTTATTTCTGGTTTCTAAACATCGAGGAAACTGCAAAATTTTGAAACCTTTTTCACTGCTATTATGACAATCAGGAAAACTGCATCCACCCATAATCTATATTAAATAAATAATAGTCCATATACTTTTATTAAAAATATAATGTATATTGTTCGTAAGTATATACTTACGTTATTTTTTGAAAATAACACTGTCAACAACAAAATGTCATAAAAAAATATGGACATTTTGAAATAAATTATTGCACACTTTTTCAATTAAAAAACAAATGTATATAATGAATGACGTACATTTTTTTTTACTAATTTTTACTAAACTAAAAGAACTTGCAACTTAATAATTATCAGAAATTAATAACATAATAATTTTAATGCTATTAAAAAAAATTATATCAATGGTGAGGATTTGAATGTTAAGTCGGAACGCCATAAAGAGTTTAAATTGATGCCTTGGACATACTTGAGATGGCGCCACTGTTTGACACATTTCTCATCATGCCTTGTAAGACTGGAATACCTTCTTATATATTGTCTTAAACTCAACACTCAGTAAGATAAGCAGTGACCTTGCCCGAATTCGGGCAATAATCCTCTCCCTAATCATTAGTGTAAGTTGCTCAATTATTACCTCATTCTACCTAAGACTTGATCAAATAATTCTGTCCCATTATACCATTCCATCTATTAAATGTACAACCAACCAACTTTTACAAGCATTTGAACTTTTATTTGAAACTTAACTACAAATTAAAAAAAGTGTAACTAGAAAAAAAAATGTCAGCACAATTCATCCATTCATCTACTATTAGATTATTCCTTAATTTCTCGGATATTTTGGCTTTACATTAATTTCTTTTCCCGAAAATGTTAATAACATTCATTGTTAAAATACAAGTAGAATACTTTGATAACTATTTTTGGGGCTTGGTCACTTAAATCGAATTTTCCATTTCAGATGAGATTAAAGGAAAAAGCCCCGATCCAAATTGACGGCGAACCGTGGGAACAACATCCAGGAACATTGAAAGTGAATTACGTTAACTCATGTCCTGTTTTGGTCAATCAGAATGACCATTAATTATATTGATGTTAAACATTTACCATAACCATTTCCAAGATTTGTGATTAATTTGATGGTACATGAACCTTATAAATTGACTTAGTCGAAAATTATAAGGTTCATATGCTTTCCTTAATGGCAGTATTTCTTAAAGGCCTAGGTTGTACTCTGTGGAAAATATTATTCCTTATTGATGTATTGTGTTCATTTCATAATTCTCGAGTTTTATTATACTTAATAGCTGTAAAATAATAATTATATTACAAAAACGATATGTATTTTACCTGTATGATGGATGATGTTGAGATTTTTCTAAATATTTATTTATTGTTCGTGGGATATTTTAAATTATTGATTCTATGTAGAATGAAATAAAAAATTGTTATTTTTATTTTTGTTTTATTTCACCAAAAGTTAATAAAGTTTTCCAATAAGAGTGTCAGAACTTTAAAACGTAATAGCGGCAACACTGTTTGAGATGTAAATGTCACTCGTAGACTGTTGTGTTCAGTATGTTGTGTTAGTTCATACTGTTTGAGATTATTACGGTAAGCTTTAAAACAAAAAATGGTTAAGTTTTGTATTATTTTGTCGATACTTTTATCCCAAAAAGTATTTTATTTACACGAAATCTTCAAAATTTTAGGTATATCCTTCCGATAATGATATGGAGAAAAGCCTTCCAAAATTTCAGCCAAATCGATGAATAACTTTTTGAGTTACAGAGCGAGCAGTTTTTGAAACACAGTTTCGAGATAATCACGTTTAAAGTTTCAGTACGATAAAACGATTAGTTTTAGTGACTTACCGATCAATAAGTAATCCCAGGTGCATATAATAGACCTTCAGCCTCTTCGAAAAGCTGGTTTTCTTCAACCTGTTGCTGTTCTCGGGCTGTATGAGGTTTTGGCGAAAAGTTTGACATAGCTGCCAATAATTATACTTGCACTATACACACAAATATACTTGCAGTATCACTTGTACTCGGCCCGAAACTTTCTCCGTGTTTATCAGTAAATTGATTACCTTGATAATGTTTTTTGTAGAATTTTCTCGAGCGATATTATATAAGAACATAAAAAAGATGACTTAAATAATATAAAAAGAACTGCAATGTCTACACATTATATTAAAAACAATCATTTTATAGATATAAATAATGTTAAATTATTATACTCAGTAAAGAAAAGTAAAAAAATTAGACCTACTAGAAATATTGGAAATAACAATATTCTTAAGAAATAGTCAAATAATAACCACGAATGACCAGATAAATGTCCAAAACACCTCGGTAATAGATAAGATCATATTGTAATTGAATAGCCCGGTTTTTACCTGCCGATATTTACAGCTCAGTCTCTAAGTTTTGGATGCGCAGTAGCATAACGCCTCAGAGCTCATTCGAAGCAGCGCATTTGTCGTGTTAACATCGGTTAAGTACTGTACATTTGCGGAACTCTTCGTTCTCTATCTCTGGTAGACAGTGACCCAGCCACTCTTTCGTTTGCGCATCTCAGAGGCCAAGATGTGGGTTGCTGTATTTGGTTAGCGATATGGGGGCTCCAGTGCGCTCGACTATGTATGCGATAACTTCGTAAAAATTTAATATTTTTATTTTTCCTCTTGCTAGTATACTCCCAATATATTATATTTTCGAAATATATATATATATATATATATATATATATATATATATATATATATATATATATATATAACAAAAATGAAATTTCTAAAGGGATTTCCCCCTTAAATAAAAATTTGTTCTTTTTATTTCACCAAACACT
This sequence comes from Cosmopolites sordidus, assembly GCA_031761425.1. Lineage (NCBI taxonomy): Eukaryota > Metazoa > Arthropoda > Insecta > Coleoptera > Curculionidae > Cosmopolites > Cosmopolites sordidus. Next base: position 96,387 of record JARFXV010000579.1, on the reverse strand, counting down.
AATAAAGTTTTCCAATAAGAGTGTCAGAACTTTGGAACGTAATAGCGGCAACACTGTTTGAAATGTAAATGTCACTCGTAGACTGCTGTGTTTAATACATTGTAACAGTTCACAATCTTGAGATTGTCCTAATATTTATTATTGTAAGTGGTATATTTTAAATTATTGATTCTATGTAGAATTAAATAAAAAATTGTTAACATCGGTTAAGTACTGTACATTTGCGGAACTCTTCGTTTTCTTTCTCTGGTAGACAATGACCCAGTCACTCTTTCGTTTGCGCATCTCAGAGGCCAAGATGTGGGTTGCTGTATCTGGCTAGCGATATGGGGGCTCCAGTGCGCTCGACTCTATATGCGATAACTCCGTAAATATTTAATATTTTTATTTTTCCTCTTGCCAGTATACTCTCAATATATTACATTTTCTATATATATATATATATATATATATATATATATATATATATATATATATATATATATATATATATATATATATACCAAAAATAAAATTTCTAAAGGGATTTTCCCCCTTAAATAAAAATTTCTTCTTTTATTTCACCAAACACTAATAAAGTTTTCCAATAAGAGTGTCAGAACTTTAGAACGTAATAGCGGCAACACTGTTTGAAATGTAAATGTCACTCGTAGACTGCTGTGTTTAGTACATTGTAACAGTTCACAATGTTTAGATTGTGCTAATATTTATTATTGTAAGTGGTATATTTTAAATTATTGATTCTATGTACAATTAAATAAAAATTTGTCATTTTTATTTTTGTTTCATTTCACCAAACGTTAAAAAAGCATTCCAATAAGAGTGTCAGAGCTTTAAAACGTAATAGCGGCAATACTGTTTAAGATGAAAATGTCACTCGTAGACTATTGTGTTCAGTACATTGTGTTAGTTCACAATGTTTGAGATTTTTCTATTTATTATTGTACGTGGAATATTTTAAATTATTGATTCTATATAGAATTAAATAAAAAATTGCCATTTTTATTTTTGTCTTATTTCACCAAACGCTAATAAAGTTTTTCAATAAGAATGTCAGAACTTTAGAACGTAATAGCGGCAACACTCTTTGAACTGTAAGTATCATTCGTAGACTGCTGTGTTCAGTACATTGTGTAAAATTTACAATGTTGAGATTGTTCTAATATTTATTATTGTACGAGGAATATTTTAAATTATTGATTCTATGTAGAATTAAATAAAAAATTGTCGGTGTTTATTTTTGTTTTATTTTACCAAACGTAAATAAAGTATTCCAATAAGAGTGTCAGAATTTTAGAACGTAATAAGGGCAACACTGTTTGAAATGTAAATGTTACTCGTAGACTGCTATGTTCAGTACATTGTGTCAGTTCACTATAGAAGGATACACGATTCAACAGCGCGTAGAAATTGAAAGGCGACTCTCATTTTGGGGAAAAAATAATCTTTTCCCATTACCGGTGTTGGAACTCCCTATGGTGGTTCATACCATCCATACCATACCGATAGTGGATACGAGGGTGGTTCATAAATTTTTGTTCCTAATACTCCATTGGACCTTTCAGTGACCAATGAAAAAATATTTTTTTTATGTGTACTTTTGTAAAATGAGGTTTATCTTCTCTTATTTCATTCTTCCTGCGCAAAATTTACATCAAAATCAGGTGGTTTTTCGGTAGGCAACCCTGAAAATGTTTCGCCGACTGTTGTAAAAAATACACTTTACATCGAAAGTCACAACCTGTTCGAGAAATGGATCGGCTTTATTGCGCAAAAGAAGGGCAGACGACACTTTAAAATGACGATTTTTTTTGATTTTCATTCAATTCGTTCGGCGTCCATTTATCTAGATTGTTTGATTTTCCAATTTCCTACATATGGTTAGAAATCGTCACATGCATTACGCCTAATTCAGATGCAAGCTCCCGAACAATTGTATGCAGATTAGCTTCGACTAGGGCCGTCAATTGGTGGGCCCACAAAATTATTTTAGAACAAAGCTAATACCACAGTTAGAACGAAAAATCGTGCTTTAAAATGATATATAAAGTCAAAGCAATTTAACACACATTTATTTGAAAATACAGCATTTAAAATTAAAATATCAAAAACCCCAATAAGTTTCTTAAAACCTAATATAATGTTTAACATATGTAATTATACCCATTATGTGTTATTTCGTCCATCAAAGCAACTAATAATAATAATAATTAGGCATGAAAAAGCTGTCCATTTATTTGTATATCAAAAAACAAATACGCCTACTTATTGAACTAAACATCTCAATCAACGAAGAAACCGTGTCCGACACAATAATTCTCATATACCATCACAGAAAGAAAGAAAAAAAAAGAACTACTGTTATGCGGACGTATTTGAATTTAAAATTCGCCTATGTAGACCGTTCTAAATGCTGCTCCCATATCGCGAATAATTCCTAAAAGGAGACTGGTTTATGGCAGTTGCAGATTTGAACAGTTAAAAGTCCGAAAAAAATGTTGTTATGCTGCGTGGGTTTGAATATAACCTTATTTTTTTTATATTTCCACTCTCAGTCACGTACCGCTTTATTATTTTGATCTTAAGGTCCCTTGCTCGCTCAATAGGTACCACATGATCTGTTTCAGCAAGTAAATCTGATAGTTCTAACAAAATATCAAAACACTTCCTATAAATACCAGGGTGGTTCTGAAAATTTTGGAATTGTGAGCAATTTTTTCTTAAAAAAAAACAAGTGGAATTTGGGAAAAAGGTGAAAAATGGTTTATTCAAACTATGCGCCATCGCTAGCTGCACATTTTTCCTATCTCTCTGTGAATTTGTGAATGCCCTATCAGAAAAACCGTACATCTTTTGTGTACATCTAAGTGATAGTTGGAAGGTACCAAGTCTGGTGGGTGGGGAAAGAATACCCAGCCAAGTGCAGAAATAGTGTTTCTGACCGCTTTCGCTGTGTGTGATGGGGCCTTGTCATGCTGCAAAAACATTATTCCGTGTCTTGTAGCCAATTATGGTTCAGATTGTTCATTTTTGATGGTAACGAACGGTATTAACTATTTCACCTGGTTTCAGAAGCTTATAGTACACAACACCTTTCCGATACCACCAAATAGACAGCATTGTTTTTTTTCCAAAGGGATGTAGTCTTGTAGTCGATGTCGGTGGTTTTTCTGGACCAACCCATGGTTTTCGGCGTTTTAGGTTCTCGAAATATATCCATTTTTCGTCTCCAGTCACGATCCAATGCAAAAAAAGTCTTTCTTTCACGCCGAGAAAGCAAAACTCCACACACCTTTTTTCGCTTTTCCATCTGTCTGTCGTTCAGCTGATGTGGTACCCACCTGCCTTCCTTTACCTTTTGCTGCCTTCTGAATCTTTCCCATGGCATGCAGACGATCACAAATGGTTTGGCGACCAACATTTAACCTCGCTGCCATTTGTTGTTGACTTTGCATATCGTCTTCTTCCAACAATGCTTGCAATTCGGCATCTTCAATTTTTTTCGGTTGATCTGGGCGTTCTTTGTCTTTCAAGTCGGAATCACCACTTTTGAATCGTTTAAAAACAACGCCCACAAGCTTTTTGTGTTAGGGCATTGTCATCGTAAGTTTTCACAAGTATTTAAAAGCTTTCACTAGCCTTTTTTTTTTGATTGAACAAGAAAAGCAGTATCTGCCATAAATGCCTTTTATTTGGCTCGAATCCACTTTTATCAGTAATTTATAAACTTTACACCAAGAAAATAACTAAAATAATAGAATGAATGAATAAATGAAGAACACTGAATGAACTTTGGGATCACATTCAGGTTATCTGACAGACCATACAAAAGCACACTGCTATGAAAAGACGTCTGACTCAATTTCAAAGCAACCTATTATGGATAGATTGTTTAATCAAGGAACAGACAGAGCTTATATGAGAACCTACTGGAATCACATGGATGATCTTCTTGAAGCTAAAATCAATGTAGAACGAGGTGTCATGACTTGGTAACTCAATATCGCCCATTCTTTTCTCAATTTGCCTTGGATAGGTTTGCTGTTATCGGGATTAGGATATAATAAATATAATAAAATATATAATAAAATAAATATATAATAGGATATAATAAAAATCAATGGTGTCTGCTTAAGCAATTTAAGATTCGCAGATGATATCGACCTTCTTTTATTAGACCCAGATGAGCTACAAAAACACACACAAGAGCAGCAAGGGCCGGAGAATCATTTGGTTTGAGAATAAAGTCGAGGATAGAAAAATGACTGTTTTGAAGAGAGATTTCGATGCTGCGCATCACTATATATTATGGGACCCACAAGTGAATCAACTTTACAAAAAATTAGCAACCGTATCATATGATTTATATAGATTGAAACAGGTGGGTACTACGGATATAGCTTTGTCATAATATATATTATGCTGAATTTTATAGTCGTGTAATGTATGGACTAATTTTCTGGGGCAATTCAATTAAAAATTCCAAAAGCGCCCGATAAGAATAATCCTTGGAGCTTAAAAATAAGTTACCTGTCGACATCTTTTTCCTAAATATAAAATATTGACATTATCATCATTGTACATATATAAGATTGTTAAATTTGCAAGAATTAATTTTTAAGAAATGTAAACAGCATAGTTCCTTCCAAGAATACGAGGGTTGCTATTTATGTACCCGGAATAATAAATAAAAACAAAAAATTTTCATTGAAAATAGTTTTATTGTTTTTTAAAACAAATCTTCACAATGATCGATACATTTTTGCATACATTTGAACCAATTTTCATAGCACTTTTTCCATTCCGATTGAGGTATTTCCAAAACATGAATTTTGAGCGCATCAATCGCTTCATCTGGCGTCGAAAATCGTTGACCACGTAGTTTATTCTTCACGGACGGGAACAGAAATAAATCATTAGGTGTCAAATCAGGAGTGTATGGCGGATGACCCATCAATTCGATGTTTTAACTGGTCAAATATTGAGTTATTCGGTCCGATGTGTAAGAGCTCGTGTTGTTAGAGTGAAGAATGGTCCTGCGACGCTGGTTGTTTTTTCTTATTTCTTCAAAGACTTCTGGTTAGCGAATAGTTGCGTACCTTTCAGAATTAACCATTCTACGATTCTCTAGTAGCACTGTAGATACATGCCCATTTATCCCAAAAAAACAGGTGAATGGCATACAGTGGACTGTTGTTGGGTGTTTACTTTCAGGCTCATACGCATAGATCCAAGATTCGTCACCTGTGTTGATGTGATGCACTATTGTTGAGATAATCCATGCCGAAAGTCGTAGTAAATCATCGCAAAATTCTTACGAGATAATTCTATTTTTTGACTGAGATGACATTTTCAAGTCACAAAACAACACATATAGTGCCCGAATGACAAAACGTTCTGAGTGAATATTCAGTCAACAATGTCAAACTTTACTTTTTAATTCCGGATACATAAATAGCAACCCTGGTACAAAACATGTAGTCGTAATAACTTCGCTTACGCAGTACACTCGCTTAAAGTATTTGGTAATAGTGTGTACTATGCAGGAGCTAAATTTTATAATAACTTACCAGACAAGCTCAAGAGTATTGTAGATAACAAAACCTTTAGAAGGTTAGTATGGGTCTTTTTTGTGAATGCAGCCTTTTGTAGCTTGGACTTTTATTATGTTCTAGGCTGTGAAAAATTGTTTTATTTATTTATTTATTTATTATTTTATCTATATTTTTTTGAATGAAACTTTGAAACTTTGAATTTCTGTGTTATAGTGATACGTATGAGCCGCCACTGATTACAAGACTGGACAGAATTCCCTGCGCATGGATTAGAGAACAAACAAAAGTATGTTCCATCATTGGAAAAGTAAAGGTATTGAAATGGAGGTGGGTAGGCCATATAGCGAGATGATGAAACTGCAGATAGACCAAGGCAACCCCAAACGTCCACGAAGAAGACCGAAAACATGAAGAACTGATGACATCATCAAGTATATAGGACTTTTGGATAGTGTTGGCTTCTGCTTGATGAACATTTATTATAAATGATTAATAAAATACTTTTTCAATATTTCCTCTTTATCATTACTGTTTGACGCATTAGTTTCTTCAGAAATGAATATTTTTGAAACAAAATGGATATAAATACAAAAGGTTTCTACAATAAAATATGTATTTTTAAGAAATAGCGTTTGTGTGGATCTCTCGGACTCGAATACGTCCGCCTACTTGATTTCAATACCCGAAAGAGAAAAAAAATTAAGTCGTACGAAAAAATTTCCGATCGTGAAAATTCCCACTTAATATGCTGGCGAGGAAAAAGAAAAAAATATTTTCTATAAAAATTCCTTTACATTTGCCGAACAACAAAATTATTTTTTAGCAAGCGCTCAGTTTCCCGGAGAAATGACCGAGGTTGAAATGTTGTTTGCATTAATTATGCAAGTGGAAGCTTTTGCGAATTTCGAAATGTGTTTATTTTTTTTATCATCCTTGAACTCTCCTCCGCGCCAAAAAATTCCTACGATATAACCAGTTGGTATCTGTTTATTTATTGTACAGTTATCCAATAATATTGTCATTTCGAGATGGCCCTGCGCCTTTTTTTGTCGAAATGCAATAACGATCCTGCAGCACGACCGTTATAATGTTAAATTGTGTCGTTTCGCAGCGCTGCGGAAAAAAGCATAAACGGAAAAAATGACGTGTGCAGTTTATGATAATGACGCAAGTTGAAATGCAGTTAATGCACTCGCGATTCCGATCGACGATAAGTATGTACGTTCTTGTTTGAGTTCATCGGATGTGTCGATTTTTCGACCTGGCCCACTTTATAAGCACACTCCCAGATGACTGAACGAAATTCTTATTCGAAAGATCGACCAACAAGATTGAACTGAAGTAGTAGACGGCGAAAAAGTTCTGCTTACAATATAACTAAACTTATGTCTTTGTATCACGCAGGTTCTTTTACTCCAGGAAATAATTTCATGTATAAAAAAGTATCTGTAAAAGCAATTATTGGGTGTTCATGATTTAATTTGATACGCTATTTGAACTGTCAATTATGTTGACGAATTAATTTTTGAGCTCGGCCAAAGATATGTCCTTCAGGTCGACGCCTATTGAATCGTTTCAATAGATTTTTTAGGACTAGTTGCGCGTAAGCCCGTCCGCCGTGTTAACGAGGCGTTAATATGAAAGATTCGGGCACTTTTTATAAATATGGCCGGATAACAATGATCATTACCCTTATTATCAGTGCAACTAAATGAAAAATTAATTATTGGTGTTTTATTAGTGCTTCCCATAATAGAAGCACATAGTTGTATTCAATGGTTAAAATGCCATGGCTGTCCCCAACGTGGAAATAAAACTGAACTGGTTGAAAGGTTAGGATGGCAATTATATTCATATTAGTTTTATATTTATTATATTTACAATATTATATTTATTATATTTACAACATTATATTTATTATATTTAAAACATTATATCTATATTTTTAACTTTATATTTATAACATTACATTTATTTCTACATTAAGTTTGGAGCATATTTTAATTTGTATTTCTTTTAATACTTTTATACTCTTCATTGTTTTGATCAATCAACATTGTTTTGATTATCTCCTTCTCAAGACGGTTTTTCTTCGGATTTTGCTCGAGTGCTTCCATTTGGCGCTTGATTTCAGGATCATATTGAAAATACCACGTCTCATCCAATAACAATGCTGTACTTGAAGTTTTCGTTCTTTTTTGACTTTAATCAAATCCTTGCAATGTTGTACTTTGTTTTTGGAGATCCGTGAATTTGTGTGGAACAAAGCGTGCACCAACCTCCCAAATGATTGGTCAAAATGCGTAATTTTCAATTCCATTTCCATGTGTCGCAATAAAGATTTTGACTGATGTTTTATAAATTCACGTACAATCTCAATGTTACTTTGAGTAACCACGGAATTTTTACTAGGACGTATTTCTCATGACCTTCTTTGAACCGTTTAAGCCACTCGTGGACTCTGCCACGGAATAAACAATTCTCATCATATACTTGTTTCATTAATTGAAACGTTTCGGTGAATGTTTTACCATGTTTAAAACAAAACTTAATACTCGCTCTTTGTTCGATGTTGATTTTTCGACCGATGGTATAAACACATTGACACTTTAAGAGCGATAACTTGTCTTCTAAAGATCCGAATGTCATAAAATGTTGTTAGAACGTCAGTGAAGTGACTCTGTGCCACACTCATGGCTCCGAGATGCCCTTTCGTTGAATAGGATTCATCCAACTTTAATCAAATTTCTTGAATGAATGAATAAATGGAAAACCAGCCTATAGGTAAAGAATAATAACATCTCGTACACCACTGGAGAGATACGAATACACAGGGGAATATTTCAGGGGGATAGTTTAAGTCCTCTATGGTTCTGTATGGCTTTAATACCCTTAAGTAGAATGTTGAGAGAATCCAGCATGGGCTATGTGATGAAGAGAAATCCAAATATCAATTCGATATGGATGATCTAAAATTATATGCATCAAATTCTAATAATTTTCTAAGTGAAATAGAGCTTGTCAAAAGTTTTAGCGATACCATGCATGGAGTTTGGCATGCATGTCCGCAAGGGGTAGGTATTGGAACATACAGAAAACATGTAATTAAATGGACATATTGTTATTCGTATTCTCAATAGTGTAGAAAATTATAAGTCTCTTGGTATGATACACTTGTTAGGATTAACTCATATAACAGCAAGGGAAATTGTTATAAATAAATATAACTAGAGTTGAAAGAATATGTAAATCTTTGATCAGCGCCAAAAAAAAAATATTGGTAATCAACACTTGAGTTTTGCCTGTGGCTGCTTATACGTTTGGTGTAATAAAGAACATCGCATGCATCGTATGCACCGAAGAAGTTTTAGCGAGCGCCTGTATTTGTCTCGACATATAGGAGGAAGAGGCTTACAGAATGTAGAAGTAATGTGCCGTCAACAGAAAGATCGGCTAAGATCATATTTTCTCAGTAAAGAGAGTAATCTTCTTAAAGCTGTCTGTACATTGAATAGTAATTATAGTCCCCTCTATCTAGCACAAGTACTAACGAGGCAAGCTATAAAACTTCCCAGTGGCGTACTTCAGTTTGGAATGGAAAATAGCTCCATGGTCGCTTTGCAGCTCTCCTCGATTCTGAACGCATCAATAAAAAATGCTCTACAGAATTACTCCAAACATTGGGACTTTATGGAGAGACAGAAGGTTTGCTACGTTTCCTACCCAAGATCAGGTTGTAAGTACTAGGGCATATAGAAAACATATATTAGGGCAAAATATTAGAATCAATACAACATTATTGAAAAAATATGGTCTGTTGGACGTGACGATACCTTATTATAAGTGGAAACCTAAACAGGTGTATATAAGTAAAACTGCAAAGATTTTGTAGGATACCACAATGATTACTGATCGGACGGTGGAGGCTAATCGGTCCGATAAGATTATAATCGACGCAAAGGCTCTCAAAGGACTTATTATCGATGTGGCGGTACCGTTGAAGAAAGAAAGTTGAAGAAGAAAAAACGAAAATATCAACAGTTTAGCCGTATAACTAACAGACATGTACAAACTCAGAGATGTCGATATTATACCAGTAGTAATATCTATAAATGGTCTGATAATAAATGAATGGAAACTCGCCAAAGACAAGTTTGAATTACATGACAGATATATGATGATAAATATAGTTACAATGTATTGATCCTCGGCTGAACTCTATTGTTTAGTGCAAACATTGTAGTCTTGGTAATGTCTGAATGACTGTGGCGTGTTTATATATATTTTTTTCTTTTTGGGGTTTTGTAATAATTGTCAATGTAAGTATCATTGACAATAATAATAATTGTCAATGTAACTATCATTGACATATACAAAAAAATATATAAACTTCCTATCTTCTCAGAATTTATAGAAATGAATAAAATTTATTTTGAGATTCGTTTTGAAAACGGGAGAATACTTCCCGAAACGTTAGTGTTCAAAAGTTTGTATTTATTTTAGAACGTTTTTATATTTTTTAAAATCTTGTTCGTTAGGCAAATTTATTACAGAAAAGAATCACTGAGAAATTTGTCTCCGTTTGGTTTTTTGTTTTTACCCAGTGATTCTTTATTTACAAAAGAACAGATTTTTGATATTTTTTGAGTTTTAGATCGTGACGAAAAACCCAAAAAAAGAAGAAAAAATGTAATCTTGGGTTACAAACCCCGGCTACCGCGGATATTAATAAAAATATAAGATGAACATAATGATAATGTACAAATAATATAATAATAATAGTACAAATTACTTTAATTTTAATAAATATTCTTATTCTTTTATTGTAGCATTTGCCCTGTCCTTTATTTACTTCCCATATCCCACAAATTTCTCATCGAAATGAGCTCTGAAATGGTGAAAAAAAATACGACTAGCTTTCACAAAAGTTCCTAAATTGGTTGGGAAAATGTCACTATTTAGACGAAAAAGCCACTATTATGTCACTATTTATGTGAAAGAAAAGTCACTATTCTACTATTTTTGACCCTCTGAAGTGCTGGTAACCATGTCGTTAGGTAAATACGGGATATTACAATGGAAAAGTGAGATCCTTCTTGTTGTACACAAGTTCGAAGCCTCTCTTTAAAGTTTTGCTTCGTACTTTCCAACAGTTCTTCTAACAGAGTTACAATTTCTTCGCATATGTTAAGTTTCAGCTTGTCTACTATGCGAGTATCTCAATAATAGAGTTTAGTTTCATGATTCCGTGGAAATAGCAATAGTATACATCAAAGGGATTCAATCCAAAGTCAATGGTAATTGAAAATTAATATTTGTCAAATATGCTTCAACACATATTTGCGTAAAATGTCAATTCCTATCATAGTTTTTCGATTGGTGATTTAATAACTTTGCAATTTTTTCTTTCAAATGATCTGAAAAATCGTTGGTTGAATTTACGCAAGTTACTTCCTTTGCACCCTGTATAGCGAAATAATATTTTGTGATAATTAAAAATACCAAGATCTTAACATCTTTAAGAGAGCACATACAATTTACACCATAAGCATCGTAAAATATATAAATGTTGTTCCACATTATGCTAAACAAATTACCTAGATCCCAACAATACTGAAGGAAGGAAATTTACAGTATACTTACAACTACAAATATAAGCGCATACGTCGTGTCGATCTTTATCTTTATCTATAAATCATCTACAACGAAATGAGCATAATTCACGTCCAGCATAGTTGGACGAAGAGGATCGTCAAGAAGAAGAATTTTAATGAGCAACTTATTTGTTTCGAACTACATGCCAACGAACTATCTTTTCTTGCAAAAAAGTTTGTTTCATTGCAATTTGTTAATTATTAATTTCTTTATAGAAAGCCGCATTTATGATAATTGCAAAAGCGTCATAATCGTATAAGAAAATTCTTCAGTTAAATGCTTTAAAAGGTTCTGAAAAGAAATAGTTTCTGGTTCAGCTGCTTCAAAATATGTGTAGTAGCTTTGCATTTATCCTGATTACCTGATTAACATAAAAACAACATTGCAAAATAATTTAGATAAATCTAGTCTCAAGACAAATGTCACATTTAAGTACAAAATATATCGGGTGTTATAAGTTTTCAGGTTTTTTTTTATTTTGAAACTTTATTTAGAGAAATTGGTACAATGTATTTTACAATGTTTCTTTTGAGGCGATCCTAGAATCGACCCAATTTTTGGCTTCTTCGTAACAAGTGAAGTTTGGCCAGGCCATGAGTCATCGACCGGAATAAGTGGTAGTCGAAAGGAGCAATGTCTGGTGAATATGGCGGATGGGGTAGGACATCCCATTCAAGCGCCTCCAAAGTTTCCCTGACGACTTTTGCGACATGTCGGGCGTTGTCGTGCTGAACGATCACTTTGTCATGTCTTTTGGCATATTGGGGGTGTTTGTGCTTCAATGCTCGGCTCATTTGCATCAATTGTTGTTGGTAACATTCTCCAGTGATGGTTTCGTTAGGCTGGAGTAGCTCATAGTAGATCACTCCGAGCTGATCCCACCACATACACAGCATTAGCTTATTGCTATGAATATTAGATTTGGCCGTTGAAGTTGATGCATGGCTGGGCTTACCCCACGATTTTTTGCGCTCCGGATTGTCGTAGTGAATCCACATTTCATGCATTGTCACGATTCGATGCAAAAATCCTTTCGATTTTGCCCTTGGAGCAGTTGTTCGCACGTGAAAAAAAGGTTTTCGACGTTTCTTGGCTTGTGTTCATACGGAACCTAATTTTCTTGCTTTTTCACCGTACCTATGACCTTAAGACGCTTTGACATCGCTTCTTGAGGTACTCCCAAGGCTGCCCCTTCCTCTTGGGTTTGGCATGAATCTTGGCCCAATAACGCCTTCAACTCAGCGTCTTTAAACTTTACTGGCATCCCTTCGCATTCTTTGTCACTGGTGTCAAAATCGCCACTTAAAACGCCGGAACCAGTACTCACATGTTTTTATTGATGGAGAATATTCCCCATATGCCTCACATAGCAATTGATGTTCATCAACTGCACTTTTCTTCAAATTAAAACAAAGAAGCAGGGCTTCCCGCAAATTGTGTTTTGTTGGCACAAAGGTTGACACGTTAGAGCACAAAGAAAGTATGTTGTTTACATTTCAGCGAAATGATACATATTGATTTTTTGAGGGACATGATGACGTTTTAATATGAATATAATTACTTGATGGTCCGATGCGATTTAATACTAGGTACGCCATGTTTTGTAAATAACTCAAAACTTATTTGTACACCCGATAGAAGGGATATACTAAACGGTCTTTTAAATTGGGCGGTTTTTATAATTCTTAAATAAAACACAGAATTTGCGTTTATTTCAAAAAACAATTGAAATGACACAAGACAATATCTGCCAAATGACAACCTCTTGCAGCTCCACAGACGTCCACTTTCTTGTCAACATTTTGAATGACATTTGAACCATAACCATGGTTCTATCTCACCAGTGACTTTTCACGTAACCCCCAAAAAAATAGTCCAAAGGTGTCAAATCACATGATCTTGGTGGCCAATTAACATCGTTTCTTGCAATAACTCTCCCAAGAATTTTTTCTGTCAATAAATCAATTGTTTCATTAGCAGAGTGAGGTGTAGCGTCATTCTGCTGAACCACATCGTCCAGATCAATAATATTCAATGCAGCCCACAAAAATCCAATCTCACGAAATCGAACCATTCACAGTTACAGCTTCATCAATAGTTCAGTGCAGTACACAATGCACACCAAACACTGACTCGTAAAGTGAATGTAAAGTGACTAATTTAGAATGTTACTCATGAATCAATCGTGGATTTTCCTCACACCATATTAAATTTTATTACATTTTGAAAAATCATATTTTCTTTGATTCAATGGACAAATGCACGTCGCTTTGAATGACCCAGTAACTTTAGTTCCGGCGTTATTTGAACCGTATATGCCTTCAGAGCTAAATCCTTTTTAGGTTTTTCCGTCTTTAGCAACAATTTCACGTACCAAATCAATATGCTCTTGCGAACGACCACTACGACTATACCGGATTTCTCACGGTAGCCGTTCATTAGAAGTTTTCGTGGTTAGAAAAAACTTCAGGATTATTTAAGATTTTTTTTTTAATATTTCTATGGCCATAGCACTTTCAGTTATCCCGGAACCAGTAACTTCCTTATTTTAATTGGAATACCTGGTATAATATTTCATTTTTGGATTCCTGAGAAAATTTCATGATGCATTTCAACACTGCGCCTTTTACCCATTTTCGACTGATGCTAACCGCTTCTGGGGTCAGATGGAAGCTCAAAAATTATGTTTTCGAAATCCACATAGATAATTAATTTATCGCATACAGGGTGTCCAAAATTTGATGACCAATTACATTATTTTCAAAGTTAAAAAAGTTCGTTCTTTCAAATATGACACTCTGTATGTTATTGGATGGTCGGATGGAGAATTTGATCCTGCATCGATTTGCTATAACTTTCCCTATACCTATTCCAATGGTTTACTTGTTAATTCATATGTATTTTTTATGAAAGACCGATGAAACTACAAAAGTCCTGCCTAGTAAACCTTGATTTTGACAGGAATTGAAACAATATTGATATTATGCCAAAACAGTATCAGCTCACAAAATCGTAAGGTATCTACTTACAGTTTTAGTGATTTTGTAATTTCAAGTACAGTTTATAATGGAGAATAGTGAAGAATATTCCAATACTGATATGTTAAATTTGTTTTATACTGATGGTGAATGTGGACGAAATGTCAGACGAACATGCAGATTATTCAACGAACGACATCCGGACCTACCAACAATGACTCGCGGAAAATTTGCAAGGATCGAAGTTCGGTTTTTGGCAACTGGGAGGGTAAGGGCAACACGAAATCATCTAAAGTCCGTAATAGATAATGAAGATAACGAGATAAATGTGTGGGCTTATTTTCAAGCTTATCCACGGATTTCAACTCCAGCAATAGCGCTGGATTTGGGTTTCTCAACCATCAATTCACACAATATTAAGAAAACATAAAATGCATCCCTTTTCTGAAATAATTGTGCACGGATTACATCTTGGTGATGAAGCAAGACGAGTTGATTTTTGAGAGTTCATGTGCATAAAAATGACCGAAGATCCGAGATTTCTTCATAAGATTTAAAAGTAAAGTAAAGTTTTGGGGTTAGAGGCGCATCAGCAACTGAGAAGGCTATTTAGCGACTGGACCTACAGCTTAACGTGGGTTCCGAACCACGGTCATCAGCTACCGAAAACCCTGGTCAGCACCCCCCTCGGGCTATCAACCCTTGGTTTTGTGCTTAACCGGAAGTAGCTCGAGAAGCCTACCGACTGGCGAGTGACCAACGTAGGAAACCCCTCAGAAGGCATCCGGCCTTACCCAGTCTCGAACTGGCGTGACTGAGGGGTGATTCCTTGTCAGATTTTACACTCTTACCTAGAAACATTCATAAGAATTTTAGAAAAACTTTGTCTAATGCGGGATTCGAAATCGCTCCACGTTAACTACCGTAACGTAAGGCTGACGTCTTAGACACCACAGCTAATGTGGCTCCACAAGCAATTATAAATCGCTGAAATAATCACTACTGGGCACAAGACAGTCCACATATCATAACAGAACATAATCACCAGGACCACTTTAGTTTTAATGTGTTTTGTTTAATTATGGATTAATAGAGTGGCACATCAAGTGTACGATGAAAATTTGAATGGGGGTAGATATCTGGAGATGTCCTTATTAGTAATGTCCTAAATGTTTTACCTCCACGTGATAGAGTAAACAGTTGGTATCAACTGGATGGTGCTCCAGCACATTCCACTATAGCTGTACACCAGCAGTTGACCTTGATGTTCGAGGATCGGGGGATTGGCCCACGGGGACCCGTAAACTGGCCACCCAGATCACCTGATTTGACGCCTTTGGATTTTCACCTCTGAGGCCGTATAAAAGAACTAGTGTACTCTAGGCCTGCACAAACTGGAGAGGAATTATTGAACCATGTTCACGATGCGTTCACTAATATAAGTCCAGACGAAATTCGGAGATCTGTTCCGCAAGAAGTATATGACAGAGTTATCCAGTGTTTGAACCAAAATGGCGGTCATATAGAACATTTATTGTAATTTTACATTCATTTATTATTTGTTGAAATTATTTTCAATTTTTTAATATTTTTCATTTGTTATTGTTGTCAATCATAGTCATTTTGTTTCAAAAAACAGAAAATAAACGATGGCGATGTATCGGTTTCTGTCAAAAATCACATTAAAATAGAAAATATGAATAAACAAGAAAACCGTTGGAAATAGGTATAGGGAATGTTATAACGAATCGATGCAGAATCAAATTCTGTATCCGACCATCCAATAATATACAGAGTGTCATATTTGAAAGAACAAACTTTTTCAACTTTGGAAATAATCAATTCTTCTATTGGAACTTTTGGTGTGATGCACTAAACTTGAAGAGATTTACCACTAAACACCAAAACACTTTTTTGAACTGCTCGACGCACGTTTCGCTAACCATGTTAGCATCATCACGAGATGATTTAATCTAATTCTAAAACTAAACTATGTTCTATTTATATGAAAACCATACCTAACGAAGCGTGTAAAAATCATGAACCGTGAAGTATACTAAGCCTTACATTAATAATTGAAAAAGTTGACTGAAAGGAATCGGTCCTTTATCTCGGTTCATGATTTTCTTACATTTTTCTAAGTAAATGCTTTCATATGCATCCAAAGCCCTATTATTATTAACACTTTTAATTAGTCTTAAATTACTAATATCTATACTGTGATCATGTTCGATTGCATGTTGGGCAAGACAAGATTTTTCATTTCTCCCATATCTAATGTGGGCAATATGTTCTTTATATCATGTCAATATGGATCTTTTTGTTTGCCCAATATACCTTCGATCATAATCTTGACAACAAATGTCGTAAATCCCCGACTTTTCATGCTGCTCTACTTTATCCTTTGGATTACTCAGAACTTCTCTTAATTTATTATATGGTTTGTATACAACCTTAATGTCCACTTTTTTCAAAGTTTTGGAAATAATGTTGACATCAAATTTGGAAAACCCTATGTGCGATAAATTAATTGTCAATGTGGATTTTGAAAGTACCATTTTTGTGCTTCCGTCTACTCCAGAAGCGCTTAGCACCAGTCGAAAATGGGTAAAAGGCGCAGTGTTGAAAATAAGGTTACATATTTCAAAATTTGCAAAATAATCAAAATATTTAAGAAACAGTTCAAAATAGGTATGGGGAAACCCATCATGAAATTTTCTCAGAAATCCAAAAATGAAATAATATAATAGGTGTTTCATTTATAATAAAGAAGTTACTGGTGACTTCCGGGATAGCCGGAAGTGCTGTGACCTTAAAAATATTTTAAAATGAAAGAATCTTAAATAACGCCGAAGTCCAAATTCAGAATTTTAAGTTTTTTCTAACCACGAAAATTTCTAACGAACGGCTGCCGTGAGAAACCCGGTATATTGCTCTTCTTTTATCTTTCACCGAACAAGTTTCTTAAAATTTTTGAACAATTCGGTTGATAGTGCTTTTAGATGGACGATTGTGCAAACCGTAAATATCACGTAATTTTGAATAAATATTTTTCACTGCACGAACATTTTCATAAAATAATTCAACAATTTTAACGCGTTGTTGTATGATGTACGACTCCATTTTTATAAATGTCATACATTACACAACACAACGCCATCTGTGTTTTATTCAAGAATTAAAAAAAAAACGTTCAATTTGAAAGACCGTTTACTACTTCAATCAAAAAATAACAGAAAGGATTTATTTATTCATTCAAATTTATTTCGTCCCCTTCAAAGTAATTCTCTCTCACTGCAATTCACCGATTCAAACATTTTTCCCAGCTTTTATACTCGATTTCTTGTATTTCCAACAAAGCGGCCAGCGAACTCTCTTCAATAGCTTTTAGGGACACAAAAAGGCGTCCGAACGAAGTGGTTTCTTCAATCGAGGAAACAGGTCAAACGGTGCCGTATCGGGAGAATATGGTGCTTGTGGAATAATCTTTGTTTGCTTTATAACGAAGAAATGACGAATAATTATTGCGGTGTCAATCAAGAGCTACAGGAAATTAATCCGGTTGAAGAAGGTCGAGGCTCGCACCAATGAAGAAGAAGAAGAAAAACCAAAATTCTAGAAAACATTCGTGTCAGATGTCACACAGTCATACCAACTTAAAAAAACGAAAACAAATGGTTATATAGATACGTAAAGCGTGTGAATTTTTAACCATTACTTTTAAATAAAACTACAGTTTTGTAGGATTTTCACCGAATTATATTATTCTGACATGTTTTGCCAACACAGTAGCTTCTTCAGATGTTGAGTATAACCTAAATTACTATTCTATCTACTTCTATTCTACTAATTAAATTCTATCTAATTACGGTTACAATATTCCTTAAAAATACTTTATTGTTTTATGACACTGAAACTACCTGAAATTTATTTTAATTGCGTCTGGCTCGATCATAGCCCGCACTATTTAACAAATGGAAAACAGTGTTAAATTACAAATTTAGTAATGGCGAATTGTTTGTTTCTATTTGGTCATTTAACATTATATTTGAACCTTTCAATTTATTAATTTCTAACGATTCCAACAACGACAGTTTTTTATTTTTATTTTCTGAGATTCATAGATTAATAAATATTCCGTTAATAGAGAATAATTTTAATAAGCAACTTAACATTATTAAACAAATAGCAGTTAATAATAAATATAAACCTGAACTAATAGATATTTTAACCAAAAAGTTATATAAAAAAGCTTAAGCGGAAATGTATCCAGTAAATCTAACTAAACCTTCATATCATACTTTATTAAATTACATAGAAAAACCTTCCAATGAAACAGCAACATTTCTAAATAGTCACAATTACGCAGCAGCATTTAAAACAAATAATAGTTAGCATTTAAAACAAATAATAATAATAATACAAAAATAACAAAGATAAAATCCCATGTGAAAACAAGTCAGGAATCTATATGTTAACTTGTTCTAATTGTCCACAAGCATATGTTGGCCAGATTGGCAGAATGTTCAAAAAACGAATATCAGAACACAAACATCATATGTACATAAAAGAACTGATTGAGCTTATTCGGAACACCTGCTAAGTAATGACCATAAGTTCGATGATAATTTTAGAATACTACATGTAGAAAATAAAAATAAAAAACGGGCGTTATTGGAATCGGTAGAAATTATTAAATTTAAAGGTTCAAATATAATGTTAAATAACCAAATAGAAACAAACAATTCACCTTTATTAATCTTGTAATTTAACACGTTTTTTCCATCTGTAAAACAGTGTAGGCTATGATCGAGTGTCATAAAACAATAAAGTATTTTTAAGGAATATTGTAACCGTAATTAGAAAGAAATAATTTCGTTTATATTCAACATTTGAAGAAGCCACTGTGTTGCCGAACCATGTCAGAATAATATAATTCAGTGAAAATCGTATAAAACTGTAGTTTTATTTAAAAGTAATTTATGATGGATTTACATCAAGTAAAAGTCGAAACCGTTAATTAATTTTTAACAAATTTAAAGCAAATTTTAAAATACGACAGAACAACATATCAGATGTTTTGATTGGTCTGGTGCATTTGTAATGCGACTAAAAAAAGTATCTGCAAATAGAAACCATAAATATATCAAAATAAAAAATAAGACGGATCGAAAACTTTCCTTTATATAATTTATTTCCGAAAGATCTGACATTTTGTGCAGGCATTATGATTTTAATTTTAAATTTTTCGAATCCCGTTATCTGTGATTTATTCCGAAGTGACTAAAACTATGCGGACTATGTCATTGTTGTTAAAAGTAAATAAATATATCTGTTAAAAAATATTATATATCGATGTTTTAAACAAATTAGTTGTCGCATTATGAATTCCGAACCACATGTTTTGTTTTATTTCGTAACTGTTACACGATGTATTCGAATGATTTACGCGGTCTGAAGTGTAATGAAATATAATTTAATTATTATACAAAGTAAATTATAATTAATATTATTTTCACCATTGTTATCTACCTTTTTTAATAAATTGCATTACTGTATAATTCTGCAACGACCAGAATAAATTAAAATTGGAGAGTGCTAAGTCCAATAAATATTATACACGGAATGTGATGTGATAACTAAACCCCAATGATAAAGTCAGACTGCAAAATCATTGGGCATAGAGCATATCTTGTTCCGACTGCAACAGAACATCATCAGAACATGCACAGAAACATCGAAACAACTTAAAAAACGAACAAACCACTTCCTTTATATTCCAGCGCCATCTACAAACCGGACATAAAATCAATTTTGAAGAAGCCAAAGAATCAGCGAATACTGAAAACTACAAAGTCCGAACAATCAGAGAAGCCCTTGAAATACAAGAAAGGGGGGAGTTAAATACGCGAAACGACGCTCCCAACATTCCAAAAGTATGGAAATCGCTTCTGAATTGCCAAATGAGATTTTGGCGAAACGTCGTGACCCTTCATAGAACTATATTGATGAATGATTTTTGGTAAAATGACTTATTAATTTTACTAATAATTAATTATAATTATTAGTAAAATGAGTTCAACAACCTTTTAAAATAAATGACTCAACTTTTAAAACACCCTGTATAAAGACATGTCATATATTTAAGATGTATAATTTTTAGGCCACCCTCGTAAAAGAAAAAAAATAACATTAACCAACGTCGCATTAGATTAAGATCTAGATGGGAAAAGGGTTTCGGTGCCACAGGTGACATTGACATATGAGCGAATATATTCGACATGCTGAATTCTGATGAAGTTTTCGTCGGTGAATGAATGGTTGCGGTTTTTGATGCTGTGTGATGCTTTTTAAAACTGTCGGGAAATCTTGCAGGATTTATCGGTAATGGTATGAAGGCGTGACCAATCTATGATACCATCAACTGAATTTATTTAACGTCTTCAGTTCACGGTAATTTTGGGGATCTGATGACGACAGCTGACGACGTTTCGGCGCTGATTTATGTTTCTAAAATGTTTTGTACAAAATAATCCCACCATAACAATTCAGATGCCAGTTTATAATAACGGTATAAGTACCCATTTTTATAATAAAGTATTAAAAGGCTTTTTAACAAGATCTTTCTATATATATATATATATATATATATATATATATATATATATATATATATATATATATATATATATATATATATATATATATATATATATATATATATGTTGCCCAGTTGATATGGCTTGGCCCCGGTCGTCTCTCACAACTGCTTTCCTAGCATTCATCTAGAGCTCAGTTGTTGACGGCTGAAAGGCTAGATCGGTCCCGAGAGATATGTGATGTCGCATGGTGGCAGTTGGGCGAAGATGATCGGTGGCACCACGTGGAGAAAGGGTGAAAGATTCCTGTATATATATATATATATATATATATATATATATATATATATATATATATATATATATATATATATATATACCTGCAGGACTGACCACTGCAGGATGAAGGCCTCCTCAGCATGCTTCCAACTCGCGCGGTCCTGAACTTTCCTCTGCCATTCGGGTTCAATATACTTGATGATGTCATCCGTCCATCGTGTTTTCGGTTTTCTTCGTGGCCATTTATGAACAAGCAGTATCCATTCCCGGATTGCTTTGGTTCATCTGTCGTCGTATCGCTATGGCTTGCCCTCTTCCATTTCAATTCTTTTACCCTTCCAATGATCTCACACACCTTCGTTTGTTCTCTGATCCATATGCAGGTCTTTCTGTCCCCCTTTGTAATGCCAAGCATACACCTTTCCATTCCCCTCTGTGCTACCCGAAGCTTTTGAACTGATCGTGACGTGAGTGTCCATGTTTCACTCCCGTATATCAAAACAGGCAACACGCACTGATTAAAAACCTTGTCTTCAAACAAAGTTTGGAGTTTTTGTTCTTAAACACTAAATTGAGCTTGCCAATTGTCTGCCAGCCACACTTAACACGCCGTTCCACTTCCCGGGCAGTATCATCCTCCATTGAAATCCTTTGCCCAAGATATATGTAGTGGTCCACAACCTCAATCGCTTTCCAAAATAAAAATTCTTTTGTTGAACATAACCTGACCTTTTTAGGTTTATTTTCAAACCAAATGGTTCTCCCACCCTTTGCAGTTCTTGTATGTGTTTTTGTAGCTCATCTGGGTCATGGCTTACGTATGCACCATTGATTTTTATTCCTTTCTGTTCTTAATCGAGATTACGATCCCTGGTTAAGCAATGCATCCGTTATGAATTGCGTTGATATAGAATCAAATGCTTTTTCATAGTCAATAAAAGCTAAACACAGTGGCATGGTGTATTTATTGTGCCTTTCTATAGCCTGTTGGACAACCTGTATATAATCCATTGTATTGAATCCGCTTCTGAATCTTGCTTGCTCTCTTGGTTCTGCGTCATTCAGTGTTCTTAATTTTCTTTTAGATATTATCTTGCTGAAAACTGTACATTACTGATAGGGGGCTTATTGGGCGGTAGTTTTTTAAATTTTCCTGTGCTCCTTTTTTATGAAGAAGAATCACTTCAGCATTTTTCCATAGACTGGGTATTTTTTGATCTTTGAGGTATTTTGAGCACAATTTTGCCAGTATCTTATGTAAAGTTCGACCACCTGCTTTTAACATTTCAACCGTTACATTGTCCTTTCCTGGAGCCATTCCATTCTTCATCCCTTCTATGGCATTTGTCACTTACTCCTCCGTGGGCATTGCTGTCTTTGACTGGTTTTGATTTTCATATAACTGTGAATAAAGTCTTCGGATAACCTCTAACATTTCGGTACGCTCCCTACACACTGCCATCCGCACCCATTAAGGTAAACATTTGTGCCCTTTTATTTATCAGTTTGTGTTTAGCTCTGTTTATTCCATTGTTTTCTTCTAGTGTTTTTTGCACTAGTTGCATGTTGAATGGACGCATTTCCTCTCGAATAAGTTTTCTTATAGTTTTGTAAAGTTCAAGCTACTCGACCCTGCCAAAAGGACTGCCTATATTCTTCATTGTCCGCCGTTTCTTCGTTAAATCAATGGTCTTATTGGAGATTTTGGACTGTTCGGAACTTTTTTTCTGTTGGTGCGATTGCATCAGCCGTTTCAAGTACATTGGCGATGATCCTTTCATACTGATCTGATATTTCCAACTGTTGTCTTGCAACGCAGTAAAGCGGTCGCAATCGACTCGACAACGACAACGCAATCTCAAAATTGCTGTCCTTCTGCAGCAGCTTCCCATAATTCACTTTGTCCTTCTTCGATCTTAACATTCTTGTACGCTCTGTTCGACAGTTTATCCTAACCTTTGCTCGTACCATTCTATGGTCACTTCCAACGTTAAAACGTTTAAGAACAGTACAGTTGCAAAACATTCCATATCCATGTCCATTTTCTGCTGATATTTTTCTTATAGAATGAGTTCGTAATGTACAGTTCTTGTCCTTCCACAAAATCAACCAGTCTGTCACCTCTATTGTCCCGCTCACCACTTCCTTAAGGGCCAGTTGCAGTTTCACCAGTTCTTGCTTTTCCAATTCTAGCATTAAAATCATCCATCAAGATTTTGTATCTGCATTTCTCGTTGTCTAAAAGCTGGGCCACCTCACCATAAAATATCCGAATTTCCCCATCACCATAGCTTATAGTAGGTGTATGAGCTTGGACGATTTGAAGCTTAAACTTTTTATTGAGCTGAATAACGCATTAGGCTAATCGGTCAGATATACTTTCAAATTTTACGACACTATCCTTCAACTTTTTATTAATTACGAATCCAATTCCACCAAATTGTCCATTATTCGTTCCCCGAGTGTAGAGTACGTGTCCAGTTGTTTCCAGTTGATTAGCTATCCGCCTTTTCTTCGGGTTTCACATAGCCCTATGATATCCCAATGTATGTTGTCAAGCTCGATCAACAGTTCTTGCAGTCGTTCATCTGTTTTCATAGTCCGAATATTTCGGGTTGCAATGTCCAAAGTCCACTAGCAGTCTGATCTAACCCGGTGATTTTTAGCACCTTCTGCCTTGGGGTAGGTCTTCCCGCTGCCGTTCATAGTTGCTCCTTGGGCTCCGGGTAATGAGGGCCATGTTTGAAATTGTAAAGCCATGTTGGGGGATTGGACCTTAATCTGCCACGCTGGTCCCATTCGGGATGGCAGATTTTGGATCAGGTCTGAGGTCTCTGCTTTGGCCTGTCCGGCATGAGTTAGCTCATAGCTGAAAGTTTCATTGCCTTACGGAAGCCCCTTTACCACGCTAAGGTCTGATCCACAAAGAGATCATAAGGTAAAGTTCTAAAGGTAAAGTTGTATGAAATAACTTGACTAAGAAAAATTTATTTTCAAAAAATGTTATATTAATGTTAATCCGGTGTTGCCATTAAAAAAATGTTTTAGTACCTACTGAATAAACATAGCAACTCCGGAAATCATTATTTGTAAATTTTTCTTAGTCAAGTTATTTCTATAACTTTGCCTTTAGAAGTACTAGTTTATTACTTCGAATAAAAAAGTTGGGCTATGTCAGTTTAAAAAAATACAGCAGGTAGATGGTAATTGATCAGAAGCACGCCGGTTGTACCCGGAATGATTTCCGAATAGAAAATTGCCCAATATTAGAGTGTTTTATACCACATATCGTCGCATTACTTAAAAATCTATCTAGTCACAGTTTAGGTTTATGTACTCCAATTTCGCTAATACGTTGATTATACATTTCTTACCCCATATACGACAATTTTCGCTATTTGTGTATCCGTTTTAAATAAAAACACGTCTTATCGTCTGAATCGTTGAATTTTGTTGGAAAAAAGCTGGTTTTTATTGAATTCAGTGCATGACATTCGGGCGGTGTCGGGACGATAGTCTGACTGAATTAGCTCTTACGTTAATAAGAATTTATATGGTATCAAGTTTAAAACACGGTTACGGCCTAATAAAAGCTTTGAACTAAAATAAATCACGCGGTGGTAATGTCCAATTGTTATGAGTCATATATTCTCATAAAACACCCAATACGATGATATATTTCCCGTATATTCATACATCAGTTTCAAATTTTCATATCATGTTAAGTGAGAGTACCTGCAAAACAACTTCTTGTTGAAAGAATCGCTATTTGGAATTTTTCAGTGTCAATTGAACAGTAACTGTCCTAAATATTGTCTTACCTTATACCATAAGTAAATATAATTGTTCTACAAAGACTATTATGGCACATTTATTATTTATTATTGAAATAATCCAAACAGTAGGTTTAAAATATTTATATTTTATTATTGAACAATATATAAGTGGACCAAGGTCATGCATACTCGAACTTTTTATTACAGCATTGACTAAAGTAATTTTAATACGACTTAAAATAAAATTTATAATGGTTTTCTGACCTTTTTGATTCTGAATTACAGAAATTAAATCAGTCATTTGATAAACCAATGCTTTTCTTTGAAGATTTTGAATCTAAAGCTAATAACACATCGGTCAATAAGTTCCCGGCCTGATATATAGATGACGTCACTTACCAAAATCATTACCAGTGGACGATTGTGCTAACTTTCAAATGTGTCAAAATTTTATGACACTCCGTCTGCTAGCTTCTGAGTTGCTGTGCTTTAAGTGACGCAACTTTTGTTATTTTTAAAACAATGGACAAAAAAATAATTTCATGTGTTGATTAAGCATTGTTTTTTGATGACGAAAAATACCGTTGAAGCAAAACAATGGCTTTATTATTACTAATAAACATAACCTGAACTTTGCCCCAGGAAAATCAACCATAATTGATTATCATTGTGATACTGAACGGCTCTAGACATCCAAATGAGGTGGTTAGACGAAACAACATCAGAAAAATTAACAAAATTTATTCAAATATTTCTTATAACCGCAAAGTAAAGTAAAGCTAACATGTTTTTAACACGTTTCGCAAACCGTGTTAGCATCATTAGGAGATGATTTAATCTGGTTAAATTGAATTTAATCTAGATTAAATCATCTCCTGATGATGCTAACATGGTTAGCAAAACGTACGTCGAGCAGTTCAAAAAAAGTCATTTGGTGTTTAGTGATAATTCTCTTCAAATTTAGTGTTTCAGATCAAAGGTTCCAATAGAAGAATTGATACATTTCATACCATAAAAGTAATAATGAGTAGGTCAACCATAGTTATTACAACACCAACTCTGCGAAGCATGGTTCGAGTTAGATGATCTATGTCTTCCTCCTACTAGATCGGTCAATCCCATGTTCTATCAAATTTTGTCAGCCAGTCGAATGACGTTATCGTAAACACTTGTAAAAACTGCAGTTTGGTGAGTTGGATGTGGGCTGGCATTATCAAGTCGAAAGATAATATTTGGATGAGCTTGCAGATACAGTTTAAAAGTATGTCATCTATTAAATTCTTCTTCTTCTACTCCCCATCTTAATATTAGGCGTCGTAGTGTTTCTCTCAACTTTTAATCCCTCTTTTCCATGCACTACGATCGTTTCACACGTTCTCATTTCCGTCCGCAATTTTCCGTTACTCTTTCCTATGTTGGATAATCGTGGTCTCCATGTAATTATAGGTCTGTCCCTTCTTCTTCAACTCTTCTTGCTTCCACCAATTTCCTGTTGAGTATGTTCAGATTCATTCTGCATAAATGGCCGAACTACTGTTTTATCTTTTAATGTATGGTTGTTTTAATGCTTCCCCCATTGTTTCGTTTCTTATTTTATTCCTTTTTGTTTTCCTCGCAATTTTTCTAAATAATTTCAATTCCATCGTGGTTATTTTTCTACAATGATTTGGTGGTAATATCCACGTTTGGCTTGCCTACTGATTTGTGGTTCAATGGTTTGTGATTGTTGGTTCAATGATTGAGTGATATATTTGTAGTTTTGTTTTATCTTCCATTTTTCTTTTACCTAGTATTGTTCGGTTTAGTTCATAGTATAAGCTATTTGCCCATTCGCATCTCTTTGCAATTTCATTGCCCATCTTTCCATCATCTGATATTACTACTCCCAAATATTGGTAGGTTGAAACTCTTTCTATTCATATGTTTCTACCTAATATTTCATTATTTGAATTTCCATTATATTTTTTATGGTTAATGTCATGTCATCTTCTCTATTTCCTCTATCTATATGTCTAATAGTTTTTGCATCTTTGTGTTTGAGTCCGCTAAAATTACTATGGCATCCGCGTATAAAAGCTCTTCCAATCTAAGTTCTGACATATTTCTATATCCTGTTATTGTATTTAGGTTTTTTGTTTTCTCTTTTCTGTTTTTCTTTATTTGATAAACATAAATGTAAAATGATCTCTTTGTCCATTTTAAATTCCTCGTATGTCACTTCATTTAATTGAACTGCACCTCTCACTATTTTATACGTACTTTTGATTGATTCTATAACGTCTCGTGGTATTTCCAGGTCGATTATACATTTCCATATGCTGTGTCTGTTTACCGAATCATACACCGCTTTCAGATTTCAGGTCTTTCTATAATATTATTTATTACAAATAAGTTGTGTTGTGTAATGTGTTGTCTGCCTTCCCTTTCTAAAGTTGGCTTGTTCTTTCATTTTATTGTCTTGAAATATTCTTAGTCCTTGCTCTAGACTTAAACCATCTTAGATTTGCAGATGATATTATTCTCATTTCACAAGACCCAGAGGAGCTGCAAAGACGCATACAAGAACTGCAAAGGGCTGGCGAACCATTTGGCTTGAAAATAAACCTGAAAAACAGTCAGGTTATGTTCAATAACTTCGCTCAGGACAGAAGAATTTCAGTTTTAGGAAGGAATTTAGAGATTGTGGACAGCTTTGTATATCTTGGGCAGACGATTTCCATGGAGGGGAATACCGCCCGGGAGGTGGAACGGCGTGTTAAATGTGGCTGGCAGGCATTTGGTAGGCTCAACATAGTGTTTAAGAGCAGACTCCCACTTTGCCTGAAAAGAAAAGTATTCGATCAGTGCGTTCTACCCGTTATGACATACGGAAGTGAAACCTGGACACTCACATCGCAATCAATTCAAAAACTTCGGGTGGCACAGAGGGGAATGGAAAGATGTATGCTTGGCATTACAAGACGAGACAGAAAGTCCTGCGCATGGATCAGGGAACAAACAAAAGTCTGTGACATCATTGGAAGAGTAAAACAGTTGAAATGGAGATGGGCAGGCCATATAGCGAGGCGATGGGACGACAGATGGACCAAGGCAATCCTGGAGTGGATACCGCTTGATCGCAAACGTCCGCGAAGAAGACCGAAAGCACGATGGACTGATGACATCGTTAAGTATACTGGACCCGAGTGGCAGAGGAAAGCCCAGGACCGTGAAGGTTGGAAGCATGCTGAAGAGGCCTTCATCCTGCAGTGGATCGATACGGGCTGATGATGATGATGATGATATACATATATATATATATATATATATATATATATATATATATATATATATATATATATATATATATTTGATTTAACATTTTGTATGATTTCAGTTTTCGGGAAAAACACTGCAATCGCAAGCCCAACAAATTGTGTTCAATGTTTATGAGTATTTCGAAATGGAAAAAAGGAATGGGGGACCTTTAGAGCTTCTTTTAACTATTCAAGAGGTAAATAATGCTTAATTTGATTAGGTTTTACTTATTTTGCGTTATCATATAATAATATTTTTGAAGAGCTGCAGCATCAGTGCAAAGAAGAATTCTTGCAGTGAAACAAGAGGGATTTTTTAATCGTGAAATTGCCAGGAAGATTTCACGTATTGCCTCAGTGGTCAAACAAATGTTCAACGTTCACTCGAGAAAACCCCATAGATAAAAAGCAAAAGAATAACACAATAAACACCGCTTAATCCTCATCTCTTGCAGCTCTTCAAAAAAAAATATTATCATATGATAACGTAAAATAAGTAAAACGTAATCAAATTAAGCATTATTTACCTCTTGAATAGTTAAAAGAAGCTCTAAAGGTCCCCCATTCCCTTTTTCCATTTCGAAATACTCATAAATATTGAACACAATTTGTTGGGCTTGCACTTTCAGTGTTTTTCCCGAACACTGATACCTTAAAAGTTCGCACGTCCACATTTACGTTATTATTTTAGAACGGTAATTTATCTTTCAGTATGTTTTTAAAATTAGTCAATATAAATTCTATTTTTATTAAACGTTTGTAAAAAAATGTCATTGGTTAGGTTAGAATCATTGAAGGAAATAAAATGTATGAATCTTTATAAATACTCACCGATAACAAAATAATCAATAACAGTAGCTCTTATAAGAACTGGACTTTACAGCACAAAATTTCACTTAAAAACACAATAACAAAACAAGTCAAATGTCAACCAAAACAGGACGCTGTACTCAATAGACGAACTTTTAACCGACGGTACGAACAAACACCTTTTAATTATTTCTTACTTTCTCTTTCTACCACGCTGTAACGCTATCTCATAGACGAAGGCATACTTATTGATTTTTCATCTCCTTCTTTCTCGTTCGGTAAAATAAAAAGAACATATTCAGACAATGTCTATGATATAGGCATAAATTCATGACACATGGGTAATCTTTCAGCGCTTCAGCTGTAACTTTGTATTTAATTACCAGTTCTGTAATTATTTACTGAAGTTAAAATTTAATATTAGGTTCAAATTCTAAAGTGATAGGTCTAAAATTTAAAAAAAGTCAAAAAATAAGAGTCGAGGAGATTTGGCAACCTAATAAATTATAACTAACCAAACATTTTTCCAATTGTCTGTTTAAAAAATCATGTTCCAAGCTACCTGCATTTCTTACATTTAATCTGAGATCTTTGCGGTTTTCTGATTTGATCATATTCTACACACGTTTAGTTTCTACTGAAACCAGAAACAATCTAAACATTTATTGTTAATTGTGTAGATAAGTAGCAGGAAAAAAATACTTTCACGGAAGGCATATCAAGTTATTCTTCAATTTTTCTCTGAATTTATAAAATGGGTTTTCAGATATAATAACTGATACATTTAGTGTAAGTCGCTTCTACAGAGCCTTCATTTAATCTTATAATTCACGTGACTGGTGATTTATTTACACTTAAGAACCTTAATTTTTTTATGATGTATTATTTAAAGGTGTAATTATTTGTCATCAAAAATGTTAAGATTTCCCTAGATCTGTCATAATAAAACAACGTATAAGATTTATAATATATATATATATATATATATATATATATATATATATATATATATTCATACATACATATATATATATATATATATATATATATATATATATATATATATATATATATATATATATATATATATATATATATATATATATATTCATATATATATATATACATATATATATATATATATATATATATATATATATATATATATATATATATATATATATATATTTATATTTGAACTATATGTATATATGATATGAATTATATGTATATATGAACATTTTCTTGATTACTTGACTGAGAACGGGCCCCACCCATCCCTTTCATTAGAGGGCGCATTTTTCGTCTCTTGATGTTTAGACTCTTCAGGGTACCGACATGTGCTCTCTCGTCAAGAATAGGAAGATCCCATCCACAGTCAACACCCATACTTTATGCCGACTTCCCATCGGATGGCGTATATATGCAGTCTTAGAATTCTTTGGACTGCGTCCAATGCGATAACAGTACTGAGTGTCATCAGACACCCAATTTCTGGGTTCCACAATCTCATGTGGAACACACAATAATCTGCGTCTCCGCCTAAATGAACATTTTGTTAATTTCTTGACTGGGAACGGGCCCCACCCATCCGTTCCATCGGAGGGCACACGTTTCGTCTCTTGGTGGAAGGTGGTAATAAAAATTTCTATTAAAATTACAAAAAACTGTTTTTTTTATAAGTCCCGTTCTGTTTTTATCACATAGTAAATTTATACTATTTATCAGTTGCAACTGATTGTGATTGGTCTTTAAAGTTTGATATATTATTTGTTTTATTTAATAGACGAGGAGAAGAATTTGATGGGAGGAAATGACTTCTTAACATTACTGGAAATATTTGAAAGGCAGGAGACTAACACTAGACCAATTTTCTTGGCAATGAGCCAATGGAAACGATAATAAACAATTCAAAAATAAAAACGATTAATTAATATTCTATAAACATTAAATATTTGGTGTATTTACTTTATTCACGTTTTCAAGAAGTTTCAACCTACTCCACTAAGCGACTAAATGTCTCAACCTACCCCACCTTCCCCTATATATATATATATATATATATATATATATATATATATATATATATATATATATATATATATATTATTATTATTCACGAATGGGCCCTGGTGGACCACGCGAAGTACAATTAGAGAGGCGTTTGTTGTTGTTAGCCTTCCTTTGAGCCCATACTAATTTCATTCTTTCGCTATGAGCTTTTTTCCTTTCGTCAGACCAAGTTGTTCCAGTCTTCCTACATTTTTCTCTCTGGCCAACCTACCAAACGTTAACCTTGTGTCTGAAACAACCTCTATCGTGAATTTCACTTTGTGTAATATTATCTTAGGTCCTCTTTAATTGCCGCAATCCATTTAATTATTTCTACTTTAGCTCTACTCCTATTTTCATAAAATTCGACTATTTATCTAGTTAGCCTACTCGGATTCATCCGTTTGATGTGTCCGTAAAACTTAAGTCTTCTTTTTCTCATATCGCTATGTATATCTGTGTATTGTTTGATTTCTTGGTTTTCTCGAAGTCGGTATGTTGTGTTATTTATTTGTTTGGGGCCTAGGATTTTTCTTATGATTTTTCTTTCCTTCTTTTCAATGTCCTCGATGTCCCTCTTTCTATTATATATATATATATATATATATATATATATATATATATATATATATATATATATATATATATATATATATATATTGATAGGTTACTAAAAGTCGGATAAAAGTAAGACCTTGAACTCTTTGAGGGCAACGTGGATTCGTAACAAAATAATTCAAAAAGTTTTGCGGCGAAACGACAGACGATATTAATCTGGGAAGGCTGCGAAGATATATCTTTCACGTCGCGATACAACGTTATAGGCAGCACGAGCAGTCATAAGGAAGTCGAACTGAGAACTCTATCGGAATATGTTGTCTGGTTGGGTTAGGTCGGATGATATAGAGAGTATATTGGGTGATTGAAAAATGAATGTGTTTATATCATCTATGGTTGTTAAAATATTCGTTAGGAAATTAACATCCGTTATAATACAAGAGACAATATGGTAGCATCAGCAGAATAAGGTTACACCACATTTTTTTTTAAATTTTGTACTACCGAATAATTTTTTGAAGGAAAAAAATCAAAGCTGCTAGAAGGATGCAAAATTAGTAAATATGGTGGATACTTCGATAATTCAGTGAATTTGGTCATCGCTGAACCATCAACATATATTTGTCAGTAGATACATGGTCATGTTAAGGACGTAAAATTTAACAATCATCACTTATATAATTGCTGCTATTGGCTGGGAGCATATGCTCCTGATATATTTATAATGTAGGGGAAGGTGGTAAATACAAATAAAATCAGCATGGTAAATACAAATACGCGATAACCAATTCTATTCTTAGTATTATCACTTGCTTGAGGTAGGAGGCTGTGCTGTCTCTCAAAAGGAAATTAATTTTGCTTCTAGATAATGCACAGTTACATACAGCACAAATGACCCTGGAAACCATCACCGAGTTAGACTGGGAGATTTTATCGAATCCGGCGTATTCGTCAGACTTTGTCTCTTCGGATTTTTATCTCTTGCGACAACTGCAACATCATCTGGTTGATTGCCGCTTCAGTTGAGGAAATCGAAAAAAGCCTCAATGACAATCAAAATCACTAAGTTTTTTTCGATCTGAAATCCGCCCAGCTGCCTGAAAAGTGACGAAAGTGAGGAAGGTTGTTCCGTAGGTTAAGTTTGTTTTACTTTTCAGCGTAGACCACTGTATAAAACGGTCATATTTTATTATTAAAACTGAACATTTCTATCAAACATATAAAGTGCTTCCCAATAGGGATGATATGATTTTGACATCTAATGGTGCCCATATTTGATATCCAATTCTTGACATTTGTTGTCAATTGTTTTCAGTAAGGTTTGCCATTTCATCATAAACAAGTTTTCGTTGCTACAACGTTTGAAAATTGTCCAAACATTTTATCAAAATTTGAGAAGTTTTGTTACAAAACACGGTCGTCATTCTGCTCCTTCTTATTACGCCATCAGCAATATAACTGATAAGTTTGAACGTGAGTTTAGTCTTTTATGACCAAAAGCTACCGTTACGACTTCGTAGTGGCCGTAGTGAGGAAAATATCGCCGCTGTTCGAGAAAGTGTTGCTGAGAACTATAATGTGTCTGTTCCGCGCCGTTCTCAAGAGCTGGGCTTATCCAGGATGACCACCTGAGGTATTTTGCGTTTGGATCTCAATTTACACCCATACAACATTGTATTGGCACAAGAACTTAAGCCAACTGACCATCGATTACGTCGGGAGTTCGCAAATTGGGCGGTGGAAGCAATGGAAAACGATCCGGATTTTCATCGCAAAATCATCATCTCATGACGCTCATTTTTGGTTAAACGGCTACGTCAATAAGCAAAATTGTCGTTATTGGTGTGAGTCCACAAGTGATTCATCAGGCCCCATTACATCCCGATGGTATCACTGTTTGGTGTGGACTATGGTACAGTGGCATTATCGAGACGTATTTTTTCACGAACGCCGAAGGACGGATCGTCACTGTGAATGGCGACCGCTATCGTGCCATATTATCCGATTTTGTCTTTCCGAACATTGATGAAATTGATGCGGACAGTACGCATTACGATGGACTTATTGAGCAATCAATTCGGAGAATCGGTAATTTCACGAAATGGTGCTTGCAACTGGCCACCAAGATCTTCCGATTTGACAACTTTAGACTATTTTCTTTGATGCTATGTTAAATCACAGGTTTACACCAACAAACCCAAGACTCTTGATACACTGGAAGCGAACATTCAAACAACCATAGTCGGCATACCACCCGATATTCTCCACCGAGTCATCGAAAATTGGACCAATTGGATTAACCAGTGCAAGAAGAGTCGAGTTGGTCACTTGAACGATATTTTGTTTAAATTATAAAAATATACCATTTAATAAAATCAATGAGCACCATTTTCGGCCGAAATTTCTGTTTTATTTCAAATTGAAATCATATCGCTCTTATTGGGAAACCCTTAATAAAAACCATAATATTTTCAAATCACCAAGAATTATTTTAAGTGCAACTCTCCGCCACACCCGACAAGACGGCAATTTTAAAAACATTCCAAATACCCAGTCGATTTGTTTACCGAGGAATGTCGGTAATCGAGATCTAGAAGATCGAACTCGGCAAAAAAGGAAGACAAAAATTGCGCTCAAGGTTTTTTTTCGTTTTGCCAACGACGACGCGGCCGCAGAGAATTCGGCTTTCAGTACGGGAGGCCTAATCAACGCACACCTTATAAATTTCGATTTGGAATGTTAATGTTGGGATGCGTTATTTACGACAAACAGTCGAAGAAAAGGATATATCGTTTTAGTACAGTTGGATGGAATAATGGATACTGGATATTTGTTGGGCAGTAGTTTAGAGTGTAACCTTGATAAACTGATGATTTAATGGCGGCCAGAATGTATAATATAAAAGTATATATATCATACAGAGCATATAATATAAAGACATACACATAAAATGGGGAGTATGGCAGAGATATATCCTCTTACCGACACTTTTCGATATGTATTCAGGTCATCATATAGGAATAATTTGGAGAATAAATCGCGTTCAGGAATATGGGGGGAACACCGTATACGCATAATCCTTTTGTTAAAGTATTTTTAATTTAAAAATAAATTATAGTTTAAAAAAACTAAAGAACACCCCTTAATGGTAAACCGAACTAATATATAAAAAATAATGTTTAGTATAAGAATAAAGTGATGAACCAGAAAATTAATCATTGTCCTTGTGAAAAAAGCGTTGGGTGCTCGATGTCAGTTATTATAAATATTCCATCAGTACAGTAAGTAGAGTTAGTATGAAAATATGGTACAAAGCACCCAACGCTTTTTTACATATTAATTTTCTCGTTCATCACTTTAATCTTATATTAAAAATTATTTTTTACTTTTTAGTTCGGTTTATCATTAAAGCGTGTTTTTTTAGTTTTTTAAACTATTATTTATTTTTCGTCACTACCTACCCGTGGCAGGACGTTGTAATCGGGTCTCAGGCTCCTTCTCCGGAAGCAAATCCTTGATCCCGACGTTCGTGTTAATGGGATGCACTTATTAAATTATTGTATTATCATCGATCCTTGATAAGTGTGCAAAGTTTCGATTTAATTTGACGTTTTGATCATCATCATCATCAGCCCGTATCAATCCACTGTAGGATGCAGGCCTCTTAACCATGCTTCCAACTTTCACGATCCTGGGCTGTCATCTGCCCCTCAGGTCCTATATACTTAACGACGTCGTCGGTCTTCTTCGCGAACGTTTGCGATCAAGCAGTATCCACTCCAGGATTGCCCTGGTCCATCTGTCGTCCCATCGTAGGCTGAGTTTAAAGTTCAGGTTTCAGTTGAGTATCTTAAAAAATGAGACCCATCCACCTGCATGACTGTGCAAAAATTCAAATCTGTATTCCTTCAAATAGCGGAGATATGGAGGTGTCTTCATCTTAAATGCGCCACACACACACACACATATATATATATATATATATATATATATATATATATATATATATATATATATATATATATATATATATATATACATACATATCTATATATATATATATATATATATATATATATATATATATATATATATATATATGTGTATATCTTTTTTTGGGTTAACGAAACGTTAACGTTCAAAAGTTCGTATTTATTTAAAAAACAATATATTTTTTAAATGTTTGTTCGTTAGACAAATTTACGAGGATTGATCAATAAGTACCCATGTTTGGTAACAGATGGCGTTGACAAGCGAAATTGACATTACCATCGTGAACTACACTGTTAAACGATCTTATCTTTAATTTCAGGTTAATTAATAGGTTAGTTTTTTTTTGAGACAGCCAACTGGAAAAATGGAAAAAGAACAATATCGATCCATAATTTGATTTTTATTTTTAGATGGAAAAACATGCGAAGAAATTAAAGTGAAGTTGGATGCTATCTGTGGGAACCCTTCACCATCTATGACAACCGTTAGATATTGGTTTAACGAGTTTAAGCGTGGTCGTACAACTGTTTTCGAGCAGATTCTCGCTGTTCGCCGAACGAAAGTACGCGAAATAACTGAGGCCGTAGGTGTCTCATACGGAACGGTAATCAAGATTTTAAATGATAGGTATGAGGAAAGTGTCGGTCCGATGGGTGCCGCGATTGGTGGACATGGTGGATAACAAGCGGGTACGATTAACAATATCAAAGCAATGTTTGGACCGCTTTAAGCGAAATCCGCAGGACTTTTCACGTCGAGTCGTCACCGTTGATCAAAGCTGGATATATTACTACACGCCAGAGACCAAGAGACAGTCAAAGCAATGGTTTTTTCGGGTGAATCTGATTCGAAGAAGGCAAAAACGGTTCCATCAGCCGGAAGGGTTATGGCCACGATTTTTTGGGTTTCCTAAGAAATAATCCTCATGGATGCCTCAGGGCAGTACTATAGTGAGTTGTTGGACAGATTCGATAAGAAATTAAAGGAAACACGGACCATTTGGCTAAGAAAAACTGCTCTTCCATCACGATAACGCACCGGTACATTAATCGAATCGAATTGCTTCCTCACCCTCCTTATTCTCTCGACCTGGTACCCCGCGACCTTTTTGTGTTCCTAGCTCGAAAACATGGCTCGCAGGAAAAAAAATCAGTTCAAATGAAGAGGTTATTGCCGAGACAAAATCGTATTTTCTAGACGGCTTAAAAAACTTGGAGAAACGCTTGGAAAAGTGTATAGACCTAAAAGGAGACTACGCTGAAAAATAGCAATAAATGTGTGGATCAAATTACGTCTTTATTTCAAACACGGGTACTTATCAACCCTCGTATTACAGAAAAATAATCACTGAAAAATTAGTCTTCGTTTTGTTTTTTACCCAGTGGTTTTTTTTATTCTCATATAGATATTCACATATAGATTCACATATAGAGATTCACATATAGAGATTCATATATAGATATTCTTAATATTTTTGAGTTTTAGATCGTGACGAAAAACTCAAAAAAAAGTTAAAAATAAGTGTGAGGAAATTAAATATTACCAGGTAATAACAATATAATAATATAAACTTAAATAAAGTAATAGCCAGTTGTTTGAAATAATAATTTAATGGGGCGGTTGATTTTGCTTTTCACCTAAAAGTTTTTCTATACGTGAATCAACACTGCAAACACACATGCTCAAGCTCACAAGCTCTTTTCGCATAAGTGAGAAGTAGAGAAGGGAATTAATGTTTTCAAAGCTTCCATCACTAGGTTTCCGTATTCATATCAACGTGCAAGCCAAAACTTATCTAAATCTTGGGTTAAAATTTCGAGTTGTAGAGTATGTCGGCCGATACTTCAATAAGTTGGTTGTGAATCTCAATAGGTAATTCAGCAGCTGCAACGTTTTCATCAAAGGCATTGAGAACCCACCATTTCGACAAATAGTCGTTGCTATCTGGAAGATATACCAGTAATTGAATTTTCAATTCGCGTAAATGCGTTCTTATGCTCTCTAAACCGCGACCAATAACAACATTTTCTAAATCCATATTTTTGGTAATATAATCCGAAGTTAATGCGAAATTGCGTTTTTCAAGGCGTATAATCCAAATAACAAGCTGCTTGATGAAGGCATTGATTGGCTTTTTCTGTCATTAGTACGATGTTTTTGTTACGGCCTTGTAAACTCATATTCAAGTTATTCAAACGTGAAAGTAACATATATCATTCAAGTAAGCCAACAGTAATAAAGTTTCTCCATCTTGTAGAACTTCTGAAAGTGAGCTATTTTTATCTGTAAAAAAATATATTCAATTAATTTCGCAATTCAAAAAAGCTCGTTAGAGCTTTTCCTCGTGACAACCACTTGACTTAGTAAGGAAAAGTTGTGAGTCGTTTTTGGCAATGTCAATATTAGTCTGCAATGGTCGGTAATAAAAGTAACACTTTTTACAGCTTCTGACAGAACATGTTGTAAATTATCTGGCATCTTTTCTGCAGGAAGCGCATTTCTGTGAAGAAAGTAGTGCGTCCATTCCATATTTCGCATAATGTCTTTTAAATGTACTATCACACCAGTGTTCTTCCTCGTTATCGCTTTCGCGCTATCAGTACAAACCGCAATGCATTTATTAAAGTTTTTGTTGGAATCAATAACAACTTTAAAATAGTCCTTCGCCAGTTGCACAACCAGGGATTGATGGGCAAAATAGCAAAATTTTTACCTGTTTTAGTTGACCCCTCGCATTCGCATCGGACAAAACACAAAAAGTTCGACCCGTCTGTTCACTCGTCGATCTGAATAGCAAAACATTCACCTCATTTAACTTTTTCAATTATTTGATATCAGAGCGCATTAAGCAGTGCATTAATAACCAAAAAAAAACGATCGTGCATCATCAGGACATAAGATGACCAAACCAAACCTGAGGAATTTCAGGCTACCGCAGTAATGGTCACAATCACAACTTATAATGTTAAAACCACTTCTGTATATTGTCTAAACACTATCTAAACTTCCTCAATAGTCAAGGACACAGATTCCTCATTGCAGGCGACTTCAATGCAAAGCACACTCATCTAGGCTTACAACAACCAAAGGCAAAAGACTGAAGGAATCAATGAGTGAACTAAAGTGCGATTCGCATTCTACTGGCAAACCAACATATTGGCCCGCAAATAAAAATAAAATACCGGACTTGATAGACTTCTTCGTTGTAAGGAATATTTCAACAAATTATATCCAAGTTGTTAAAGCATGGGATTTGAACTCAGATCACTCTTCCATTCTACTCACCCTTAACGATACCATAATCCAAAAAGAAAATACTCCTAGATTAACAAACAGAAAAATAGACTGGGAAAGCTTCAGACTGGACTTGGAAAATGTTATTGATCTATCAGTTCCACTAAGAACAGTAGAACAAGAGGATAGGGAATTGTAATTATTAGTAACCAGTACACAAGTGGCAGCTTGGAATAATACAAAGAAATATGGGATCTGATCTCCGAAAAAAAAATGGGAGGAAAGGGCATCAGTCCAGAGCTCTAGGAAATAAAACCAGGCTCAATAATGACACTTGGCAGCTAAAATGAGAAATAGAAAGAATAAAAAATGAATATATTAGTGAGTATTTGAGCAAACTGACAAATGATAAAAACACTGACTATATCTGGAAAGCCACTAAGAGAATAAAAAGGCCGATATTGCAAAACGCTCCAATGAAGAATGCAGACGGTAGTTGGGTTAAAAACAATATGCAAAAGGCGGACAGGTTTGAAGAACAAGTACCTTCCAACCAAACCCAGGAGAAAAACTGGGAAACTCCCCCTCAACAAGAATTAAATATGAAACCAACCTCTCCAAAGGAAATGACAAATGAAATAAAAACAAATATTGACTCAAACAGAGCTCCTGACTTTGATTCAATCATTGAAGAAATATTAAAACAACTTCCAAAGAAAGCCATAATAAAACTTACACATCTCTTTAATGCCTCATTCAAATTAAGGTATGTTCCTGGGATGTGGAAAGTGGCAGAAGTGTTTGAAAGTGACATTATGATCCCTAAGCTACGAAAACCTCCTCATGAAGTGTCATCATATAGACCACTCTCTCTTCTACCTATGATCTCAAAATTAGTTGAGAAAGTATTCTTGAAAAGACTGAAACCCTTTATTGAAGAAAGGCATCTAATACAAAATCATCAGTTTGTTTTAGAGAGAGGCATTCAACCATAGATCAAGTACACATACTAACTAATGCAATTGAAAAAGCACTAGAAAACAAGAAGAAGAAGAGAACAAGAGAAGTTTTAGCTCAGCTCAGCTCAGCTATCTTCCTTGATGTTAAACATGCTTTTGATAAAGTATGTCACGATGGGCTAAAATATAAGCTGACTATGCTTTTTCCACAAAACTATTCTGAATTATTAAAGTTTTACATATCAGACAGATTCTTCAGAGTAAAGTTGGAAGAAGCATACACAGAGTTTAATGAAATCGGAACAAGAGTACACAAGTGGCATTACACAACTAGAACAAGATAAAATAGCTACATTGGCAGACGATACTGTTACCTTAGTGGTAGGTAAAGATCATGAAGAAACTGCAAATAAACTTCAAATATCAGTTAACCAAATAAACAACTGGATCAAAAGATGGCGTATCAAACTGAACAAGACCAAGTCTGTACACATCGATTTCACAAATAAAAGAAAACGACATATTCCAATTAATATAAATAATGCCCAGATCCCCTATGCAAACTCAGATGCAAAAATTCGCTGGAAGGTTAATGTCAAAAGGAAAAGAGGAGAGCTTGAAATAATATACAAGAACCTATATCTACCTATAACAAAATATTTTTGTATAAATAAATCCTCAAACCGGTGTGGACCTATAGTATATAGCTCTGGAGCTGTGGCATCAAGAGTAATATTCAAATCATCCAGAGATTCCAGAAGGATTCCGAGGAACATCGTCAATGCTCCACGGTACATCAGATATAGTAATCTTCATTGAAACCTTCAGATGGACACTGTTGTCCAGACTGTTACCAAATTCGCACAGAGTCACGAATAACGGCTCCATCAATACGTGAAAGTTGAGGCAATCCAGCTCCTTGACAATACCAATCTAATAAGACTCACGAGAGTAAAGCCTTTCGAGTTAGCTAAGTGATTGTGCTAGTGCAAAGCAGACACCAGTGCGGTTGAACGTTACACATTACTAAATAAATTATTAGACTCTAAGGTATTCTAGCGAGTAAGATCTTAGATTTAAGTTTTCGAAGTAGCAATTTAAGTTAGAACAGAATTACTTATTGATATATTACATCAGCTAGTAATACCAGCGCACTAGAAAATCCGGTTCACGAAAATAATTGCTACAGACCATCATGTGACTTTAGGGATTGGAAACTTGCACTGAATACTCATCGGATGTTGGTCTGCCTCCCTTCCAAAAAGGAAGTCAACCGTGTTGCCAGATCGAACACTCCGCCACCAGTCTCATTATTTTATTTATACACCTACCTACACCTTTTATTGAAACTACATACATACACCTCGTATTGAAAATAAATCCGTAACATTTGCCAAAATCCCGTTTTGCTATGACACAAATCGACAAAAAACAACCTAGATTTCTGAATAGGTCAAGTGGCAATGCTGTTTAACGACCGCAACCATCAACAACAGCCGTCAAATCAATTTTTTTTCATTTAATAAAACATTCGACGATAAAATAAAATAATAAAAAAGCCATGTCGGTTTTTATCTTAGCCCTGTTTCGTCGTAACTCAAGTGCCAGGATAGGTTTTCCGCATTTTAGCCGTCGAGACATTTCCTCAACGATAAAATTTATCAGTTCGCTTCCCATGGTACAACTCTAGCCAGTATTATTTCATAGATTAGTCGAATGTTCCTCGTAAAATAACTTCTTGTTTGGATAAACAGCCTGGACCAGCTGGAGTTGCGATATTCTGCACCATTCCGGTGGAATATTGTAAAGAAAGTTCAGTGGCGGCTCAGTCATTAAATAATGAAAAATAATGGATAAAGGGTGCACCACTCTTTATAAGGCAAGAATTGTACCCAACAGGAACCCCCAGGAAACCAGATGTAGGTATTGGAATACAAGTTCGAATTATAGCTTGATCACTGAAAATGATGTGAAAAAACACTTAAAAGAATATGTCCAATAAAAATATTTACAGAAATGCAAAAGCAAAATCATTTATCAAATTAAAACAAATTTTTATTTTGTTATTTATCAGTGAAAAATGAACTATCACAAACTAACGGACCAATCAATCAATTATTTAAAAACATTTACACGAGGGTTGTTATTTATGTATCCGGAATTATAAATAAAAACAAATATTTATCATTGAAAATGGTTTTATTGTTTTTCAAAATATTATCCGCGATGATCGATACACTTTTGCATACGTTTGAATCAATTTTCATAGCACTTTTTCCATTGCGAATGAGGTATCTCCATTTTGAACGCATCAAGCATCGAAAATCGTTGACCACCTAGTTTATTCTTCACGGACTGGAACAAAAAGAAATTATTGGGAGCCAATTCAGGACTGTACGGCGGATGATCCATCAATTTGATGTTTTGGCCGGTAAAATATTGAGTTGTTTAATCCGGTGTGTGAAAGCTCGCGTTAACGTTTTTTCTTATTTCTTCAAACATTTCTGGCAAATAAATGGTTGTATTCCATTCAGAATTGACTGTTCTACTATTCTCTAGTGGCACTGAAGTCACATGTCCATTTATACATAAAAACTGGCGACTATTTGCTGTGAAATGCTTCTTACGCTAATAACTTTTGTTGGGTTTGGCTCATTTTGATAGACCCATACAGTCGATTGCTGTTTACTTTCAGCCTCATACGCATAGGGGAAGTCCGAGCAAAGCGGACACCTTAAGCTTTGACTATCTATGACAAGAAAATTAATGGATACAGAAATAAAATAATAGCTACGTATGAATTTATTAAAGTTTTTAATATAATCAAGAAAAATTAAGAAACATCAACAATTTACTTAAAATTATTAATATCATTGCAATTGGTATCGCTATCCGCTTTGCTCAACCCACCGAGTAAAGTGGATAGGACCATAGGGCAAAGTGAACACACGGTTAAAGAACAATTACCGAAATCAACATAAGAAGAATTAAATTTAATATAACTACTCAGTTATCAACTACGCAGCTGTCACAAAGAAATATGCCTCCCCCGTCGTAAGCCGTGCATTTTTCGTGACTCCATTGCTTACAGAAATTGCACTGGATCCAATCATTAACTAGCTGCCCATTGATTCCTTTGTAATCTTCTCCACAAAAAATAGCATGTGTAGTTTTCAACATTTGCTTTGATTGTAGATTTCTTAACTTTAGCATTTTGGTCGTTTTAACGTCTTTGGTCCTTTTAATATTTTTCTTTAGCGTAGTCTTTGGTTTTGTTTTTAAATCTTTGTTAATGTTTTTCAGAACTTTGGTGTTTGGTTTAATATATTTAGCTTTCTGTTCTTTCATTATAGATGGGCTGGTAAGCACCTCAGACTTCTGAATGTTTCGTTTGCGAGCCCCCATGGGAATATGAGGAGTTTGGAGCGGTCTAATTTTTCTTGGACTCATAAGACACAGGTGGGGGAGTAGAAGACTGTAGTAATATGTCGTTGGCATTACGTTTGAGTGAATCTTCTTTATTTGGTATTTTTGAACTTAGCGTGGAAGAATCATATCCAATAGAAATTTCTAGAATATCAGGAGTGCAGAGTTTAATAACTGAAGGTGGTGTCGAATGAGTTATTTCGGGTAAAGAGTCTATCTTCATAGACAAAATACTTTGTTGGTATATCGGTGCCTTTTGAATTGCGGAATTCACATGA
Organism: Cosmopolites sordidus; assembly: GCA_031761425.1. NCBI lineage: Eukaryota > Metazoa > Arthropoda > Insecta > Coleoptera > Curculionidae > Cosmopolites > Cosmopolites sordidus. The sequence continues at coordinate 52,939 of JARFXV010000579.1, read as the reverse complement.
TTAGCAGATGTGCTGCCTTTATGTCCAAATGATTCCTGAATATCAGGAGTAAAAGATCTTGGATTAGTAAGGATGCTATTTAGAGGGTCTTCTTCATGTAGTTCTGAAATTATTGACGGCGATACACCTTTAGGATCGATTAATCCAGGACAAGACACCGACTCTGTCAGCAAATCAATCTTTTCTCTCATTGCCGTGTGAATTTGAACCGTTACATTCATGGATTCAGCAGGTTCTACATTGTCATCACTCGACGAATCATCCGGGATACTATCCAAAGTTTTACTTGGTCCAGATGAACTTTGGCTGACATCATTGTTTGTTGTAGTAGCAACATCTTGATAGGTTGTCTACTGAAGAGGAGCTTACGGCTAGTCATCATTGTTAAAGATGACGCAAAATATTTTTCTTCCCATACATCCACATGGGTTGGCCAACTCCCAGTGGATTCAAATCCTTTGATGGCGTTGTTGGGAGTGGCACATTTGGCCGCATCGTACTGATTGACTATCCTCTCTGGGTGAGTCTTCTGGAATCGATTGGATCGACTGGATTTCTTGTTCGAGGTATATTTTTAGTGCAACATACACAGCAATGTGCAGTGCTTGCAGTTTGTTCGTGATGACAAGATGACGATATTGTTTTGGTTTGCGTACTCCAGAACTGGATAATGTTGTGGCTTTCATGGTTGTCTAGCAGCAAAAGAACTTTTTTTCTGCAGTCGGCCGAATATGGTCAACAAAAAATTTGAACCACTCCAGAAATATTTCTCCAGTTATCCATACTGAAGATGAGCAAGTTCGCCGAGTCTCTAGAGGAGAACCATCCAACAGGCGATCTTGCATATTCTTACGCGCAAATATCATAAACGGTGGCAAGAACGAGCTGGCAGCATTGCAGTAACAAACAATAGTTTTTGATGACAATAGTTTTCTTTGTTGAAGTTTGGATGCCAGTTTCGTTAACATTGTAGATCCTGGTACAATCAATACAATGTTTCAGAAATCCAGAAACAACATCTCAATAAAACTTACAGACTCATATTAATATACTTAGTAATAGACTTATCTCAATAAAAGATACAAACAAGCCAAAACAGTAACACCACATGTACATGAGTAATTATGAAAATACGCACTTTGAAATATCGTAACAAACTCTTACTTTTTAATTTTTTTATTTGTTCTCAAACGACGCGTGACCTTGCGCTAGATTTGTTTGTTTACTGACTGATGGGTGGGGTAGGGTCTTTGTGGCATGCGACAGGCGTGCTTGCACCCGCCATTTTGAAATAGTAAAAGTTATTCGCTTTGCCTGGGGTATTATGCCCAGATAAACTTCCCCTAGATCCAATATTCGTCACCTGTGTAGATGTTATATTCGGTTTTTAACGCACCAAGATTGTATTTTTTGGGTATTTCTTTGCACCAATCGACACGAGCCTTTTTTGAGCGATTGCCAAATTACGCGGAATTCGACGCGCACAAATCTTTTTCACGGCTAAATGTTCATGTAAAATTTTATGTACGTCACATGACGATCTTGCTTTTTGGCACAATAACCGATTTCGGACGACTTTCTTTAAATTCCTCTATGAGCGAAAGACGGCACGGTTCAATCTACTAAACCAGTGATATACAGTAGTTTTAGATGGCACTTCATAGCCAAATGTCGAAGTGAGTTGATCGATGTTCTGTTGTTGAGATAATCCACATCGAAAGTCTTAGTAAATCATCGCACAAAAATTCTCACGAGTTAATTCCAAATTTTCAAGTTACTAAACAACACAAATAGCATCCGTATGACAAAACGTTGTGAGTACGTATATGGTTAACAATGTCCAACTTTACGGTTTATATGTAAGATAGCGCTTAGACCACTTGCGCTTAGAACATTGTTGCCAATTCCTGATATATAAATAGCAACCCTCGTATAGTACATAGTATGACGATGAAGGAAGGAATATATATGAAATCGATTCTTCTATTTGAAGATCATATTGCGAATTATTGCTAATAGATGGCACCGGGCGGTCGCCTTCTCTGCTAAAAATAAAATAATGATCTCAAGTTCTGATGGTTCCTTTTTCTGCTATCAAACGTCGACACGAGCCTGACAGCTTAGGAAACCTGTTTGAGATACAACATGTCGAAGAGTTGGTAACTTTACGTATTCTAAAATAAACTAACAGCAATTGTGTCATGCTTCATACATTGCTTGGACTCAACTCCTTTAGTATCCATAAATTAAGCGTATCTGATTTTTAATATAATGGCGAGTCTAGTTTAAAATAGTTGGCGAAATTATTTGTAATTTCCTGCCCAAACTATTTTTATCTGCAAGAGACTACAGTATAACAGTTAGAGTACTACAAAAAGAATAAACTTTCGGAATAGAGCAATAATTTATATAATTTAGAATATGGATTATACAGGAGAAGGAAAACAATTCATCCGAAATAGGAAGCTATTACAAAGGTCTAGACATTTTGGGATGTATAAGAATGTAAAATTATTTATTGATTTGTCCGTTACTTTGTGAAAGTTCATTTTTTAAAAAGGAATAAAACAATGTTTTACTTTGTTATCTATCACTTTTATTTTTAAACAAAATTTGTGCGACTATAGTTTGGTAAACGATTTTACATTCTCAAACACTACTTTAAAACTAAGGTTTTACAGCTGTTTATCCATTCTATGTACCTAATTTTATACTTTTATTGGAGTTAAGTTTTTACAATATTTTAAAAAGCAGAGAATTTCGGAGATCTGTCTGATCGTTTAACAGCTGTCTAGACGGATCTTTATAAATTTCAATAGCTTCTAAAATGTTTAATTTTTTGCTTTTGGGCGCTGTATACGTGATAGATAACAAAGTAAAAAATTGTTATATTTCTTTTTATAAGAATGTACTCAAAATTTAAGCTTAAAATTTAGCTTAAAATTAAGCTCAAAATCTATAGGGTTATTTTTTTGCGCATCCGAACTTTCAATTCAAATAAAACAACAACCAACTTAGATGCCTTGAAACTATTTTAGCCGAAATAACTTTCAATGGCATTAATATTTGAAAACAATTTCGTACAAATGTCCGTCCCGGTTACTTCTGACAAAGCGCATTCTGTCAATCCAATTTCCGACGAGTTTTTCAAGTAGCTGTTGTCTCTCAATTCTCCGTCTCCAGTCTCCACAGCTGTCTGAGTTATGTTGGCTTCTGAGGCGTCAATAGTTGCTGATTTATCGGCATAGGTCAAAGATTTATTATAACCCAATTAACAGTTCCTTTTCTCGAAATAATTTTTCCACCGAATTGTTCCCTCCATAAATCGATTATTGCTTTGGCTGTATGACATGTGGAGTCGTCCTGTTGGAACCACATCTTCAAATCAGTACCATTCAAATTCGAAATTAAATAATCATTGATCACCGCTCTGTAATGCTCCCCATTAACGAGTTGATAAATTTGGATGTTCATCAACAGTCTCAACAGCGGCGATATTTCCTTCGGAACGTACAGTTTTTTGTCTTGTTCTTTGTCTTGTCTTGTTTTTGTCGGTTGCGCGATTATGTGCACCATAAATTTCACGAGAAGAACACTGATTTTGATAATAAATTTCAACAATTTGAAAGCGTTGCTCTGATCTAGAAGAGATTCACCACTAAACACGAGATCACTTTTTTGAACTTCTCGACGCCCGTTTAATCAGATTAAATCACCTCCTGATGATACTAACATGGTTAGCGAAACGTGAGTCGAGAAGTTCAAATAAGTGATTTGGTGTTTAGTGGTGAATCTCTTCAAGTTTAGTGTTTCACTCTAAAGGTTCCAATAGAAGAATTAATCGTTGCTCTGATGTTAAATGTTCTGTACTGATTTGCCTAACATTTGATGGGCCATGATGATTACCATGACAATATTTGCCATGCTGATTTGCCAGCGACCCCTATCGAACATTCGGACGCACTAAAAAAAATCATCCTTTATTTCTGAATTATTAAATAGACAATATTTTGCGTCAGTGAAGTGACGCTATTGAGGCAGCAAGACACTAAAAAAATATAAATAAACAAGAGAAGAAATTTGAGGAAAATTTACGTTGGAGTAAAGGACGGCGTAGAATAGCATAGAAGGACAAATACAGAACTTAACATCTTAAATAATGCATCAAATTTAAGGTGGTTGGGACATCGCTTATCATGCGCACAAATGAATCAAGGAACTTAAATAAAGTTCTTTCCATACACATGTGTCCAAAAGTTTGGAATATTTACAAATAGGATATCTACGCCTATGATACTCTAAGAATTGTGATGGATACTTATTTTAAACTGTTTTTAAATGAAAATAACAAAAGCATTGTTTTGCTGATAATGTCGGTTTTTCGATTTTTGTCCATTACTTTGATACTAGTATTTACACATTATTTCAGTTCTTTTTCAATTTTCAATCAATCCGTTTAAAAATATCTAGAAACTGATAAAAAATTATAAGAAATCGTTTGGAATTTACAATTTACATCAAGGGAGCTTATTAGGTTTGAAGGGGTAAATGTATTACGACAAACGATAACACGTGGACTGAAAGCGGTAAATTTGCATCGCAGAATATATTTACGTGTTCCCAAACTAACCCTACAACAAAAAATGAAAGATTGCAATGGACTCGAGAAATTGTGGATCATAGTCCTAACTGCAATAACGTGATGTCCTCCTACAAGACAAGAATTGGCTTGGTTTCTGATTCACGAAGAACATTAGTTTGGAGAGCTCCAGGTGGACAAGCCTGATTAGAAACAGCTTAACCACATATCCCATTTGAAGGTGGGAGTGTGATATTTTGGGATGGTATTATGACGGCTATACGGACACCTCTAGTGGTCCTGGAGGAAAGAGTCACTGGTATGTACACCGAGGAAGTTTTAAATCCTGTTGTGCGTCTGTTTCGAGGCGCAGTGAGCGACGAATTTGTTTTCATGGATGACAACGCACCTCCTCATCGAGCAGCAACCGTGCAAATTCTTTTTAGGAGGAGGGAGTAACCATGTTACGGTGTCCAGTAAATTCCCTCGACATGAATATCACTGAACATGCTTCCGACAATCTTAAAACCCGCATCAAGAAACGAAAAAATCCTCCTTTTACCCCGCGAGAACTAAAAAATGCTGCTCGTGAAGAATGGGAGAGAATTTCACAAGCCCAAATTGATCATTTAATCGACAGCATGCCAAATCGCCTACAGGCATGCATAGAGACCCACGGAGGAACTACTGCTTATTAGTTTAATTAAAAGTTGTTTTTTTTAATTTATTAAATTACTTTTGAAGGCAATTGGTACATTGTAATTTTTTGACTCCAAAATAATAAATCAATTTTATGCACATTGATCATTTGTTGTCGAGTTTTATTTGGTACCAGTAAGAGTTGTAATAAAATGATGATTACGTAAACGAGTAAAAGAAAAACTTAATATCAATAAGAAAGTGAAATGTTTGAATATTCCAAACTTTTGGACACATGTGTAAAGGGAAGGCTAAATATACTATATGAGATGCGTGGAGAGAACCTTAACGACCTAAAAGTAAGGGATTGGTGAACGGGGCTAACACTGAAGAAAATGGAGAGTAATCATGAATTATCATTTTCCATTAAATTACTTAAAATTTTAGTAGTCAAATAAAAGTTGTAAATTTTCTTCTACGCCAATGGTCGGCTATTGACATATTTATTGCTGGTGTAACAGCAGGATACCACTTCATTATGTTAATTAATTACGAAAATGAAGTGCCAGGCGGGTTAAGGCGACCGGTCGTTCAGTGAAATTGAATTTCCGTCAGTGTTAATCAAAATATATGTCTTGTCATCCGATACGACAATCCAAAAACTATAAATTTTATATATAATGTCTTACTAATACCGTTAGCATTAAAACCTTTCAGTCCTTCAGAGTAATCTTTATGAATATGCAAAAACAAACATTTTTTATTGACAATATAGTTTATAGAAATGTCAATTTATTTCAAGAAAAATTTTTGTTATTTGATTCATTCGTCAGCAAGTTCCAAATCCTCCTCATACTCATAGATCCGGTCATTTCTCTTTCTGTCTATTTCTTCTCTCCAGCTTGTTCTCCATCTTTTCCTCTTCCTTCTTTCTTGCGGTATCCATGTTGAAACCTTCTTACCACTTATTTGCGAGCAAATTCCAAATCCTGCTCATCCTCAAAGATCCGGTCATAACGTCTTCTAATTCCCAATTTCCGTTCATATTCTGTATCTTCAAAGAATGTCTTCTATTTCTCTTTCTGTATATTTCTTCTCTCCAGCTTGTTTTCGATATTTTCCTCTTCCTTCTTTCTTGCGGTATCCATGTTGAAACCTTCTTACCACTTATTTGCGAGCAAATTCCAAATCCTGCTCATCCTCAAAGATCCGGTCATAACGTCTTCTAATTCCCAATTTCCGTTCATATTCTGTATCTTCAAAGAATGTCTTCTATTTCTCTTTCTGTATATTTCTTCTCTCCAGCTTGTTCTCGATCTTTTCCTCTTCCTTCTTTCTTGCGGCATCCATGTTGAAACCCCACCCACTATAGTATGAGTGATTCCTATTATTTCTCAGTGTTTCCTTGGTGAATCTTTCTCTTCTGGATCTTCCTGCAGCTCATATCCAAAAATCAATTTCTGTTGCATTACTCTCTGATTTTAGTTAGGATATTCCACCGCCGTAAGCTCGTTTCTGGTCACAGTCGATTCAGTTAAAGTGTTTTAAAAATGGAATAAGAAGAATTAGAATTAAAGTGCATCATATGGACATGAATGTAAATTTTTAGCTTTATATCAATTATGAAGTTCTTAGTAGAGATAATTAAGGTCGGATACCTTTGATGGTTTGTTTAATGTTTACTCCACACCACACTTTATATACCAACTAACATTTTCGGTACATCAATGCCATCTCCTTATCCCAGTCTCCAAAACATTAAAATTTGTTAACTGCAAAAAGGGTATTTTCAGGAGCAAGGATTGTTTTAATAGTAGCCATTAATATTTGTTTGAACTTTATGCATCATCTCCATTCTTTAATTTCTGAAATGTTAGAAGACCTCATTTGTGTTTTATTCCAGCTCCCCATCCGTATCTATCAGTGACGCTTTTACGATATTGCCTAGTTCAATCTATTTCAATTTCCTCATCAATTTCGATGATATATCCCTCTTAACCTTTCTATTACTTACATTTTCATGTCTTCCATCACTCTCTGTAGCTTTTGATTTTACCATTTATTTAAGTTCACTTGTCTCCTACATTCAATCGAGCGTCTAAAATGATATACCCGATGGTCTCATGGGATTGTCTATTTTCCAAGCTCTACACTATACTATAACCTAATACTATACTATACACTATAACCACCAATGTGGTTATTAATTATAGATTTTGCGATGATACAAATAAGAGGAGTCTTGAATAAGAGACAACAAACAGTTTGGAAGCTTAACATTGACATAGAACCTGGTATTACCTCAAGTTTAAGAAGAATTATTCAACATTAATGTATTCAAATTAAAATATTATTTATTGCTACGAAACATTTTCTAGTTATTTTGTATATATATTGATATGCAGAAAAAGCGTTAAATAATACCAGCCAAGTTCATCGTCTCTTGGCTTTCACTTTCCATTCTTACCGCAGTATATCTTATTTTTCCTATTGCACAATCAACACAAGCGTGATCTTAGCTTTTGAACTTGACACTGAAACTCTCTCTTATTCAGTCATTCAAACCTTCAAGCCAGATTCTTAAATATACTTCATCGTCTTATAATTATTTTTTTATGAATGGTTTATTATTGAAGAGCACCCAAAGACTGTAATTATTAATAAAAATGATTATATGTGATTATTATGAGTATTAATCTACTAGAAGAATGTTAAAATTTTTCTTTGGAACATGGGAAAAAATTTCCCCTGGGGAGGGATAGTATTATCCACTTTTTAAGGGAAGTAATACAATGTGATGTTTTCAAAATGTTTCTTGTTTCTTATTAAAGATTATAGTCATCGCAAAATGTATACTTAATAAAATTGGCTTTTCATTCGAAGGAGCCATCATTTTGAATATTCAAATCTGAAATATTTTATCTGAATAAACAAAAAATAAATATTTCAAAATTGTCTGTCTAAGAAAATAATATTTTAAAACAACGTGATGTAATTAATTTTCTAAGTTGATGTTAAGTGAGGTTCAATGTTAAAATCGGAAGATAAGATTACTAATTTTCATTTTGTTTCGGACTATGACATGACATGAAGTAAATTTTGAGTTGGAATGGAAAGTAAAAGCTTGTGGAGGTTGAACTTAATTATTATTTAATAGATATAATAAATATTTAGAAATTTTATTATATATATATATATATATATATATATATATATATATATATATATATATATATATATATATATATATATATATATATATATATAATATATATATATATATATATATATATATATATATATATATATATATATATATATATATATATATATATATATATATATATAGGCTCAACATAGTGTTTAAGAGCAGACCCCACTTTGCCTGAAAAGAAAAGAATACGGAAGTGAAACCTGGACACTCACATCGCAATCAATTCAAAAACTTCGGGTGGCACAGAGGGGAATGGAAAGATGTATGCTTGGCATTACAAGACGCGACAGAAAGTCCTGCGCGTGGATCAGGGAACAAACAAAAGTCTGTGACATCATTGGAAGAGTAAAACAATTGAAATGGAGATGGGCAGGCCATATAGCGAGACGATGGGACGACAGATGGACCAACGCAATCTTGGAGTGGATACCGCTTGATCGCAAACGTCCGCGAAGAAGACCCAAAGCACGATGGATTGATGACATAGTTAAGTATATTAGACCCGAGTGGCAGAGGAAAGCCCAGGACCGTGAAGGTTGGAAGCATGCTGAAGAGGCCTTCATTCTGCAGTGGATCGATACGCGCTGATGATGATATATATATATATATATATATATATATATATATATATATATATATATATATATATATATATATATATATATATATATATATATATATATATATATATATATATATATAGTGTTAGATTTTTCTTGGCCTGCGTTCAATTCATCAGAAATCCATTAGTTATTGAAGCTCCCAAAACGAGTTTTTATTGTCGTGCAGAATTCGCACAGTGGTTCCGTGAAACCATCCCTCAGTACTAAACTTAAAAAGCCCTTCAAGTATTTGACAGCACTCTCTCCCTCTCCCGCTATCCATGTTGGGCGAGTAACAGTCTAAACAAAAACGAAACACTTTCTAAGACACCCGTTACTAGCAGCACCATCTCTGGCCATGTACTTGTCATGCATCCCTTGTATTATATTATTTATTAAATCCATAATATAAGAATTTTTAATGCGTTATTTCTACTCCTTTCGAGAATGACTGTTTAATGATATTTTTATTGAACAGTTACGTGCATTACAAGACATTTTTTACAGTTATGCAAACCTCTTTTATACTATTAGTAATTCTGTAGATTAGTATACTGATAAAAAAATCTAAATAACTAGTTTATTTCAGAATATTAAAATAGTTTTGATGGAATAGACATTCCATCAAAATTTAAATCTGACCTGATAATATAGACATATTATCAGGTCAGATTTAAATTTGATTACTTCAGTTTCAACTAATAGTAGTTTGTATCATTTATTTTCATTCGATTATTTACTATCCCTAGGGTGCCCACAGAGATACGAGGGTGGTTATTTATGTATACGGATATATATATATATATATATATATATATATATATATATATATATATATATATATATATATATTATATATATTTTATTTATTTATTGGGATTTTTCGGTCAGTGTAACATAAAACAACATAAAAATCTTAGATTTTGAAAAACAATATAAAAAAAGATATATAAAAAAAATGATTTATATAAAAAAAAACAAATAATACCATTAATTTCAGAAATGATACAGATAATTTAAGTTGTATATATAATAACATTATTAAATAATACATTTTCATAATTTTTTAAACTTTTGTTTGTTTATATTTTGTTTTATAATAAAATACAAAAAAGGTGGAATAATTGTTAAATATGTCAAAAGTCAAATATGTCATTTAAAAATTTTATAAAAAATTGACACATATTAGTTAAAAAATTCAAAAAATTAATTGTTTAATTGATATTGGTAGGTTTTTAAATGTAAGTTTGTATTTTTTTTTCATATAAAAGTAATTTTTATTTTAGAAGTATTCTGATGATGGTTCGTTGTAGAATCGAAACGTAAATAAAACAATAAAAAATTAAAACTTATTTACACCGACCGAAAATCCCAATAAAAAAATAATAATAGTACTAAACGGTCACAAAAAAAAATATATATATATATATATATATATATATATATATATATATATATATATATATATATATATATATATATATACCTATATATACATATATACATATACATATAATAGTAATTCTTTTATTGAAGCAAATATTTCTGATATTTTAGGTCCTTTTCAAGATGCAGCCATTCAGTTGGTCTATGATTACATCAGTTTATTTGGTGGTGATGCTGACAAAGTTACCATATTTGGCCAAGGCGCGGGAGGATCTTCTGTTGGGTACCAACTTCTTTACAATAAAAACGAAGGTACTGCTGACCAACAATAATTTTAATATTCATTGTATTTTTTTTGTTTGTAGGATTACTTAGCGGTGCCATTTTACAAAGCGGTAGTCCATTGAGTATTTTCAGCTATATGGGTGATATAAGCGCTCGAGTTTACGCATTCGATTTAGCTAAGCAAATCAATGCTACCATTGACTTTCAGAATGATACCAGATCACTTTTGGATTTTCTGTTGAGTGTTAGAGGAAAACAAATTGATGTGGCATCTACTTTAACCACAGTAACGGTATGAACATTTTTGTGTTTCTTGCGCGAACAACTTTTGTTGGGTTGGCTCATTTTGACAGACCCATAAAGTCTAGTGTTGTTTATTTTCGGGCTCATACGCATAGATTCAAGATTCGTTACATACATAGATGTTATACACGGCTTTTAACGTACCACGATTGTATTTCTTGAGCTTTCTTTGCATCAATCGACACGAGGCTTGTTTTAAGCGATTGTCAAATTATGCTGAGTCCAGCGCGTACAAATCTTTTTCGAGGCTAAATTTTCATGTAAAATCTTGGGTATGCTTATTATAGTACTGACGAGGGATGCCTCAATCTCACGATATGTCACATGACGATCTTGTGTTATCAGTTTACGCACATGATCGATGTTCATGGCACAATAACCGATTCTGGACGACTTTCTTTAAATGATTGAAGATTTAAACGATTGAATTCACTAAACCAGTGATATACAGTGGTTTTAGATAGTGCTTTATCGCCAAAAGTCGAATTGAGTTGATCGATACACTGTTGTTGAAATAATCCAAATCCAAAAAAATGTTGAATACATCTAAATCATCGCACGAAACTTGTTATAAAGTTAATTTCCTTTTTTTGAATGAGATCAAATTTTCCAGTCACTAAACAACATAAATAGCATCCGTATAACAAAACGTTCTGAGTGCGTATACACTCAACAATGTCAAACTTTACCATGTATATATCAGATGGTGCCTAGCAACACCATTGTTGCCAATTCCGGATACATAAATAACCACCCTCGTATCTCTGTGGGCACCCTAGGGACAGTAAATAATCGAATGAAAATAAATGATATAAACTACTATTAGTTGAAACTGAAGTAATCAAATTTAAATCTGACCTGATGATATGTCTATATTATCAGGTCAGATTTAAATTTTGATGGAATGTCTATTCCATCAAAACTATTTTAATATTCTGAAATAAACTGGTTATTTAGATTTTTTTATCAGTATACTAATCTACAGAATTACTAATAGTATAAAAGAGGTTTGCATAACTGTAAAAAATGTCTTATAATGCACGTAACTGTTCAATAAAAATATCATTAATATCATTAAACAGTCATTCTCGAAAGGAGTAGAAATAATGCATTAAAAATTCTTATATTATGGATTTAATAAATAATATAATACAAGGGATGTATGACAAGTACATGACTTAGGCCAGAAATGGTGCTGCTAGTAACGGGTGTCTTAGAAAGTGTTTCGTTTTTGTTTAGACTGTTACGCGCCAAACAAGGACAGCGACAGGGAGAGAGATACTATGCTGTCAAATACTTGAAGGGCTTTTTAAGTTTAGTACCGAGGGATGGTTTCACGGAACCACTGTGCGAATTCTGCACGACAATAAAAACTCGTTTTGGAAGCTTCAATAACTAATGAATTTCTGATGAATTGTTAAATTTAGTTTTGTCAAGTTTAAAAGTTAATATCGTGCAATAGCATGATGGAAATTATAGTGCACAACGATAGAATGGAAAGTAATAGCTGAGAGTATTTTTTTTCGTGTTACATAACTATTTGGATACATATCTATGTATTTATTGAATAAAAGTTTAAAGAAACTTGCAACTATTCTGTCATAAAATCGTTAGTATCGTGACCGTCTATATATATTGCAGGAGAACAGGATGATCTTTATATCTCGAAGTATTCCCCCATCATATTTATTACCGCAAAACCTTTTTCTTTTTGTTTGTATTTATGGATCAAGTTACAAATATAGCCTGTAAAATAGTGTAGCGAAATTAGAATGTAAATGTTTTTAAGATCATATCATTAAAATGGAAATTAACTTGATACCTAATGGAGGAACTGTAAAATTTCATTAAAGGCATGAATAAGATTTTTCGGAATGTGGTTTGGATCTTTTTAGCATGAATAAAAGAACGTTTTTATTACGTTATTATTT
>JARFXV010000579.1:0-35000 GCA_031761425.1 Cosmopolites sordidus | reverse complement strand
AATTCCAGATAGAACACGCTGCGATCTCATGTCCACAACAAAGATGTCCAAGTCCGCAGGGGCGCGAACATTGATTCAGACCACTATCTAACACGAATCAAAGGAGTAGAACACTAGAAATCCCCAGAAAGTCAACAGCTTTTTGACGTCACTAGAAACCAGACCGCAAAGGTTATCAGGCAAACTAAAAGGAAGTGCATAAAGGAACAACTAGACTCTATAGAGGAGAATTTCCGCAATTATAACACGAGAGACTCTTACAGGACTTTCGCAAGAAAAATCCGTGGATACACACTTTACACAAAATATTTGCTTCAGAAAGCAGAATGGGAGATTAGCGCTAATCAATCAGGAAAACGGGCACACTATTTCGCTGTTCTCCTCACTTGCCCCGAACAAGACATAAGTTTCCCCAAGGAAAATTGAATCTATACCCAGTCAGAATCACCACCACCAACACAGGAAAGATATCCACAGGCACATACGCAAACTAAAGAATAACAGGACATCCGGTGAAAATGGGGGAAAATCACCTTGGAACTATTGAAAAACCTCGGACCAAATTCACTGCAGGAAATCACGCAAATTACCATGAACATCTGGGAAACAGAAAAATTACCAGAATGAAAATGCCCTCTTATCCACCCGCTACACAAAAAGGGAGGCAGAACAGATGTGAACAACTACAGAGGAATCTCCTTACTACAACTCACTCCTCTCAGCATGCCTTCTCCAGAGAACACAAGAACAATTAGAACACAAAATTGGCGAGTACCAGGCAGGTTTTCGCCCTGGTCGCTCATGCACTGAACAAATATTTAACCTAAAAACTATACTGAAATACAAAGCTATCAGGAACGTCTCCGTCTGCACATTCGTGGACTTCGAGAAAGCATACGACTGCATCGACCGAAAATCTCTGTTCAACATCTTATAAGAACAAGGACTCGATGCCAAACCACTACGATTGATCAAGCAGACACTGACCAATACAACCTCTAAAGTGAAATTTATGGGAGAAATTTGAAAACCTTTCCTGATTAAAACCGGAGTACGCCAAGGAGATGGGTTATCCCCACTCCTCTTCAACCTGGTCCTGAACAAAGTCATAAGGAAATGGGAAAAATAATTGAAAAATCAAGGATATTGGAAACCAATACGACTCGGACGACCCAAAAACAACATAGAAATACCATGCCTAGCCTTCGCAGACGACCTAGCCAAATCTCCTTTCAAAAAACCTAATTTTTCTGCTCAAAATTAGATGTCTAAAATGTGAACACCACATACGGCATGATAAATAGAGTCGCTCACTTCAAATACCTGAGCGAGATCCTCGAACCCACAGGAGGAGAGAAGATAGCACAGAAGACTCGATTACAGAAGATGAAGAGGACATACGGCAAGACACACAATATCTACAATAAAAAATGCATATCCAGACAAACACAAAAATAAGACACCACAACGCAGTAATCTTAGACAGACAGACACTTACACTCCACACATAAAGCGGCATAGAAGACCACAGAGAGAATGTCCAACATACATACATATAGGGAGTCAAGTCAACAGTACCATGGAACGCTCAAGTCAGAGCTGATCTGGGAAAGGCACAAATGGGTCCGACAGAGATTGAGGATAGAAGAACGTACAGAAACAAAATACATATGAGGAACGTTGCGTCAGAGAGCGAAGTTTCGAGGAGATCGGAGACAAGGTGGACGAAGAAGAGAAAGAGAATCCACGGAGAAAGGATGGGAGAGGTGCGGACGATCAGAAGGAATACTCGAAAATGAGTCAGAATGCTTTGCATGATCCAACTGGGTCTATACGCACCTAAATTAGGAGCGTCTCACGGAAAACAGGACTTTTTAAAAAGAGCTATTTCTAGTGGCGCCATTTTTTGACATGTAAGCGTTGAAAAAACTGAAAATTTCATGATATTTGGATCATTAGAAGACAAATTATTGCGCTCAAAGTGCCAGTGTGTTTATACCAGGGGTGGCCAACCTGTGGCCCGTCGGAGTTTCAACAGAGACATGCAAAGACTTATTGAAAAATTAGAAAATTTAAAAAAATAATACTGTCTTTAGAAACTTTATCAAAATCGGTAAAAACCATACTCGTAAGCTACTGAATAAAACAGCGCCCGAAAGCAGCATTGCTTTGGCGCTGCTTGTGTCTTGCTATGGTTATTCGCTCTCGAGGGAGAATGAGTGCGACACTCTGGTTGTCTGGCTCATTTAATTTTAAACAACCGAGCAGGACGTTAAGCTTTTTGTAAACTGTTTTTAGATCTTGGCGTCGAGCGTCGTTGTTGAAAAAAAAAAAATCACTATGTCCATGAGTAAACCTTCGACATCGAAAAGAAAATATGAAGAGTATATTGCAATTCGTGATTTTAAAACTGTCTGGGAAGAAAAATTTTTGTTTACATATCAAAATACTTCCAAGCCGAAAAGATTTAACCTGGACCGACATTTCAAACAACAGCATAGTGATTTCAACAGCAAATATCCTGTCGAATCACACTTGAGAACTGAATTTATCAATAAAAAAAGAAACCTTTAGATGGCCAACAATCCTTGTGCCAGAAGAGAAATGACGAAATAGAAACTATGGTGAAGGCTTCTTATAAACTTTCTCATTTATTAGCCCGAAGAAAAAAACCCCTTTCTGATAGATTTGTCTAGAAATATCATCACGCGTCGTTTCGATGACTTCGTCCCTGATGTTGGCATACAAATTGTCTCTGGACTACAATATTGCAGATACTTTCCATTAACTTTGGATGAAAGCTGTGACATCACAGACAATGCGCAATAAAGCATATTTGTGCGTTACATGAACCATCATTTTGATATTGTGGAAAAACTTCTTAATTTGCGCCAACTAGTTTTAACTACAGGTGAAGCATTTTTAAAGATGTGGAAAAACTTCTTAATTTGCGCCAACTAGTTTTAACTACAGGTGAAGCATTTTTAAAGATCTTAACAACGTAATTCAAGTTAACAAAGTAGAGTGGACAAAATTAGATAGTGTTTGCACAGATGGAGCGCCTTGCATGGTTGGCAGGATAAAAGGTTTTCTTTACATTGCTTGAAAAT
Source organism: Cosmopolites sordidus (assembly GCA_031761425.1). Taxonomy (NCBI): domain Eukaryota; kingdom Metazoa; phylum Arthropoda; class Insecta; order Coleoptera; family Curculionidae; genus Cosmopolites; species Cosmopolites sordidus. The sequence continues at coordinate 31,890 of JARFXV010000579.1, read as the reverse complement.
TATTTGGGAAGACAAGTTTTTAAGAAGCTCTTTGTGCCAAGAACATAAACCTGTCTTCTGTTGTTGACCCTATAGCGCGCTGTATCAATAAAACACGAGCTTTTCGTGGAAGAAAACTATCTTTAAAATATCTGGGAAAAAAACAATGAACTGTCCAGTAAGTGCATGCTACTCAAGAATGAAGATTAGCTATGGGATTTGGCTTTTCTCACCCATATTATGGGACATTTAATTAATTTAAGATTACAGGGAAAATATTGTATTCTCCCTACCCTAGTTGATCATATATCTTCTTTTGTGAACAAACTTTTGCTTTTTTGTCTCGATTTTGGAGAAAAAAAAAGATTAACACATTTCACATTAATACAGGAACTAGCTACCAAAGTCAGTAATGCTCCAAACTATGATAGATTTAAAAATTTAATATTTGTTTAGCAGGATTCATTAGGCGCTAGGTTTCAATTAATAAAACAAGTATATGGTGAGGATTGTTTATTCCACGGCAGAGTCCACGAGTAGTTTAAACGGTTCAAAGAAGGTCGTGAGGACATCAAGGACGATGGAATTTATAAAAAATCAGCAAAAATCTTCGTCCATGTCGACATGTCCAAAAATTTAATTCATCAAAACTTCAAGTATAGCATTGTTACTGCTGATGAAACGTGGTGTTTTTAATATGACCTAGAAACCAAGGCTCAAAGTGCAGAATGGAAGCACCTGAGTGAGCTAAATCCGAAGATGTCAAAACTCAAAACAATGTTGATTTGTTTCTACGATTCCGACTGAATGGCCCAAAGAGTTCGTTCCACCTGGTGGTTCGGAATGAAGTGCCTGTTGTAGCGTATTCGTCGTCAACAGTGCAGCTGGCGCTTGTTGCACGATAATACGTCGTCCCATCGCTTGACGTTCATCACTCATTTTTTCATCAAAAATGTCATTTTAACCATTAATCATTCACCATGCTCGCCTGATTTGGCTCCCTGCAACTTCTACCTGTTCGAAAAACTTCATTTGCCGATGCAAGGACAGCATTATGCCGACATTGAAGCCCTCAACCGCCATCCTGAAAGACATATCTTTGACCGAGCTCAAAAATCATTCGTCATTTAATAGACCGAATTGACCATGCAAAAATAATAAGGTGCGTCTCAAGGAAAACAGGATTTTTTCAAAAAAACACAAATATTTATTTTATTTTTTTCCGCAAAAATCATTAATTTTATTCAAAATAGTCTCCTTGCGCATCCATATATATATATATATATATATATATATATATATATATATATATATATATATATATATATATATATATATATATATATATATATATATATATATGTGTGTGTGTGTGTGTGTGTGTGTGTGTAATGCTAGTTTCTCGGGTATCCCGTGGTAGCTGAATGTCCACTGATGGACGGTTTCGCTGACGTTTCGATGTAATCTTATCCATCATTTTCAAAGCGTTTACTCGACGGTGTTTCGACGACAAATGTTGCTGGTCGGTCTATCCCGTCGGGTTTTGTCTGCTGGCGGCGCGACGTCATTGGTCGGTTGATTCCGGCCAATGAGAGCCCGTGTTTGGCTGCGTGTTTGCGGTGAAAGACTGATGACATGTTCAGGCAGATTGTACTTCGTCTTTATGATCGACAGGGCCTCGGTAACCGGCACTTGCGTGAACAGGGAAGTGACGTCAAAGCTGACTAATAAGCCGTTTTCTTTTAGCCGGATGTCTTTGATAATTTCAATGAAATGTTGGGAGTTCTTCACATATGATGCGGCTTTTTCTGCCGGCCGGCTCAGTTATTCGCCGTTGCAAAATATTTGGCCTATCAATCGCAAACTCTAACGGATAAGGAACACTATCAACAAGAAATAAATCTTCTGCAAAATGTCCTGGCAACTAATGGATATCAACAAAAAACTATCCGACAGGCGCTCAATCCGACAAACAAACAACAAGAAACAGAGAAAAAGACATACACAAACAAAGCATTTTTACCATATATCAAAGGCGCCACTGACAAAATTGGAAAAAAAGGAGACATGACATTGAAACTCTTTTCACCACCGACAAAATCAAAGACATTCTTCCAACCGCCAAAGACAAAATTCCCTTAGAAGACCAAGGCGTGTATGAAATTCCGTGTCAGGACTGTAATCTGTCATACATAGGTCAAACAAATAGAAAAATAAGCGCCAGAAGGGACGAGCAAATTAAGGCCGTCAAGCAGAAAACCACCACTTCCTCTCTAGCCCAGCATGTGCTCAAAACCGGACACAAAATTAATTTTGGGAAAACAAAAACCTTAGTGAGAAATGAAAATTTCTCCGCCAGCCTCTTTCCATCCGCCATTATTAAAGAAGCGATAGAAATAGAAAAAAGACCCAACAACCTAAACAGCCGAGATCGTTCTCCATCCATACAAGCCGTGCTACTGACAACGGGTCCCCAAACACGTAGCCAAACACGGGCTCTCATTGACCGGAATCAACCGACCAATGACGACGCGCCGCCAGCAGACAAAACCCGACGGGATAGACCGACCAGCAGCATTTGTCGTCGAAACACCGTCGAGTAAATGCTTTGAAAATGATGGATGAGATTCCATCGAAACGTCAGCGAAACCGTCCATCAGTGGACATTCAGCTACCACGGGATACCCGAGAAACTATCATTACATTTCACACCCGTGAAAATATATATATATATATATATATATATATATATATATATATATATATATATATATATATATATATATATATATATATATATATATATATATATATATATAAATTGTTTAATCTCGACCGTGTAAATAGTAGAGAATAGAATCTCGGGTATGCGGTCTGTTCTTATGAATTAATACTAAGATTTCATTCTCTGAAAACCCTTAATATATTTCGTCAGATTTTTTCTAACTTCTTCAGGAGGAATAACAGAATGTTTAAAATTCAGTCAAAATGTTCCGCCTCGCTTTATGGTCTGTCCATATCCACTTCAATTACTTTACTCTTCCAATGATGTCGCAGACTTTCGTTTGTTCCCTGATTGATGCGTAGAACTTTCTGTCTCATCTTGTAATGCCAAGCATACATCTTTCCATTCCCTTCTGTGCTACCCGAAGTTTTTGAATTGATTGCGATGCGAGTGTTCAGGTTTCACTTCCGTATGTGATAACGGCCAGAACGCACCGATCGAAGACTTTTCTTTTCAGACAAAGTCTGCTCTCAGGAGTCTGCTCTTAAACACAATATTGAGCCTGCCAGTCACATTTAATATGCCGTTTCACCTCCAGGGCGATATTCCCCTCTATTTAAATCCTCTGCCCAAGATATAAATAGTTGTCCTATCTCTAAATCCCTTCCTAAAACTGAAATTCTTCTGTCCTAAACGAAGTTATTGAACATAACCTGACTTTTTTTCAGGTTTATTTTCAAGCCAAATGGTTCGCCAGCCCTTTGCAGTTCTTGTATGCTTCTTTGCAGCTCCTCTGGGTCTTATGAAAGGAGAACGATATCATTTGCAAATCTTAAATGGTTTATGTTTGCACCATTGACATTTACACCATCCTGTTCCTAATCCAGTTTTCGGAATACTTCTTCAAGGCCAGCCGAGAAAAAAATAAACGATATTGCGTCACCCTGCCATACACCTCGTTCTACATTAATTCCCACTTCAAGATCATCAAGGTGAATTGTGGCTGTAGCTCCATCATATATCGATCTTAATAAGTTTACATATGCTTTATTTACCCCTTGGCTAAGCAGTGCATATATATATATATATATATATATATATATATATATATATATATATATATATATATATATATATATATATATATATATAGCTAACACTATATTCAAAGTACATTTGTGGCATGAAGGAACCTTTTATTGTCTAGCTTTTGCAAAATTGATTTAAATGATGAAAAAAAATAATGATGTGAAACGTGTGTATCGCTTATTTTCAGTCACGAAAGGTTACGAAAAGTCAGAAAGGTCACGAAAGGAATTGTTATGGACCAATAAGTGACTCTAAGGAGGTCATACTAGAGCGAAGACGCATTAGATGGCCTGCCTCCTCTCCCAAGGGGAAGACAACAATATTCCTAGAACAAACGGTATGCCATAGGTCTCATTCTTTTATTTAGACACCTCGTAGTATGAATGTCCATTCATTATCACGATTGAAACAAAAAAAAAACAGAAAATAAACGGAAACCTTTTAGTATAGGAAAAAATTTCGTGCGTTAAAATCTTGCACAAATAATGCTGTAATCCCCCTCATGCAGCATTCACCTAGCGACAGAGTGTGATGTTCGCATCGCAATATCTACCAGTTTATTGAACCTCCGGATGTTTTTACAGTTGAGCATCTGTAAAGATTTTGTGTTCGATTTTAATAAAATGCTAATCCCAACTCGAACAACGCCGACCGATTAGATAGCGATCGTTAAAAAAATTCGCGAAAGCATTTTTATTGCTAGACGTAAACGGCCCATAATATCAAATGGCCGAACGATCAAAATGAAAAAGCGAAATAATGAATTCAATTATGCGGGTTTGTGACGCGATCGTAGGCGATATGATATCAGTTCTATCGAAGTACAAAACGACGAAACGTGTTTTCATCTGTATTTAAATGTATCTAGTTAGATCGAACGGTTTTATGATACGGCGATATGTTGAAATATTATTCGTACAAATCACGTCGTGATAAAATGAACTGATATATTCAGCTGCACGTTCAGGATATATCTTAGTTCGCAGGAAAATAATGTCGGTGTTTGAATCCTGTCGGAATACGCTTTCGCTCTATCTAAAAAATATAGTATGTTCCAAGCGCCATCTTATAATGAATAGTCGAATCAAATGGCACATTTTAACTTTCACCTCCACAAAATTTCAAGGCCTAGGCATCAGTTACTACTATGTATTGTTATATGCAAAGCAAATTATTTTTTTGTTCTTCAAAATAAATTTTGTCTCCTCCAAAGTAATCTCTTCTATATTTAACTCAGGTAGTTCATCTTCCCTTCTTTTCCATATTCTTTATTACGAAAGAGTCATAATTTATGGAAACTCACTCCGTTTGTGCCCTTTTCGGACTACTTCTCGCCAGTTTTCTTTATTTCTGGGGGGCTCTTGCGTGATCTAGAACCCTCCATCCATCTCTGCAGCCCCAATCTTCCTGGGTTACTGTTATCCCTGTGTTTAATATTGCCGAAGAATCTTATTCTTCGAAGTATTCGTTCTTATTGATCGAAGTATTCGTATAATATAGAAATTATAGGAATATATATTAATTATAGGAATAATTTGAAATAGTCTTGTGGCTTTATTCATTCCTGGAATAACGAATGCGTTTATTCGTTCGGCGCTCCAAAAAATGCGAAGGATCTAGGATCTAGAGCACGGGTCTTCAACTTTTTGTGATCCAAGGGCCATATTTGGGTATTCCTGCTGACCGACGGGCCGCAATATATACATACATACATACATACATACATACATACATACATACATACATACATACACACATACATACATACATATATATATATATATATATATATATATATATATATATATATATATATATATATATATATATATATATATATATATATATATATATATATACGTAGTGTTAGATTTTCTTGGACTGCGTTCAATTAGACAGCAGTAGCTAAGTGTCACCACACCCAACCGTTGGGTTCCACTACCTCATGTGGAACACACAACAACCTGAGTCTCCGCCTAAATGAACATTTTTGTTGCTTACTTAAGTGGGAAACAGCCTCACCTATCCCTTCAACTGGTTTCGTACCCTCGAGGTTCAGACTCATCAGGGCGCCGACATACCCATACCCGCACGACGGTTGGGTGTGTGATAACACTCAGCTACTGCTGTCTAATTGGACGCAGTCCAAGAAAATCTAACACTACATATATATATATATATATATATATATATATATATATATATATATATATATATATATATATATATATTGCAAAGAACATATACAATTGCAAAGAACTTGCGAAATATTTTGAACAAATACTAAACTGTCCTGAGCCCTTAAATAAATTAGCAACACTAAACCCTAAACAAACAAACCCAGATTCATTACCACCGAATGAAGATGAAATAATTAGGCAAATCAAGCGGCTTAAAAATGACAAAGCTTCTGGTGAAGATGGAATCACTGCTGAACTTTTGAAATCCGCTGGTTCAGGTACAATCAAGGAAATAACCAAAACTCTACAAGAAGTTTGGCGAACCGAACCGATTCCGGAAGATTGGAAAGATGCTCTAATCCATCCACTACATAAGAAAGGAGATAGAACGGATGTAAACAATTATAGAGGGATATCTCTTCTACCAATTTGTTATAAGATTCTATCTCAATGTCTACTAGACAGAGCACAGGGATAGTTAGAACCTAACATTGGTGAATATCAAGCAGGTTTTCGACCGAGCAGATCCTGCCCTAAACAGCTCCTGAATCTAAAGTTGATTCTAAGACATAAAAAACTGTACAATAAAAATCTCGTCTGTACATTTGTGGATTTCAATAAAGCATATGATTCCATTGACCGCGAATCTTTATTCCGAATCTTGAAAGAACAAGGACTAGATCTGAAAACGCTGACAATTATTAAAGCAACGTTAACACAAGGTCAAAAGTTAAATTCATGGGTGACATTTCAGAGCCCTTCGAAATTAAAACTGGAGTGAGACAAGGGGATGGATTCTCGCCACTCTTATTTAACTGTGTTCTAGAAAAAGTAATACAGGAGTGGCGTGAAAAAAAGTCGGCCCTGAATATTGACCAGCCCATTAAACTGGGGAGAACCAACATCAAAATTGATTGTCTGGCATTTGCTGATGATCTAGCAATTTTAGCTCAAGATGTATCAACGACACAAAAACAAATTGAAATCCTAAAAGAAACAGCAGAAAAGATAGGACTCCAAATTTCCTTTGAATTGTCACAATACATGACCTGCAACAGACTAAGAACACCATTTCTAAAAACAAAATATGGTAACATCAGACTAGTCTCTCAATTCAAATATTTGGGAGAAATAATCATGGAAAATGGGTTGGAAAAAGCGGCCAATAAGGGTAGATGTCAAAAAATGGAAACGGCATTGAGACTTACCCAAAATATTTACAACAAAAAATGCCTATCTAAAAACACAAAACTGAGACATTACAACACGGTTATTAAGCCAGAATGTCTATATGCTGCAGAAACGCTCATTTTGAATAGAAAGCGGGACATCGAGGACATTGAAAAGAAGGAAAGAAAAATCCTAGGCTCCAAATAAATAAATAGCCCAACATACCGACTTCGAGAAAACCAAGCAGTCAAACAATACACAGATATACATAATGATATGAGAAGAAAAAGAAGACTTAAGTTTTACGGACACATAAAATGGATGAATCCGAGTAGGCTAACTAGACAAATAGTCGAATTTTATGAAAATAGGAGTAGAGCTAAAGTAGAAATAATTAAATGGATTGCTGCAATTAAAGAGGACCTACTAGGTTCAAAAGAAGTTCTATGAAGCCGTTACGTAATCGTTCTTACGGTAATGTTCTTTTGTTGCCCTACTATCTTATAGACACAAAAAACAGCAATTCATTGTACCAAAGTAATCCTTACCTTTATACTCCAAAGTCGGGTACACATAATTCGCCCATGATATAAAGACGAAGCAGGCACTTGAAACTGGGACATGTTAAGCCATTTCTGTGAGTAGATGTTTTAATAACTACCTAAATGAAAAACAAAAAGAGCATTCTGATCAATGTTATAAAAATCATGTCGACACAGGTCGACATTTAGTAGAAGTACGTTTGAATTGCAACAAACAACAAACATCAAAATTCACGAACGAGAATAAATAATTCTAGTTTTAAAATACAAAAGGTAGATAAATAAAAAATATTTTTCGTTCAATTTGCTTAACAATGTTAACGACTTAACATCATAATAAAAAAAACTCGCTGATTAAATCGCTAAAAGGTACTTTATGATTTTATTTTTAAATAATTTGCTCAATTACAACAGAAATACTACGATCCATCATGCGATATTATCGAGAGATTAGCATGAATGAACTAGTAGATAACTGATAATGAACCACGATCAATCATTCACAACACCAATCACGATGTAAAAAGTCGAAGAATCTCGCCTTAGGCAGTAATATCTCTAATGCTCAATCACTGTAACAACAGTTTGTTCGGTTGCTACTCGTTTTTTTAATGTTGTTCGACGCTTGGGGATAATACATATTAATTATACGAAAATGATCGGTATTTAATTTGAAATTACGCAATTTTGAATACCGGGAATGACGCAATGAACATTTTGCTTCAGAGACCTTGTATATATTTTTTTTGTTTATAAACATAATTAGATACGTCTTGTAAAAATTTGGAGCAATTATGGAATACGAAGATAGTTAGAAAAGTTATTTGAATAAAATGCTGCAAACTGAGAACTATTACACAGACCCACAAGAAAAATTTTTTTGGTGTCTAGGATTTTAAAACTGATTTTAGCTACACCAGGTGTGGTGAAAAATGAAACCGACATTTTTGTCGCCTGTCTCACAATTCGACATCTGTCAATTTGACACCTGTCTCACAATTTGTGGATGCCACGCCAATAAAACTGTTGCTCTTTTGAGGCAAACCAGTCATCGACTCATTTTCGTTAGAAGTGAAGCGGTGCTCAGCCAGTGCGTGTCCCATCGATGCAAATAAGTAGTAATCGGACGGAGCCAAGTCTGGTTAATAAGCCGCATGTGAGAGTATTTCCCAACTAAACGTCTCAATCGTTTCCTTGACCAGTTTTGCTGTGTGTGATGGTGCATTATCATGAAGCAAAATCACTTTGTGTTGTCTTGTTTGATATTTGGGTCGTTTTTTACGCAAAGTTTGATTCAAATTGATCATTTGTTTTCGGCAGCGTTCAATATTAACGATTTATTGTTATTAAAATTCAATATTATTATCGCCGATTATCCAGTTCTGTTCTCTTCTTGGATTGGTTCTTTATTCCTTCACCTTTGTTTTGTCAACTTAACTTACTTAGTGCTGAAAATATTGCGAATTGGGAACTACTATTAATTTAACAATTTCGAGGCTGATAATTCAAAATTTCCAGTGGGACATCAAAGCCAAATACTCAGCTTTGAAGCTCAGAAGCGTGTCCAGAATTTAAAATACTACATGTTGGGTACTAATATGTTGACCTAAATCCACTTACATGCCGCTGGAAATTCTGGGATTCGAGAATTATGACTTATTTACACTTTTGAGGCTGATACACCAATTTTAAATTTTCTAGTACGACAACGACGTCAAATAGTCAACTCTAAGGGTTCGTTCACATCAGACGCGCTTCGTTTAGAGCCACGGGCCTTAAGTGTCAAGTGAACCTCCATGTATTCATACCAGAGGCTCTTTGGAAACCGCTTTTCAGAAACAGTGCACAATGGTTCCGTCACGAATTATAAGGAAAATGTTATTACTCGAAAGTTTTGCGTTGAAAATGAATAGAAAAATACGCCTCAAAAAGGCATGTGGGTTCATGAAATCAACGTATGTAGGTAGTCGCTCGGAGAATTCCATCATCTCTATCGAGGTAATAATAATAATAATAATAATAATAGTGCATTTAAAGAGGTAATGATAAATCCTGATACTTTCCCGAATTTTTTAATGGAAGGCAATACATATCTTCTGTATAAAAAGGGTGATGCTAAGCAACCCAATAACTACAGATCCATCACGTGTCTGTCAGTATTTTATAAATTGTTGACAGCCCTAATCAATGAAAAAAATTACAAACATTGTGATGAAAACAATATTTTTGAAGAAGAGCAGAAAAGATGTATAAGAGCAAATATGGGATGCAAGGAACAGCTAACGATCGATGCTGTAGTTCTCGAACAAGCGCGGAAAAGAAAACGCAACCTAAACATCTGCTATATAGACTACAGGAAAGCCTTCGATAGTGTTCCACACGATTGGTTACTAGAAGTCTGAAGATTTATAAAATAAGCCCTCCCATCATTAACTCTTCCCAGTCTTCCCTTTCTCCAGTTTGGTTTTGTCTAGCCCTAAACCCTATGTCTACATTACTGAACAACAGTAATATAGGATATAAACTAAACATGAGGAATCCACGAAAGCTCTCGCACCTACTATATATGGATGACCTTAAACTCTATAGTGAAACTAGAGAAAAACTAACTCCTAATAAAACTAACTAAACTCCTTAATAAAAATGGTCGAAGAATTTAGTAGGGATATCAAGATGTCATTCGGACTTGATAAATGCGCTACCATTAGCATTCAAAAAGGAATAGCCAACAATCAACATTCAACACACTGTAACATACAACAACTGGCACCAGAAGAATCCTATAAATATTTAGGTATACCTCAAAACGAGAAATTTAACCATAGCCAGTTAAAGAAAGACTTTTCTACTATGTACGAAAAGAGGCTTACAAAACTTTTAAATACCAAACTGAACAGTGGAAACCTGATTAGAGCGATCAATGGATGGGCAGTGCCAACTCTGACCTATTCCTTTGGTATTGTTAAATGGTCAGAAACAGACCTGGATGGACCTGATGGACTGGATAGATTAACACGTCGAACATTGACAAAATTCCGATGTCTGCATCCAAATTCATCTATGAAGCGACTGTACATTCCAAGAAAGTTGGGAGGCAGAGGCCTCGTGAACATTAAGAACCTTTGTCTGAACCAGGAGAGTAAGATGAGAGAACGCTTCATTAATTCAAGCAGCACGCTAATAAAGTTGGTTGCTAAGGAGGACCGGGGTTTCACCCCGTTGAACCTAGATAAATTGAATCGTGTTGATGGTAGAACAACACTTACGGATTGTATCCGTGAATGGAAACAACAGACACTGCATGGACGGTATCCAAAGTCACTCGAGGATGATACCATTGATGGACCATTGTCTCTAAAATGGCTGACCGATGGGCTGTTGTACCCAGAAACAGAAGGTTTTGCGACATCTATTCAAGATAAGGTAGTAAGAACACGGAACTATGAAAAGCATATACTATACATGGATGTTGTCGACCGATGTAGGAAGTGCGGTATAGTGGGGGAAACGATTGAACACCTTATCGGTGGGTGTGCAGTTCTAGCCCCTAATGCTTATTTAGGAAGACATAATCAGCTGGCGAAAATTATACATCAGCAAATTGCATTAAAGTATTCGCTATTAGATAACGCACCTGCTCCATATTATAAGTACTCACCTTCTCCCGTATTGGAATTATCTGATTCAATCCTATACTGGGACAGACCAATCACAACAGATCGAACGGTCGATTATAATAGACCAGACATTGTTCTAATTAGTAAAAAGGAGAAAAGGGCTTTTATAATTGACATCGCAGTGCCACTCTCTCATAATATCAGGAAAACCGAGTTGGAGAAAACCACTAAGTATGAAAACCTTGCGTACGATTTGAAAAACCAGTGGAAACTGCATAAGGTAGAGATAGTGCCTTTCGTTATATCCGCCGAAGGCCTAATAAGTAAGAACTTTTCAAAAAATTTGAAGAACCTTGGTATCTCAAAATCGATTGCCATAGTGGGACAACGTGCAGTACTCTTGCAGACATGCCACATTGTTCGTAAAATTTTATGCTAAGTGAGAGGAGTTGAATTGCTTTCTCATTTTGGCATTGTAATATAGACCAGCTTAGGCTGAGATGCTGAGTTCAGTACGAGGATAATAATAATAATTTATTGAATCCTCAAGGCAATACAAATATGCATGGATCAAGTCAAAACAAGAGCATGCACAGTGCCACATTAATGGGATTACAAATAATACATAACAATTAAACTTGCATATAAATATTTTATTCTTGATAATGTATATAATTTAATAATTTAATAATATATTTATTCAATCCCCACAACAGTACAAAATATCCATGATTAAGTCGCATTGACAGAATTGGCAGAATGTTCAGTGATACGACCTCAGAAACAATACAAGATATGATAATCATACACAAATAAACATTGTATACATAAATAAGTATTGAATCTAATTATTTGTAGGACTTATATTCCTATCCCGTCCCAAAACAGATCGTTGGGGCATAGTCATGAAGTTTATCCAGCAGTATAGTGTGATCTACCAAATCGAAAGCCTTACTTAGAGCCATAAATAGACCAACACATTTGCAATTATCGTTTATGTTTTCATATATCTTGTTTAAAAATTCACAGATTGCTAAATGTGTAGATCGACTACTTTGAAACAGGTGCTGTGATGATTTCAATATATTAAAGCGCACAACAAAGGGTTAATATGCTCATACACTACACGCTCGAACAGTTTAGATAACGTGGGTAGAACAGCTATTGGAGAGGAAGGGCCGGTCACCTCTCTTCAAGACAGGAACTAGTCTTGATTTTTAATACCCTCGGAAAAATATTAGTTTCCAGGGACCAATTCACTAGATATGTTAACGGTATTATTAATGAGATGATTACTGAGATGGGTACTTCTTCAGTACAATTGAAGGAATATTATCTAGTCCCACAGAATTTGCATTCTTTAGTTTCCTTCCTGTTTCAATTATGTCATATTGGTTAATTGGCCATAATATCATAGAGTTTTGAATTGGAGTCACTTGTCTTACACTAGTAGCAGTCATTGAACTCACTAACACGTTCTTAAGAAGATTAACAAAGTATTTATTAAAACTAGCAATTTCATACCTGTCTTTCAAAGTAATTCCATCTTCGTTTCTTATGGCTCTTATGTTAGTTCTTGCAGTGCGGTTTTTTGATTGTTATTGTTTATTATTTTCCAAGCAGTTTTTGATTTCTTCTGCGATTCAAAATATTGTTTAACATTGTAAAGCAGTTTAGTCCTTTAATTCTTCTATTAGAACCTTTGGTATGAAACGCTAAAGTTGAAGAGTTTTACCACTAAGCACCAAATCACTTTTTTGAACCTGATGATCTCCATCATCTCTTGATGATGCTAACATGGTTAGCGAAACGGGCGTCGAGAAGTTAAAAAAAGTGATTTGGTGTTTAGGGATAAATCTCTTCAAGTTTAGTTTAATCCTTATAACCGTTCTATAAATTCTTTTGTACGCCATATAATGTGTAACATTTTTGTTCGGCTTCAGATAATAGTTTCGTTCGATACAATTCTTTTAAAGTAACATGATATTCTGATACCTCTTGTTAACCAAGGTTTAAATTAACCCTCATTGGACATTCTTACTTTTCTAAGTGGAAAGCATATGTCAATGTGATACTTCAAACAGATGCTAGAAATATCCAGAAAATTTTTACAAATCTCTATGGATGTCGAAGGGATCTCTTGATTTCCTTCTTAGCCACTTAGAACATCTATCTGGGATTGGGAGCAATTTCCGACGAAAGATTTTAGCAGAACAAAGTTTAGTTAGCACTAGGTAAGCACAAAATCTATCCTTTCAAACTTTATTTCTTACTCATTTCCATATTTTACAGACTTAACGCCATGCGCGCGGTTTGAACTCAAACCATTTTAGCTAACGCTTTCGTTCTCCTACGCTTTCTCATAGGATGTAAGTAAGGCGTGTGGCTGTAAGTGAAGCGCGTCTCATGTGAACGCACCCTAAGGTTCAGAAATGATAGAGTCAAAAATTAAAAAAAAAATATCGTTTCAATCTAACAGGGTATTAAGGATTATCAGTCTAAACGCTTCTTTGCTGTATGTTACCATTTATATTTTGAACATTGTAGATTGGTTGGAGAACAGTTTCGTATAATATATCCTAACATTTTTCATTTAATTATGCTGTAGTAAAAACAAGTTTTTAGGCTTTAAAAGGCACTTTTGATATGGATTCCGTTTCGACGCTGCATTTACTTCCTATCAGGTGTCAATTGAATATTATTTGTCAACTAAACTTGAAGAGATTTACCAGTAAACCTCAAATCACTTTTTTGAACTGCTCGACGCACGTTTCGTTAACCATGTTAGCATCATCAGGAGATTATTTAATGGTGATTTATGAAATCAGGAGACGATTCAATAAATCATCTCATGATGCAAACATGGTTAGCGAAACGTGCATCGCGCAGTTCAAAAAAAAGTGATTTGGTGTTTAGTGGTAAATCTTTTCAAGTTTAGTGTTTCACACCAAAGGTTCCAATAGAAGAATTGATTATTTGTCAAAGCTTTGAGCACAGAGGCTCCCTCTATGTGGTCATAAAGGTATTATGACGATATTTCTTGACATCATCACTCACGCTCGTCCTATTTGTATGTCTAACAAACAGAACAAAAATTAAAAAGGAAGGAAAAACCTAGAGGCAGGTGGAGAATTAAGAAAATCTTACAAAATTTTTGAAAGAAAATATTAAATCTTCATCAGGGACGTAGCGAAAATTAACGAAAATTAAACATCGATGATTTTACAAAGTTAGAAAATAATTGCCCTGTATATATAATTATACTACAGTTAGTTTTACTCCAAGGTAAGTCAGGTGTTAATAACAATAATTTATTTAATATGTGGTGTATGTTTAATTTATAACTGAATGTTTTGAAGTGAGAAGAACGCTTGGTCATATTTTTTAAGATACTTTTTTAGATGTTTTGAGAATCAAGATCAAGATTAAAATAGACATACAGCGTTAAAATTACAGATAAATATCCTTTAACATACACTGTTTTGCATTTGGCATGTGAATTATAGGCAAAAAGAGCAAAAAAAAAAAGAATCAAAAACCCTAGTTAATACTTGAGGTAACGAACTGTTCAAGGACGTTTCAAGGATTTTTTACAAGATTTACCAGATCTTTAAAATCGAGCAGTTTTAATTCTTGAATAAAACACAGATGGCGTTGTGAATTTGTCTAGGTCTAGTCTCATTTCAGAAGTGCAGGGTAAAACCGGGTAATGACGGTCAGGAGGAATACCGGTCATTACTATTTCTGTCATATTACTGCATTCCCGTGCAGACACAGGTATAAAGCGGGTGGTGTAACATCACCCCGCACCGACGCACCGGCTCACCGCTCATTACCCAGCCGATATCTAGGATGAACGAATGTTAATTGTTTCCGTGCCTACTTGAAGTAAATTTCCGAGGTTAAACAATAAGAGGTGAGTGTTTGTTATTTCACATTCACATTTCATTTCAATTTTTTACATTGTTACCTATAATTGTTATAGCATAATTACCAAGCATCCCAAGTGATAATAGATTTTGAATTTGTCTCGACAAGTTTATAACCCAATAATATTTTTACGGAATGTTTCTAGGCGGGCAATGTCGGTCACGCTGACCGATATTACCCGCAAGTAAATAATGCGGGTAATATCGGGATTGTATATTATTTCAGAATGTCCAATACAAGAAGCCAACCACGTTCAAAGACGTCATGGGGCCAATATCAATTACACAGAGCTTTTAAACTAGTGGATGAAAGGAAATATATTAGAGAAGCAGCTCGATCTACTGGTGTACCATTTTCAACGCTTCAAGAAAGATTGAAGAACAAGAACCTTGATAGTCAACAGCTGGGAAGAAATCCAGTCTTTACAAGGGAACAAGAAGATGAAATGGCTTCCCAAGTTAAGTTCCTCGGTAAAATATTTTATGGGTGCACTTCGCTTTAAATTAGAAAGATGGCTTATTAATATGCTGTAAAAATAAGATTAAGCATAATTTTAAAGAAACTTAGCTGGCAAGGACTGTCTCAAAAGATTCATAAAAAGAAACCATTTGTCCATCAGGAAAGTTCAATGCATGAGCCTGAATAGAGCAACTGCCTTTAACAAGATCGAAGTTGCTATATTTTTCAAACTTACAGAGCTAATGGATAAATATAAGTTTCTGAAAAGGAGTATATGGAATCTAGACGAGACTGGAATTTCCTCAGTGCAAGACCTCGGTAAAATTGTGACTGAGAAAGGACAACAACGTGTGGGGACTATATCCAGCGGAGAAAGAGGAAAGACAGTCACATCTGCATGTGCTGTGAATGTTAGAGGAGTCTACGTACCACCAATGCTAATTTATCCACGAAATACATTCACCTGCTTTAGAAGCAGATGGTCCTCGTGGAATTCATAGACAGGTGCTCAAAAAATGGGAGGGCCAATGAAGATCTCTTTGTAGATTGGCTGAAACATTTTTGCGGATTTCACCAAACCTCCCGAAAATGAATCCATGTTGCTTGTTCTCGATAATCATTCCAGCCACATCTCTTTGAGAGTTTACGAATTTTGCAAAAGCAACAACATAGTGATGTTATCATTGTCACCAGATGGCTCGCATAAGATACAGCCTCTGGATGTGTCCATCTATGGCCCGCTTAAAGCAGCTTATAAACAATAATGGAACCTTTTCATAAATAATCAATTGGGAAAAAGATCACACAAAGTGATCTCGCTTCACTGTACAGGAAAGCTTTTCAAAAAGTAGCAGCCATCCCAAAGGCTGAAGTAGGTTTTGCTGCTACAGGAATATATCCTTTATATCCGGTTATTCTTTTACAAGTGTGGTTGTTAAATTATTTTTCCTCGAATAATTAGTATTTTACACAAATAATTAATAAAAACTGTTGCAATCCACTATATTTAGTTTTGTGATTGGAGTGTATTGTTAGTTAAAACTTTCTCCAACTTTCTGTGTTGGTCTGGATTTCTTAACCTATACTTTACCATGCTGTGCCTCAAGTGTTGATGAAACATCAACTTCATCAAACATCAGTTTCATCAACTTCATCAACAATGTTAAACCTACTATTTTGAAGGCCATTGACCAAATCAAGGCAGAGTTCATAGCATTAAAGAATGATATGCAACAAATACCATTGACTTCTGCCACCAACAGCTCAAATACACCACCAAACTCGCCCCCTAATAACGATATTTTTGCAGAACTTCAAGAACGAGAACGGCGAGCTAGTAATATTATAATTTACAACCTGCCTGATCAAGGACGGGACTTGGATGATGTAGGGGTTCTTTGCAGCTCTCTTGACATCCGTAGTGTCGAAGTAAAGAATGCAATCAGGATTGGTAAACCTAACAAAAATGGCCATAGGAGCGTTAAGCTCATCTTTCAAAATAAGGAAGAAGCTCAGCTAAACCAAGCTAAAAGGCAGAAAAATTTACTTAGGAATGGATCTGACAAAAATGCAGTATGAAGCCGAGGCCAAGATAAAGGAAGAGTTTAGACAAAAAATTACTAATGGAGAAAACAATATAATGCTTAGATATCATCAGGGTGTACTTAAAATTGTACAAAAAAACTAACAGTCACTCACTCATCCAACAATCTTGCAGTATACTACCAGAACACTCAAGGTTTGAGAACAAAACTTAATCAAGTTCAAGTCAGCTCGCCAGTCACCCCTTATGACATATTTATATTGACAGTAACCTGGTTGCATAATGGCATTTATGATGCTGAACTTGGTTTCATGGACTACAACATCTATCGAAATGATCGTTCTGCCTATACCAGTACCTCTAAGAGGGGTGGAGGTGTGGACAGTGCGTGTCTTCAAATTCCTAACAACAGGATCGAGCAGATCTTTGTCTCCTTAAAATGCCCAATTGTAACCCGCATATAATTGGTGACTTTAACTTAACGCATGGAGACTGGCATGGGAGAGCACTTGGCTCTACAGTAACATCTGGTTTCGGTGCACGACCTATGGAAGTTGCTTGCATTCAAATTATGTCTAACACATGTAGTTTTCATAACTTATTTCAACTTAATTCACATACTACATCCCATGGCAGCCTGCTGGATCTGGTCTTGAATCAAGATCCTACAACTGAAGTTGAGCTGGCAGACTATTTTTTGGTTCCTCCTGTTGTGCACCCGCCTCTTAGTATTAAACTATGTGCTGGCCCGGACAGTGAGGAGGATGGCCTCGGGTTTGGTGGGTTTCATAGGGATTTTAGATCTGCAGATTATCAACAAATTATTTCATTCTTAGACCAGTTTGACTGGGACTACTTACTTATCAATAAGCCTTCTAATACTATGTTAAACATTTTTTATGAAATTATCTTTATGGCAGTTGATATATTTGTACCATTAAAAAAGTTTTCCGCCAGGAAATCTCCCATATGGTTCTCTCTTGAATTGAAAAACAATATAATACTAAAGAAAAAATTGCATAAAAAGTATAAAAGAACCCAGTCAGGTGAGGATTATCAGGAATTACTTACTCAGGAATGCTACTCACAATACATTCATTGTACCGAAACAGCCATTAGATCAAACATAAAAAAATTCTGGTCATTTGTTAACAACAGGAGAAAGGGTAGTGCTTTTCGTAATAAAGTTAATTCCCTAGACAAGACCGGTTGCTCTGGTGAAGAAATAGCTAATATGTATGCAGAGTACTTCTCCTCTGTCTACTCAACTAAGAAACCTAATATTCCTAATCATGTATCTCCTAGTTCCAACATCCATATACCTCTTCACCACATTCAGATATCTGATATATTCACTAAATTGTCAAATCTAGACATCAACAAGGGCCCTGGACCAGATGGAGTACCAACACTATTTAAAAAAAATGTGTTGGTACTCCTCTCTAGAGCGTTGTACCACATATTTAATGCTTCTCTTAAGACTGGTGAATTCCCCGACTTCTGGAAGGGGAGCTTTCTAAAACCAATCTATAAATCTGGTGACAAAGCTTCTGTAACCAACTATCGCCCTATTAGTGTACTTAGTGCAGTACCCAACGTCTTTGAGAGCTTGGTCTGCGATTTTATAACCCTCCTTCTGGAGCCTGATCTATTGCGGCAGCAATTCGGATTTAGACCATGTAAATCCACCGAGTTAAACTTTCTTACTCAAGCTGATTTTCTGCTGGATGCATCGGAAAAAGGGTTCCAGGTGGACACAATTTACACAGACTTTTCTGGTGAATTCGACAATGTACCCCACGACCTGCTGATACATAAGCTTTAGCTTATGGGGATTGCCGAGCCCCTACTATCTCGGTTTCGCAGCTACTTGACCAATCGCAGATTGCTTGTCAGAATAGGCAGTTTTCTCTCCAGAGTGTTTCTGGCTACATCTAGAGTACCTGAGGGCCCACACCTTGGGCCACTTCTTTTTATTATATTCTCAGTTCACTTGGACAATGTTATCAACAAGGCCTTCCAAATGCTTGGTTTCATTAAAAGAGGTACCCAAGACTTCAATGACATTCAATCTTTAAAAACCCTTTGCTGTTCCCTTGTACGTCCACATATAGAGTATGCATCTTCTGTCTGGTCCCCCTTTTATGGGGTATATATTGATGCTCTTAAATCTGTTGAGCACAAGTTTCTAAAACAAGTGGCCTACAAGCTAAACATACTAGATAATTATCAGGATTCTGAAATACTCAACCAGCTTAATATGGTCCCCATCACTGTTCGTCACAGGAGAAGGGATCTTATAACACTTTATAGGATCATTCATAGAAGGGTATTAGCCCCTGAACTCCTTGAAAAAATTAATATTCATGTTACACTGAGAACTACAAGAGACACTTACAGTTTCCACTATCCTGTCCATCGAACTAACTATGGCCAAAACCAATTTATCTCAAGAGCTACCAGACTAGCCAATGAACATCCCAATATAGATTTCTTTGGATCTTATAATTCATTCCTGAGTCAGGTGTGTGTTAGTTTTTGAATGGTGGTTGAGTGGGGGGTAATTATGTAAAATTAGGTAGTATACTGTTATCTTGATATTAATTATCTTTATATTAATTAGAATTTATTTTAATAAAAGGTTTAACAATCTTGTAATTGGGCTTTGCCCGTTGAAAATTAAAAATAAAAATAAAATAAATAAAATAAACCTGAACGTGTTTACAGACGAAGATTTTGTGGCTGCTGATATTTTAAACAACAATAAAGTGGTAGTTTCGGTAGAAGAAATACGAGACTAGGATAATAAGACCCCGGATGCCCAAATAATATTAGATGAACCTAGTGATCCATCAACTCATTTCCAGATAAACTCACCTCAATGGCTATCACTTCTTGTGGATGTAATAGAATCAGTCCCGATAACTAATGCACCAACGACTTCCAAACTCGAGCAATGGACTAACTTTCATAATAAGCCCATTCCTTCAAATTCAGGAGTTCATAAAATGACCACTGTTAAGGATATTCTGCCGCTGCCAAAACAGTCAGTCCTAACAGGAACTCCTAACAGAGAAGTTCTGGTCGAGAAAGAAATTAGAAAAATGACATAAGAGAAGAAAAAAGTAACTATCAAAAACAAAACTGAAAAAAGACAATGAAAAGAAAAGTAAAATCGATTGATGTGAAAACGACTAAAAAGAGAGTGCTTGAAGACAAAAACAAGAAAGATAAAATGACGTGAAGATGAAGATCAGAAGTCATTATCTTCATCTGCGTGAAGATGAAGATAATGACGCTGATAAGGACTTGGAAAATAAATGTCACTCAGGCTCATGCTGACTGCTCAGGGTTTCACTCTCCTGAGGGTTATATCTGCGACTTATGCCTCAATAAAGCTTGACTGATATTACCAACCTAGTGACTAGTATTACCTGTCTTGGTGCTTAATACAAGTCAAAGTCGTTTTTAAATATTGATTATGTCAAATTTGTTTTACTTATTGATCTCAATTATTGTGATTTTATAGAGAGGGAAGAATAGTTAAAGTTTAATTAGCAAAAAGATTAATAAAGAAACATTGATTATCATCTGATTTGTAATTATTTATCCTTAAGTGACCGGTAATACTCATTCTTATCCTAATGTATATCATTTATAAAAATGGAGTCGTACGCAATACATTAAAATTGTTGAATTATTTTATGAAAATGGACGTCCTGTGAAAAATGTTTTTCGAAAATTACGTGATATGTATGGTTTGCACAATTGTCCACCTGAAAGTATTATTAATCGAAATGTTGAAAAATTTCAAGAAATTGTTTCGGTGGAAGATAAAAGAGTAGTCGAATATAGTCGTAGTAGTTGTTCATAACAGCATATTGATTCGGTACGTGAAAGTGTTGCTGAAGACACAGAAATTTCCATTAGTCGACGTTCACAAGAATTTGAACTCAGTGAATCCACAAAATGGCGTATTTTACGAAAGGATTTAGCTCCGAAGGTATATAAGGTTCAAATAACGCAGGAACTAAAGCCACTGGATCAAAACATCGTGCATTTATCAATTGGATCAAAGAACAAACCGATGATTAGCACAACAAACAGATAAAGCACATTTTGAAATTGGTGGCTATGTTGATAAATCAAATTGCCGCATTTGGGGTGAGGAAAATTCACGATTGAGCGTGGAATGAGAAACATGAGAAACATTTACATTCCAAACGAGTCACTATTTGATGTGCATTATAGTCAGGAGGTGTAATTGGGCCGTATTTCTTTCAGAATGTTGCTGGCGAAGCTGTAACTGTGAATGGTGTTCGATGTAGTGAGATGATAACTGGATTTTTGTCGGCTGAATTGAATAATATTGATCTGCAGGATATGTGGTTCCAGCTGGATGGTGCTACACCTCACTTAGCTAATGAAGCAATTGATTTATTGAGAGAAAAATTTCCTGGACGAGTTATTCCAAGAAACGCTGATGTTAAGTGGTCACCAAGATCATGTGATTTGACACCGTTGGACTATTTTCTTTGGGATTACGTGAAAAGCCAGGTCTGTAAGAACAATCCACAATCGATTCCTGAACTAAAGGATGCAGTTATTCGAGTCATTGGTGAGATAGAGCCGTGGTTATGCCAAAATGTCATCCAAAATTGTAACAAAAAAGTGGATGCCTATGGATCTGCAAGAGGTGCTCATTTGGCAGATATTGTCTTTCGTCGTTAAATGTAATACACTATGCTTCAATTAAACTCAAAGAGATTTACCACTAAACACCGAAACACTTTTTTTAAAAGTATAAAAAAAAGTTTTTTAGAAGAATTGATATGCTTCAATTATCGATAAAAGGTTTTCTTGAAATCAACGCAAAATCTTTATTCAAGACTTAAAAAACACCGTTCAATATAAGAGACCCTTTATTATTAACATACTGTAACACATTGTACTTGAAGAGTCATCTCATTCAGAACATTGACCGATCCAACTTTATTCCATTTCTCAAAGATTAATTTTGATGATTGATGACTCCTTATATAAACGATACATACAGTCTATCTAAAGGAAAATGCGACTGATACAAAATTAAAAACAATAAGTAATGTATTTATAGTTATCATGATTTTTAATTCAAAAAAAAGGGCACGCAGTCAAATCAGGAAAATATGGAGGTCAGGCGAATATCAAGGTAATTTTTTCAAATAAGAAATTTGATACACTGTTGTTTTTGTTAGCCATGTTTGCTCATTTTGTTTATATATATTTAATGAGATGCAGTGGGTTTAAGATTATGAGTGAGTTCCTAGATGCCAGACACTGGACGATCATTTAAAATGATTTTATGAATTATGTGATGAACGGATGAGATCAAATCATCTTCTTATGATACCAACATGATTAGCGAAAGGTGCTTCAAGAACTTAAAAAAAGTTTGGTAAAGGTGTTTAGTGGTAAATCTGTTTGAGTTTGGTGTTTCACACCGAAAGTTTCAATAGAATTGATATTCCTTCGATTATCGATAAAAGATTTTTTGAAACCAACGCAAAATCTTTATTCAAAACTTAAAAAAAAACTGTTCATAAAAGACCCTTTATTATTAACATTTTGAAACACATTGTACTTGAAAAGTCATCTCATTCAGAACACTGACCTGTCCAAATTCGCTCCATTTCTGAAAGATGTATTTCGAGGTTTTAAAAGAATTAAGCCTTCCTATTGAACTATTATTATTTTTCTATAAAAAAACCATTTGGAATATTTATATCCTGCTTTTATTTATTAGTTTACAATGTGCAAACTTTGTGACCTCACATTGTTTACCACCAGAAATTTTATAACCTCATATCTCTTCAATCCTTCTGTTGGTACTTTTGATGCGAGACACCGAACTCGAAGAGATTTACCAAGTAACACAATTTTTTTTTATTTTTCGATGCGTGTTTCGCTAACCATTGAACCATCACTCATATCGGCTCAATGTAATTATCACGAAATTTAATCTACAGGTTTTCGCTAGCCATGTTAGCATCATCAATCTGAAGATTTAATTTAATGATGATTAAATTGAACCATCTTCTGATAATGCCAACATGGTTGGCGAAACGCGCGTTGGGAAATTTAAAAATGCGATTTGGTATTGCGTGGAAAATCTTTTCGAGTTTATTAATATCCAATATATTTATTCCAATGAAGTTAAATGTGACAATGTGGTAACTTTGACATGATCAAAACCGTTTATCAAAGGGATGAGGAATGAGCCATTAAGACATTTGTTTGCTTTTTTGATGAAAGAAAAATCAATTAAAGATAATCCGAGACAAAATCCGCTAATAACAGTTCAAAGTGAAACAAAAAACGCATAAAAAATTCATAAAAATATTTTAAATGATCGTCCAGTGTCTGCTATCGAGGAACTCACTCATAATCTTAAACCCACTGCATCTCATTAAATCTATGAAAACAAAATCAGCAAACAAGGCCTACAAAAACAACATTGTATCGAATTTCTTAGTTAAAAAAATTACAGTGATATTCGACTGGCCTCCATATTCGCCTGATTTGACTGTGTGCTCGTTTTGAAATAAAATTAATGATAACCATAAATAAATTACTTATTGTTTTTAATTTTGTATCAGTCATATTTTCCTTTACACAAACTGTATATATCATCCATACAAGGAACCACTAAACATGGAAACAGCGGACCATCGAATCGAAAACCATAACTAAACCAATTACGAAAAATTATCACCGTCAATTCGGCCAATCATCGGAATTAAGACTCGCCGAGTATCATCGAACCAAAAATGAAAATGGTACTGAACCCAAAAATGAACCGTTTTCGGTACCACCGAACAGAACTGTACCGGTACCCGTCTAGCTATTGAAATTTTCGCGATGTCTTTTTCAGCGCAACATCTTCGTGCCATCTTTCTTCGCGAAAACTGAATCAATGGTGGGGAGCACTATAAAGATGGGGGGCAAAGTACCAAGTGACCACAAAGTCGTCAGCTAAGCAAAATTAATCGGGGTATCAACTAGGGTTGGTACTTTGGCGAAACCTTACAAATTTAATTTTGTTTCGTGTTATATCATCATTTTTATACTGAAAAGTGTACGAATATTTTAGTGTCACAGGTGTTGAATACATTACAGACTAGATATATCGTTGAATTTTTTCTTGGTAAGTGTAAAACAATTATTATACTTGCAACCTTGAACGAAATTAAAAAAAATCGAAGATGATCCTAACCATTAAACAGTCATTAGAAATATTTTTATATCGTCTATACAATTAACATTGTTAAATATTCAATTCAATAACAATACACTCACATTCATTTATTATCATAAACAACTATTAGTCTGTTAAGACATTACAGCATCGTTTGCAGTAATATTACTATAAAGGATTATGTACAGATCTCTCACCAAAATATTTTGATTATGTTTTATGGTCATGTTTTATGCCTTTCATAATATTCTTTATATCAAGGGTTATATGAGAAAAAAATACCCCTAAAAATACCCCTAAAAAGCGTTTCGCTAATCATGTTAGCATCATCGAGAAACGCGCATCGAGAAGTCTATTGTTCTACACCAAAGGTTCCATTAGAAAAATTAAGACTCATTATTAATTCCAAATGTTCACTCTCAGCACAAATACAGTGAATTACAGGTCCAACAGCTGCATCAAGAGATTTCTACGTAGCTGATTGGAATGGTGTTGAGTTTAATTGTGTCTTTAATTAACGTAAAATACTTTCTTTGTTAGCCAAATTTAGTCTAAGCAATAGTGGCGAAGGGGCAAATCAGGTTAATATGGGGGATGTTCAAGCAAAAAACATAAATTTTGGTTAAAATATCAGTGTCAATTAGATTATTATTTTGGGATTTTTTTGTTGAAACTTTCATGAAATAACGTTTTTTTATCCTTTCAAATTGACCGGTCGTAAACGTTTATTATCGTCCATGTCCCCTCTGCCTTTTCTGAATTGTTGATGCCATTGCAAAAGTCTAAATTCGGTTTAATTTTGAATTCCGTTAAGCGAAAAATTCAAAATTGTTGGGTTATAATTAAAAAAAAATAAAAAAATCTAAAAGTAACAAATTTCTAAAATGAATCAAAGTCAAAAATATGTCAATTCAAAATTAAACAAAAAATGTGATATTTTATGTAAAAAACTAAATTATTCGTGAAGATATAGCTGGTATGTGTTAAAATATAAATTTGTACTCTTTATAAAAATAGTATAATATTAGTATATATATATATATATATATATATATATATATATATATATATATATATATATATATATATATATACATATATATATATATATATATATATATATATATATATATATATATATATATATATATATATATATATATATATATATTATACTATATACTATAAATAGTATATAGTATAATATTGTAATTGTTGATGATTGGCGCTTTAAATAAATCTTACAATCCTACTAGTATTATAAATACATACATATACATATATATATATATATATATATATATATATATATATATATATATATATATATATATATATATATATATATATATATATATATATATATATATATATATATATATATATATATATATATATATATATATATATATATATATATATATATATATATATATATATATATATATATATATATATATATAATGGCATAATTAAAACAACCCAAAACTGTTAGCTTAAAAGAAAAATTAAAGGTAAAAAATAAAAAATTTATAAAATATATTAAATAAAAACTAAACAACAAATATCATATTTAAAAAAAATCTCAACTAATAATTTATAATTAATACTACAACGTAAATATAGTATATTAAGATATTATAAAAAGCTATGGGTTAAAATATAAATTTATACTATGTATAGAAATAATATATATTATAAAATTGTAGATGGTTTAATAATTAAAAAAAAATTAATTAATTAAATTTAAAAATAATTAATTAAAAATTTAAAAAAAAACGAAACGTTAAGAAAATAAAAAAAATACAATTGACCGAAACCCGAAGAAAAAAACAAAAAAATATTAAACGGTCATATAAAACGGGCGTATATTTATTTTTTACGTCCCCGCAACCCCTCTTAGGAGTTGATTTTTATGAACTCTTATGTTTTTATTTATTTTTGTATTTTTTAATTTTAGGAGCTCTTATGAACTATAGAAATAATAAATATTATAAAATTGTAGTTGTTCTAATGATGGTTTAATAATAAAGCCGGCCGCGGTGGTCTGGTAGGTTAGTCCTTGCCTGCCTGGCAATCCGAATGGCTCGGATGGGTGTTTTTCTTTAATTCTTCTGTCCGTATTACTTCTTACCCTACACACAGACTTATATACACTCACAGACACATATCCACACCTAAATGTCTGTGATTGTTTCCAGGTAAGAGTGTAAAATCCGACAACGAATTACCCCTCAGTCACGCCAGTTAAAAGACTGGGTGAGATCGGATACCTTCTGAGAAGTGTTCTACGTCGGTCACTCGCCAGTCGGTAGGCTTTCTGATAGACTTATGGGTAGGCACACAACCAAGGGTTGATAGCCTGAGGGGGGTGCTGGCCTGGGTTTGTCGGTAGCTAATGACCGTGGTTCGGAATCCACGTTAAGCTGTAGGTCCAGTCGCTAAATAGCCTTAGATACTGATGCACCCCTAACCGTAAATCCTTTCCTTTTTTCTTTAATAATAAAAAAGAAACGTCAACAAAACAAAAAAAAAATCATTAGAATTGACCGAAACCCCAAGAAAAAAAGACAAAAAAAAATTAAACGGTTATATATATAAGACCGTTTAAAATTTTTGTTTTCTTCTTCGGGTTTCGGTCAATTCTAATATTTTTTTCTATTTTGTTAACGTTTCTATTTTTATTATTAAATGTTATAATATATATTATTTTTATAGTTCATGAAAGATCATAAAATATAAAAATAAATAAAAATAATAAAAACATAAAGAGTTCATAAAAATCGACTCCTAAGAGGGGTTGCGGGGACATAAAAAATAAATATACGCCCGTTTTTGAAATTTAAATACTACAGACTTGAAATTTGGCAGGAATGTTCTTCATGCGTCGTAGATGTTCGCTAAGAAGGAGGGTTCATAAAAATCAACTCTTAAGGGAGGCTGCGGAGGCGTAAAAAATAATTATATTCCGAAATTTGACATTTGGGATTGTATCGTTGTGAATCGATCGGAATTTTGTTTTCGTAAAATTTAAATTTTACACTATTTACTACTATTTAATTTTTCGCAAAAAAATTGTCAAATAGCAAGTAAAAGCTATGGAATTCTAAGTAAGTTTAATAATAAAAAATCAATTAATACTAAATTAAAATTTACGGTCAGCGAAGCGGGCGGGTAACAGTTAGTGATATAATAAATATAACTAGCGTAGGGACCGAACATTAAATTGAGGATCCTAATATGTTGTCAAGATTAGAATCATCTTTTTTTTTTAAACAAAATACTTGGCAGTTGCAGACAAATATTTTCAATGTAAGCTACTAATACAGCTTACCAGTATAATATTTCTCGTTTTTCCGACCGAAGCGGGCATTATATATGGTAAATGATCGCATTAAGATCTTGTAGCCTTAACAGGCGATTTATTACCACAAAACAAAAAAGATCAAAACGAAAATTCATTTTGATGTAGTAACTAATTCTTTATGGTCGAAAAAAACATCGAAAAAAACTTGAAAGGTTAGTTGCATTATCAAAAAACCGCATCACCAAAAAAAAAACGAGAACAGAACACCAGGTACAATGGAGAAAAAAGGTTCGTTGCCTTATACCCTTCATTTGTTATGTCGGTGATTTATTATACTTTTCTTTTATTTTCTTTTTTCGAGAGGGGGGGATTAGCCAGCCTTAATACAAGTCATTCCCAAAACTATAACGTGAAACCCAATATTGGTAATCATGAATAATAAAAGAAAAACCGAACGTTGACCCTGATGATAATGATTCAGTCTGAATTTGTTATTTAAAACATTTTTTTCAAGGCATTTATTATATACGTAACGTATCAGAAATATTTAGAGAAATAATAGTAATTGTTTTTTCCTCTTTTGGAGACTTCGGTAAAATATTTATACGTAAACTTGCAGTTGGCAACCTTGACTGACCCAATAACATTGACAGAGTTCATTACCACCATATTTCATTCAGTAAAATTGCATAATGTGATATTAAAATAATGCATAATGTGGAATAAAAAATATCTCTAAAAAACATCTTTTTAATCCAAATAACATCGATCTACAATTGTGCAACGTTCAGAACGAAGAATGGAAAATCGAAGAGTTTTTTTAATTTATGATTTAACATCTTGTTCAGTACAGAGATCGCATTCTCGGGAATGCTTCTATAATGAGGACACTTCCGAATTTAAGTTTTGGGAATAAAAGAAGTCACACGTAACCAGATCGAGTGAATAGGGTTGATGGTCAAGGATGTCACGAGACCTCGAGAAGACAATGATAAGAAGAGCAAAGAATATATCAGAAAGGAAACCTACCAACAAAGGTTAAATATAAGGTTTCGGTTCCGGGATCTTAAGCTTCCCCAGGGCTCACAACTAGAAAAGCGCTCACAACTTTACTTTTCTAGTTGTGAGCCCTGGGGAGTAGGCAGATTGAGACGGCGGAGCAAAGCAACTAGATTCTCTTGATAATGGCTTCAAAGTTGAAGCTGAATCGTCGAGATTTTACAAATCTTAAACGCGGTTCTACCTGAGAACTTACTAATTCTAATTACATTTCATTTTACAATTACATTACATTATAAATACATTTTTCCACAGGTTCTTCAATATACTCATCTAGGCTGCTATAACTTACAGGGAACAGGTCAGAGGGGGCCAGATCTGGTGAATATGGTAGATGCTCCAACAATTCGTAGTGTAACTCCTGCAATTTGGCCAATGCAAGAACACCTCTGTAAACCGGTGCATTCTCATGATAAAAAAAGATTTTTTCTTCGCTAAACGATGTGTTTTCTCACCAATTTTGGCATCCAATTGATCTAGAAGGTTTGAGTAATACTGTTCTGTTATTGTATTACCGGTTTAAAGGTAATCAATTAGTAAAATGCCTTTCGCATCCAAAAAAAAATGATCCCATAACCTTGTTGGTCGATTTTGACTTTGGCTGCTTCGCAGCTGAACAACCGGGCCCAGTCCACTTTGCAGTTTGTTGTCACAGTTCAGAATCATAGTGGTACAAAACGACGTTTAAAATCTATTTTATTCTTTCTAAAAAGATTTAAATGTTGGTTATCAAGTTTTAGTCGAAGTCGTTTTTGATCAGAATTTAATAAATGCAGCACCCATCTTGCACATA
This sequence comes from Cosmopolites sordidus, assembly GCA_031761425.1. Lineage (NCBI taxonomy): Eukaryota > Metazoa > Arthropoda > Insecta > Coleoptera > Curculionidae > Cosmopolites > Cosmopolites sordidus. The sequence goes on along the minus strand of JARFXV010000579.1, from coordinate 2,260 downwards.
ACTTTTACATCGTTGCATGCAATTCGTCAAATGCAATTACTTTTTCAAAAAAAGAAACACCCGTTCAGTTTAGATGTCTCAAAGTCAACTGTCTGTCATCGATAACCATATCATTATAGAATTAATTATTTGTTCAGTAGTTGCACTTATTGGACGTCCATAATGAGGATCATTATCCAGGCTTGTATAACCACGTTGAAACTCACCTGCCCACTTACAAACCATTGTTTTTGAAGGAGCAGACTCCCTAATACATTTACTATTTCACTATCAATTTCCATTGCCTTTAAATTTTTTTTACAAAGAATTTTATCACTGCATAATTTTCATTATTTACCCTTTAAAAAATAACACTGATTCGTTTACTTTAAGTTGATGACTTGTATGAACGAATTGTCAGATCGACTTGAAAGTTCATGTTGTAGTTTATATAGTTCTTTTACTGCTCTCTAGGTATCATTTTTTCTCCTTGTTTATAGATTGTATATGATTTTATAAAGCATGGAGTATATACGTGCTAAGTCTGTTCCAGCGACGACTATTTGCGGATCTCCAGGACACATGGTCTTGGTTTTGTTTAAATCGATGTTTTTCGAGATGCGTTTGCTAGATTTTGTATCATATCCTGGAGATTTTCTTTATTTTCGGTAAACAGAACAACGCCATTGACAAATCTTAAATAGTTCAATCTCTCCCCACTAATGTTGGTCCCCTTATTTGACAAGTTCACTTTTTTAGAGACCTCTTAGAATCCTAAATTAATCAATTTCAGAGAACTTTTGTTAGTTTTGAAACTTTTGTTAGGGTCATGTAGTACAGTGACGGCTCGTGGGTTTTTAAAGTGGGAGGGCGTAGAAGAAAATAGTGCTGCTTAAGATTTTTTTTTTTGCTTTTCCATTCCTCCTTTTCCTTTTTATTTTTCATGCTATTGAAACCCTATATGAAAGGTGAACTAGGAAAACATTAAAATTTTGTATTGTTACTGCTTACAAGGACATGGGAGGATGGGTTGTTGCTTGTTGCGTAGATAAAGGAATGCATAAGTAAGTACTTATCGTTTCCCAAAGAGTAAACCATTCAAACGGTTTATTGTAACTGCAAATTAATAGAGAGAATTCGAAAAAGTTCATGAGAAGTCCGAAAAGTTAAAAACAATATCAAAGTTTTATGACCAAAAAGGGTTATTGTACACATTTTTGTCGGTGAATAGTACCTCGCCGTTTCCTAGTTTTTAAAGTGATTGATATATATATATATATATATATATATATATATATATATATATATATATATATATATATATAGTGATTGATAGTGATTTTATTTCTATTATTATTTTTATTTAAAAAGTACTACTCAATGTGTACACACGTAGCAAATCGCAAATCAAAACAAGTATTCGCGAGGCGAATGAAATACGCGATGCGCGATGCGCGATATATCAAATGCTCCGTACGCGTCAAATCAGCGTTTAAAACTAATTACCGATACGTTCGGTCGCTGGGACTCTACGTACAAATCACAAGTTTTAGAAATCAGTTAAACCCTCGAATTCTGACAACCAACAAAACATGTAACGTCAACGACGAGATAAGATGACGTAGCGTACGGTCGCTGGATGTAAACTTGAGACCAACGATGTAAAAATTGTGGCGAGAGGATGGAATTTTTATCCGCATTATTTCTACATGTTCTTCTACATTTGGGGATTATAATTTTTAATAATATCTTAAAATTAGTTAAAGGAAAGAAACTGAACGGAAATAAAATATGGTGTTTGCTCTGAAAAATTGTTTACTGTTATACATGCTGAAGGGGCGGCGCCCCAATGCCCTTACTCACAAGCCGCCATTGATGTTGTACCACAATTGAAATATATATTTTTAATACTTGGCCTTGCTCATTCAACCACTCGCAATGCATGTTGTTTAGATATATACACCAAACTACTAAGATCTAGATTCATCACCATGTGAGAGCTCAAATATTTTTAAAATTGACACTAAGTGAGCGGTGGCAGTTACGTACCTTTAAAAACCCAATATTTAGGCATTTTACGTCAGTGCTCTTAAAAAAATTATATTATCATTTCGAAAAATAAAAGAAATCCTCAAATAACGGTACCCGATGATGCACTCGAAGATGACAATAGCCGCTTTGCTGGATCGTTCATTGATTCTGACGACTCATTATCAGTGGATACGCGAAAAGAACCTGTTCTTATGTGTACAATAACAGTAATTTTGACCAGTGATCGGGG